>OX101793.1:20079800-20114800 GCA_944452715.1 Ophion slaviceki | reverse complement strand
CGCGAAAAAAAATCAACTCCCACGCGTCAAATATGACACGAATATGACGATTGGAATGTGTCGTTCTCCAGTACGTGCAATTAGTTACAAACAATCGCGATCATATTGACAATTGTAGATATCCGGATTCGAAGCTCGCGAAGTTATTCAACGGCAACATCCCGATAATGCTGGACTCGTTGAAGCAGCACTACTTCATCGACAGGGACGGTGGAATGTTCCGTCACATATTGAACTTCATGAGAAACTCGAGACTCCTCATACCCGACAATTTCGCCGATTTGGATCTGCTGCTCGAGGAGGCTAGATACTTTGACATTGCACGTGAGTCAGCCGTCGAACTTTTCACTGGCGGGAGAACAGGATCCTGCTGTTTCGTTGATTAAGGGGGAATATACCTTTGTGAGGACAAAATCAAGCGTCGTTTTTCACTATTTATTTAAGAAAAACACAACAGTATTTTTTAATTCGGTTTTTTATACATCAGTACAAGTCTTAAAGTAAAAGAATTTTTTTTAAAGTATTTTGGAAGAAAATAGCGCCGCAGTAGTCGATGAAAGAAAACCCCTTTTTCAGAGTCCTCTACGGGCGTATTCGCACAGGTCACAATTTTCAAGCTAAAACAAAAAACGAAAAATATTTTGAAAGTAGATATAAAAAAAGTAGTCCAGTACGTATGGGTTTTGCAAAATAATGATTTTAAAAAAATGGCGTTAATATGAAGAAAAAAATTGTTAAAAAAATCGGTCGAATATCGTTATAAAATTTTTTTATTTCAACTTATCGAAAAATCCTACGTACTGGACTACAAAATGTTGTCAAGAAGCTACAGTGAAAATTTCAAGTCGATCATCCATATCACTTATTAAGGGACCTTTTAAACCAATAAAAAGAATGCAAAAAAATGTACAAAGGAATATTCCCCCTTAAAGATGTTGTGTCCAAAATTGAAAATGGTAATAAAATTTTTTTAATTTGATAGGTCATTATGTAAAACATTTGAAAGGTTGTGTAAAAATTTCACGACGATTAGGTAGCTGGCTACTGAGAAATTACAATTCACAAATTACACGCAGCCTTATGGAAACTGAAGTAACTTTGCAATTATTATTTTTGTTTGTTTGTATATAAGTTTGTATATAACATATAAGAAGCATTGTTTAATTTTTCAACACATTTAGGAAGCTCTTGTTCTCGAAAATAAATAATAAAGACGAAGTACGTGGTTTTCAAAGCAAGAAAACAAGAATATAGCGGAAACGATGCATAGACCGAAAGTGGCGGAAAATTCAAATTCTCATTTTTGTTCACAGACGACGTCGTTTCTTGCACATTAAGCCACCTTTGTTTTTGATATATTTGAAATAAAATAAACGATCATTTATAAATATTTGCAAATTTACTTCATTCATAATAATTGCAAAGTTACTTCAGTTTCCATAAGGCAATTTTCAATTGTGTATTCTAGTAGCCAGCTTCCTAATCGTCGTGAAATTGTTACACAACCTTTCAAATGTTTTGCATAAAGACCGATCAAATTTTAAAAATTTTATTACCATTTTAAATTTTGGTCTCTTTTTTTCTCTACTTCCACCTCTAGGGATATATCCGTTTCTTCTTTAAATTTTGCTCTCTCTTTTACCGCTGAGCGTCCACGAAAATGGCAACATTTCGGGTACAAAATTTGAGAACCAGCCCGGGTGACAAGTCACTGACGGATATAGTAATAGTCAGATCACAGAGCGAATCGCAATAGTCCGATTGACGCTAAAAAAATTAAAATTAAAAAAGGAGCAATAAAAGGAAGAATTCATCTGTAGAAATAAACCTAAAAACGTGTTTCGCAACGCAATTGCTGTAATATCGGAACCAGAAACATGAGAATCGCAAGTAGTTGAAAAAAGAAGAAAAATACTCACAGACGTATACAATTAGCATCGAAATTGGTACTTTTTTTAATTATAACTTATTTTGTATTAAACATATGTGAAAAATGGCAAAATATTTTGACATTTTGCGAAAGTTTTATGATTACGGTGATTTGTTTTAATTCCAAAGGGAAATTGCTTTTGTTCTTTCAATTGCCAGACAATTTTGTAGAATTCTAAAGAAATTGGCGAAATTTCGAAAAGTTTCATAGCCGATGGGCTCAATCGCGTCAGGGGGTCAAGGTAGGGGCAAAATGGCGCATCGCGAAAACTCGAGCTTCGCGCAACACTCTGATTGACGTTACAAACGTAAACATCACAAAAGAAGAGATGAAAGAAACAATTTATCTGTAAGAATAATCCTAAAGGCGTTCTTCGCAAAGCAATTGCTGTAATGTCGGAAGCAGGAGCATGAGAATCTTAAGTAGTTGAAAAAAGATGAAAATAACTCGCAGACATAAACAATAAGCATCGAAATTGCTACCTTTTATATTATAACTTATTTTGTATTAAACATATGCAAAATATTTTTGAATTTTGCGAAAGTTTTGGGATTTTGAAGACTTTTTTAAGGTTCTAAAGCAAAATCGCTTTTTTTCTTTCAACTGCAAGATAATTTTGTAGAATTCTAAAGAAATTTCGAAAAATTTCATAGCCGACATGCTGTGAAGTAGGAACATGAAAATCGTGGGTAGTTGAAAAAAGTAGATAATAACTCACAAACGTAAACAATAAGCATCGAAATTGCTACTTTTTAAATTACAACTTATTTTGTATTAAACACATGCAAAATATGGTTGAATTTTGCGAAAGTTTTGGGATTTTGAAGACTTTTTTAAGGTTTTAAAGCAAAATCGCTTTTTTTTTCTTTCAATTGCGAGATAATTTTGTAGAATTCTAAAGAAATTTCGAAAAATTTCATAGCCGACATGCTGTGAAGTAGGAACATGAAAATCGTGAGTAGTTGAAAAAAGTAGATAATAACTCACAAACGTAAACAATAAGCATCGAAATTGCTACTTTTTCGAATTATAACTTGTTTTGTATTAAACATATGCAAAATATTTTTAAATTTTGCGAAAATGTTGGGTTTTCAAAGATTTATTTTAAGGTTCTAAAGAAAAATTGTTTTTTTTTTCTTTCGATTACAAGATAATTTTGTAGAATTCCAAAGAAATTGTCGAAAAATTTCATAGCCGATATGCTGTGAAGTAGGAACATGAAAATCGTGGGTAGTTGAAAAAAGTAGATAATAACTCACAAACGTAAACAATAAGCATCGAAATTGCTACTTTTTCGAATTATAACTTATTTTGTATCAAACATATGCAAAATATTTTTAAATTTTGCGAAAATTTTGGGTTTTCAAAGATTTATTTTAAGGTTCTAAAGAAAAATTGTTTTTTTTTTTTCGATTACAAGATAATTTTGTAGAATTCCAAAGAAAGTGTCGAAATTTCGAAAAATTTTTATATCCGAAAGGCTCAATTGCGTCAGGCGGACTTACTAGGGGTAAAATGGCCCATCGCCTAGTTTCGAGTTTCTCGAAGGTTTTTCCCAGCAGTTTGCATACAGAATTGGTAGTGCGGATAGATCAATAAAACACATTCGACAAAATTCGCATCAATTTGTCCATTTTCCTCCTCATCACCACGGTGGACCTCGTTTGACTTTCTTTTTTTTTCCACTTGTTTTCCAGCGATGTGTCGACAGCTCGAGCAAATGAAGAAGGACCGAATAAAGAACGGTGTGACGATATCGTCATCGGCGAGTTCGGGGGGGACGTGTCAAACGGGCGGTCGAGGTGGAGGAGCGACGGCGAGCCCGTGCAACCGGGATGCCGATCACAAGCGCGCGGACAGCTACGAGTGCGTGGCACTTCACGTGAGTCCCGATCTCGGCGAGAGGGTGATGCTGTCCGGTGGTCGTGCCCTCCTCGACGAGGTATTTCCGGAAACGACGCAGGCCGTGATAGACGCGCGCTCGGGCGTCGCGTGGCATCAACAGGACACACGTCACGTCATTAGATTCCCGTTGAACGGCTACTGCAAATTGAACTCGGTTCAGGCCATAACGAGGCTCTTGAACGCGGGCTTTCGAGTCGTAGCGAGCAACGGGGGCGGCGTCGAGGGCCAACAATTCTCCGAGTATCTCTTCGTCAGACAGGGCACCAATACCTGACGCAACTCAACCACCCCCGATCCGATCGCGCACGACGATCGAATTCGTCCCAATCATCGACGTGATCAATAAACGAAAAAAAAAAAAATGATAGAGAGAAACGAAAATAAATTTTTAAAAACTACGCGCGCGCTACGACAATTGCGGGAAAATTGCAAAAAAAGGGCGCGAACATTATAGAGGAGCGAGAGAGGAAAAAAGACGAGAATAAATGGCAGAACTCTATTCTTGGTTTCTCCATTCTTAGACATATATCTCCTTAAGGCGTTACCCCCACTTGTAGCGCAAAAAAGGCCTTTTTCATGAATTTTTGTAAAGAAAACTACAAAACTTTTTTAATCGATCAATATACCATCTTAAAGAACACATCTCGAAGAACTTTCAGTAATTTTTTTATTGAAAAATATTACATTGTTTAGTGGCAAATGGCCGTCAATGAAATAATGTTTTTATATACACGGTTTGCGGTGACCAACATTGCAGCGAAGTGGATCATCTGAAAAAAAAATGCGGATGGATTTAGTCAAATATAAGTATAAACTAGTCTTTAATCGAAGGATTTTAAAAAATATTCATTTTTCACAAAATGGCGGACAGTCAAAGTTAATGGTTCGATTTTAACGAAAAAAAAAACGGCCGTTTTTTGACTATAAAACGGCCATTTTTTCGAAAAAAAATCGAACGATTAAAGACTACATTTTTATGTATTAAATAAGCCTGCAAAATTTCAAGAAGATCGGTTCATTAGTGTTCGAGTAATCTTGGTCACCGACTTCAGAAATGCCATTTTGAGAAAAACGCGCCAGACGGCGGACTAGCCGGTCGTTTACACAACGGATTCTTCTCTTTCAACGCTCATATCTCAGTCAATTTTGTTCGGATCGACTTGAAATTTTCAGGACATATTCTCAGATACTTATACTTCAAAAAAATGCAATAAAAAAAATCGATTTTTTCAAAATCGCAAGTGGGGGTAACCCCTTAACGAGAGGGTCGGGGTGTCAGCGTGAAAAAAAAAACACTTTTTTGCGATTTTTTTTCATCTATATGGATGGAGTAAATTTATTGAAACCTTTTGTACATTGTTAAGTGTCATTTCAAGAACATTCCGTGAAATTTTTACGCGAAAATATCCACAAACAAGCCGGTGACAAAGCTTTTCCAAGAACGCCTTTGGAAAAACACGATTTGCGGTGTTCACTGTATCTCAGCTAGAAATTATCTGAAATCAAGTACCATTAAAATTTAGTCAAAGTATCATCAAATCCTCCCCCAGCGGTCTTTGATAATTTTTTTTTCATTTCTGAATTTTTGGTGGTCATGTAAAGTGAAAAGGGCTATTTTTCACGAAAAATTCCGCCATTTTGGGGGTGGAAAACCCGCTCAATGTGAAAAACAAAATCTCAAAGTAACCATTGGGGGGAGGTATTTTATATGTAGAAAGTGTGTACCAAGTTTGAAATAAATCGGTCATATAGTTTTCAAATGGCAGTGAACACGGACTTTGAAAAAGTGGTTTCGAGAAAAACGCGTTTGAATTGTAGAGAAGTCGGAGCTACAGTGTTAAAGGAGCGGGAATAAATAGTCAATAACTTCGAGAGTTTTGCTCTGATTGACTTGAAATTTTGGGATTATATTCTTGAAATGTTTAAGTATGAGAAAAGACAAACAATAAAAATCGATTTCACAAAAGTGCAAACCCCTACCCTCCCCTTAAATATCTCTATTCTCGAGCAGGTTTAATCAGAAACATCTCCATTCCGAAATGTCTCGTGTCTAGAACATTTCTCTGCCGAAACATCTCTATTCGTAGAGATCGCAATGCCACAATAATTCAGCTCTGAAACATTACTGCTCTTAAGGCCTTAGGCCACAGTAACGGGTATGAAATCATGTGCGAATTTAACAATTTTTCCTCGTATGAAAAAGTGATTCACTCATAAAATTAATTACACATCTATTTAGTATGAACATCAAACTGTTAGAATTTTTTTGTTTCGATGACCAAAATGGCCGACTACTAATATTTTCTTTTGTTATCTTTTTTTTAGGCGCTCCGTGACGAGACATTTAGTATCCACAATTTTGTACCTAGAACAAAAAACAAAAATTCTCGTCAATCTACATTAAAATACCTAGAGAAGTACGTACGGAATTTAAAAAATATTGTTTTATTCAAAAGTTGTAGGTATTTGAACTTAAGAAATGAATTTTCAGTGAAAAATTTGATTATAACTACTCATAAAATGAAAAGTTTTCGATTAATCGGAAATTCCGTACGTACTTCTCTGCGAAATGCAATTAGGAACATAACTTTTAAATTTGAAGTAAATCGAGTGAAAATTGTTGAAGTTATTTGTCACGCCAATTGGAAAAAAGCTGTTTCGAGAAGTTTCGAGTAGTCGGCCATTTTGTGCATCGAAAAAAAAATATATTTTCTAACAGCTTGATATTCATACTAAATAGATGGGTAATTAATTTTATGAGTGAATCACTTTTTCATACGAAAAAAATGGTTAAATTTGCACATGATATTATACCCGTTACTGTGGCCTAAGGCCTTAAGGAGATTGCTCGGCTATCGCGAAATAGTAAGAATTTGCTGAGATTTATTGAGGATATTTGCGAACAGGTGTTACGACTCCGTGTAAAATTTCAAGTACTTCGTCTGCGTAATTGTCGAGCAATGAATTATTGAAGTTAGGCTCTTATACACGGGCGACGCAGAAAAGCTTCTTGAGAACTCTAATACGACTATAGCAACATAATAAAAATCGTAAGAATTGAATGGAAATAGGCGGAAAAAATTTAAAAAACACCACTAGTGTGACACTTTCAAAAATCGATTTTTTTTGCATTTTTCGATAGTCTATACCTTCAAGAATAACATACTAAAAGATCAAGTGCGGATCTCAAATAGTTTTTGAAGTATAGATATTTCCGATTAACGCGGTCCTCTAGTTTCTCGGCTGTTTTTTTACGGCTTTTTCAATAATTTTTTACGGGCAAAGCATCGAAATGATCAGTCTCATTGTTTTTGCATAATCTTTATTAACATTTAAATAAGCTTTACAAATTTTTTGAAGTCAAAATATATAATAGAATAAAAGTTATAGTGGCCGACAGGAAGACATCAAGTAAAAGAGGTGCTTGACGGTGACCAAGATTGCGGCTGTTCTGCTTATCTGAAATCAAAAAACCAAACGGCATTTTAATCTTCATATTTAAGACTAGCGATTGAACTAGAGTGAATTCTAAATTACAAAAATTGACTTTTTTATACACTTTTGAAAATTACATTCTTTTTTTACTCATTTTTTCTTAAGTTTTTCGCTCGTACAAAAAAACTATTGAAGCAATCATGATAATCCTAGTTCAATCGCTGGTTTATAACATATTAAAGATGCTGTATAAATTTGAACAAGATCGGTGCAGTAGTTTCTGAAATATCGTGGTCACCGTTTCGAAAAATGGTGTTTCGAGAAAAACGCGTTTGAAAGTATACCTGCTCCGTATACCTGCTCCGTTCCAGGGCCGTAACTTGTGAACCACTTCGAATATCGAAAAATCCTTTGGCACACATTTTCTACACATGTTGTAGATGTGATTTATGAAAAAAAAAAATCGATTTTTTCGACCCGAGAAACTAGAGGCCTTAAACCTGCTCCGGAATAGAGAAATTTGAGGAGAGAGATATCTGAGAACAGCGAAACAAAGAACAGAGTTTTCCTGCCGAATAAATTGATCTCGAGGCTCTCGAAACATATCGCTTGTTTTTCTTTCCGTTGGTATACTTTGGAATTCAACGAAACGCGCTCTTTTAAAATCGAATTTCGATAAAACGGGACGAAAAAAATTGTAAATACTTGCGAAGAATTAACGATCGGGACGTACCCTTTTTCGCCCTCGTACTTAACGAAAAAGTCACCGTAATCGACGGGACAACAATAAAAAATCCTCGCACTAATCGAAAGAAATCGGAGCGGACGAAGAATTTTCAAAACGTTTTTTTTTTCTTTCAATGTCTTCGAAAGGTCCTCCGTGCTGGGCGATTCGAGATACTTTTCACCGTCGGGGGGATTAAATAAATTGGGAGCGAAAAGTGTATGGATATAAAAAAAAAAGCAGAGGGGATGAAGTGTGAGCGAGCTGGTCTTCTCTGGCTATTCGAATATCCTCAAAGGTGTACCTAAAATGTATTTATATGCCATACTAATTATTGTAAATAATAATTATTGCGACGTACTTGCGAAAAGTACATATTATACGATTTTAACAAGAACAATAAAAAGAAAACAGCAACAATGTGTTGAAACTAAATTGTACGAAGACTAGAGAGAGTCCGAGCTGAGGGAATACAGGTTTGAAATTTTCTGGTTTCCCACTTGAATTTCTTAAGCGATAACACTACTCTAGCGGCAGACAATCAGCTCTAACTTTGACAATTTATTTTGGGAGTGTGAAAAAATAAATAGGATTTCTTTTGAGAGGGTTTATTTAACGCATATTAAAGATTTTTTTAAATTTACTATAATTTTCATACAAAATCGTGGGGACAGAACCACATATAAAGTATAAGACCTGGAACGAAAAGCAAAAAAAAAATATAATCTATATATTATTAGCTATGGAACTACGTAGGGATTTTTTTTAATCAAATTTCGAAAAAATTGCGCACTTTGAAAGAAATAAATCGATTTTTTGCCCAAAAAATAAGGAGTAAATTGTTCATAAAAAAAAAGTTTACACTTAACCAAAAAACGGCGACGTACTCACATGGAGAATATAATTGTGAAGCTACTATCAAAATTTCACATCGATCCAGGCAAAGGTGTTCGGGTAATACGTCCTCCCGGTTTAAAAAAGTGGTTTCGATAAAAATGCGTTTAAGGAGGTACACCAGCTTCAGCAAAATGGTGATAGATCAATAAAATTTGGTGAATATATTCTTTAGTATTATTCATGTAGATACAAATTTTTTCAGATTTTTTGGTTGTGCCGTTTTGTTACAAATAATTCACAAGCGTTTATTCTTATACCCGGAATATATACCTATATCTATAAAAACCCTATGCTTATACACGTGAACTTCAATGTTCAATTATTCGATAACGGCACAATGAAAAAATCTGAAAAAAATTGTATTGACATATATAATACTGAAGAATATACTCACCAAATTTTATTGATCTATCACCATTTTGAAATTTGACCATGGTTTAGCATGGCAACATTGTATGAAGCTGGTGTACCTCCTTAAAGTTGTACGAGGCGCCTGAAAGAAGTCAGGCGCTGCGGCAAAATCGATAATTGGACCTTTAAAAAAATCACTTGAGGACCGATTGCATAGTATTTTTATGACCCTAAAGTATTTTTTAAGCCAAAAAAAATGATTTTTCCAAAATCCTAAAGTGGTGTTATTCCTTAAGCCTGCATAACCAGATCGTTTGCGTTAATTGTTCCTTTCTTGCGTTTACTTTCATCCCTCTTCGATCTAGAGAATTTTCATCGAAAAGCACCCACAGAATGTGTTTTTTTTTCGTCAACGTCTCTTTATTCGGACATAAAAAAATCCAAAAACGATTTCTCCAGTTGTCCATATAACTACTATGGACAGTTTGGAGTTTTACGGTGGTGAAACATTGTTCAGGTTAATAGAGGGGTGAACGATATCAGTCTGAATGATATCTGAAGCTATTTCTGAAGTTTATCAGTCGAAATGAACTCTATACCTATGTATAATTGTGCCAACAATTATGACGACGATAATAATAATACTAATAATAATAATAACCATGACAGTAATAATAATGGCATGGTAATGATGATTGCAGTGATAATGATACAGATGACAATGATGAAGATATTAATAATAATCACAATCAAGTCACAATAATATCATTATCATGGATCGTAATCATAATCAGATAATCATAATTATAATTATCAAACAATTGTGATACAGATGATTGTTTGATAATTATAATTATGATTACCTGATTATGATTACGATCCATGATAATGATATTATTATGACTTTATTGTGATTATTATTATTATTATCTTCATCATTGTCATCTGTATTACGATCTGTCATCTATACCATAATCACATTAATCAAATAATCGCAATCATCAGAAAATCACTATCGTAATGCTAATAATATCATTATTCTTATTATTGTTGTTATCTTATTATCACGGATCATAATCATAATCAGATAATCATAATTATAATTATCAAACAATTGTGATACAGATAATTGTTTGATAATTATGATTATGATTATCTGATTATGATTACGATCCATGATAATGATATTATTATGACTTTATTGTGATTATTATTATTATTATCTTCATCATTGTCATCTGTATTATGATCTGTCATCTATACCATAATCACATTAATCAAATAATCGCAATCATCAGAAAATCACTATCGTAATGCTAATAATATCATTATTCTTATTATTGTTGTTATAATCTTCATCGTCGCCATGAGAATGATAATAATCACCACCAACCACGACAAATATTATAGCAATGATGATAATGACGGTGAAAACAATAATCATGGAAATAATGATGATGCCGAAGATTATGGAATTAAGGATTCAGGCTACTGTGAAAATGACGAACGCTCGTTCGGCGCTTGAGGCAATCAAATTGAAGAAGAAGGTCCAACATATGGTGCAGGAATCGCCGGTAGGAGGTAAACTCATGATAACAACAATAGACCTGCTGGTAAAACTTTAAACGCGTTTTTCTCGAAACTATGTCTTTCAAAACGGTGTACTCAATTTCTCGACATCTAATGAACGGATTAACTTGAAATTTGGTACACTCATTCAGTGTAATAGTAGTTAAATATTGACGGACGTTTTTTTTCTTAACATTTTTTTCATTAGTTATTAACAATAATGAATACGTTCTTCCTCGAAATGTCGAACAAAAAAGTGCAAAGTTTTTTTTATTATCGAAACGTGATAACAAAAAAAAATCTCAGTCAAGTCCGAGCCAATATTATCTACTTTAGGAAAAAAACGGTTTTTTGTTTCAGATCAACCGGATGGCCAAAACCAAGTACACCGAAGAGCCCCTCACGTTCAAAGGTTTTTTACGAGATTATTTATAACTTCTTTAATTATTAATATTTTTAATGAAATTTAGAACACAACTTTGTTAATGTACATACTAATAAATGTTTAAATGATTTTCCAATCATCTTATTTATTTCGAAATTAATTGTTTTTTTGAACCCTGATTTTCGGGATGTCACAGTAGCCTAACCCCTTAACGGGGAGATACCTCTAGACGAGGAAAACATCTGCTGATTTTCATGACTTTTTTTCAACGGAAATTTGTCCTCGCCGTTTTTAAGACTTAGGGTTTTATTACTACTTTTGGCTGTTGCATGGTATTTTTCGTTTTATTAATCTTTAAATTAAAATTTGGTATTAATCTTTCTAACCTCATGGTCTAAAATATGACCCGAAATGTTTTGAAAATTAAAAAAAAACGTATTTATGATTGCAAAAATGGGGAAGAAATCTTTCCTTTTAAAAAAAGATCTTGAAAATCAGCAATTTCTTTCTCGCCTAAAGGTACCCCCCCCCTTAATATAATTATATTAATATAATTATGATTATAATTATATTAAAATAATTATGATTATATTTATATTCAAATAATTATGATTGTAATTATATTCATAAGCATTATGTTAACCCTTCGTTGACACACTTATATTTGGCCACGATCTTGACACACTGGTTCAATTTGACCCGGTGTGTACTTCATCCACCTGCCATTAACAACCCTTCGGTCGGTTTTCGAATCGATTATCGAAAATATTCAGTTTTAGTAAAATGACCGTTTTGATGCTTCATCCGGGTCAAAATGACCCAGTGTGGGTTCATCAGTCAACGTAGGCTTAAGGGGTTACCCCGACTTGCGATTTTGAAAAAATCGATTTTTTTTTATTGCATTTTTTTGAAGTGCAATTTGAAGTGCAGTTTTTTTTTAATGCCCGGAATAGATGACTCTATGTAAGTTTACAAAAAAAAATATTTTCTTCGTGTAAACTGAAATTGAAACTTTGAACGCGTTTTTCTCAAAATGGCATTTCTGAAGTCGGTGACCAAGATTACTCGAACACTAATGAACCGATCTTCTTGAAATTTTGCAGGCTTATTTAATACATAAAAATGTAGTCTTTAATCGTTCGATTTTTTTTTTCGAAAAAAAAATGGCCGTTTTATAGGCAAAAAACGGCCGTTTTTTTTCGTTAAAATCGAACCATTAACTTTGACTGTCCGCCATTTTGTGAAAAATGAATTTTTTTTAAAATCCTTCGATTAAAGACTAGTTTATACTTATATTTGACTAAATCCATCCGCATTTTTTTTTCAGATGATCCACTTCGCCGCAATGTTGGTCACCGCAAACCGTGTATATAAAAACATTATTTCATTGACGACCATTTGCCACTAAACAATGTAATATTTTTCAATAAAAAAATTACTGAAAGTTCTTCAAGATGTGTTCTTTAAGATGGTATATTGACCGATTAAAAAAGTTTTGTAGTTTTCTTTTAAAAAAATCATGAAAATGGCCTTTTTGCGCTACAAGTGGGGGTAAATTAAAAAACTTTTAAAAAATTAAAAAAAAACACTGCACAGATAGTTTGGATAGGACGTTTGGATTGATAACGTAACCGAGGGATGAGGGATAAAGGTGGAACAAACGTTATCGCTTTGTGGCAAGTAACCATGGTAACGGGGAACTCAATATCCGTGTAGCCCGAAGCTCTCGAAAGCCTCGGGCTGTCATCCCTCGAATCCACCGAGCGAAGCGTCTAGCTGATTATATTCCATTTCTGGACCGCCCGAGGCTCGCGCAGCCTCCAACCCCCAATCTCTATTTTCTCTCTTTTCCTAATTCCTCGCTCTTTTTCCCTCGCACCAGGGCTTCGTATCTGTCGATACTTTCTCCCTCTCTCTCGACACGTGGAGAGTGATAGTAGCCTTTGGCGTATTTTCCAGCAAGACAGTTTGAAATTCGACGAGCCCTGGGACGTTTCCTGCTCCGTGCGCCTCCCCAGTGCGATGGCACCTGGACGAGTCGTCATTGCGAGGGAAAGAGAAAAGTATCGCGGCAGAGCCTCGGACCAACGTGAACTGGAATCTTGGCGACGACGAATAACGGAGAATGGAAAATTCGCGAGCGGTATTATTCATCCGGTAATTGGGGGAAGTTCCATATTTTTTTTGCGATTGGTGAACGGGGACATTTGTATTTCCTTGCATGGGCCAATAGTTAGATGGGTGACCGCCTGGACCGCGTACTTGCCCACCGAGCGCCAAGCAGTTTCACAGACTTTTTCGCAACCCAAACATACATAAATACAGAAATTTCCAGAATTTCCAGTTGCCCTGTGCCCTCGTGCGAAAGGGGGAAAAATAAAGTGAAAAAAAAGAGTGAAAAGGATACGTGTGAAATTGGACGTTCAGAAAATAAATTGCATCGAGTTCCGCGATGCGCGGAATCAATGGACCCTCTGTTGGTCCATTCTCAGCCGGCTTTAAGGGGTTACACCTAGTTGGCAGCATCAAATTGGAATTTTGGAGGCTGCTACCTCTGCAGAAGGTTTGCTGTTTGGTCCGGGCATCGATGATTCCATTTAGAGGTAATAAATTACATTTTATCTACGGATATGCCCGACGTAAAACTTTAAACGCGTTTTTCTCGGAATTACTTTTTCAGAATCGGTGACCAAATATCTCAGAAACAACTAAACCGATCTGCTTGAAATTTCACAGACATATTTTGTGTATCAAAGGGCTTAATCGAAGGATTTTTTTTTTGTCAATGCATACTTTTTTATATCAAGGAAAATAAAGTGTTTTCACCGAAATTTCGACGATCACTTTCGATCGGCGATCATTTTTTCTAAAATCATCATTTTATTGAAGCCTTCGATGAAAGACTAGATAATACGGTACAAAAACTAAATTCATACGGTTTTTTTATTTCGGATGATTTGTTCCCGAGCAGGAGTGGTTACCGCGAAGGAGCTTTTTTGCACAGCGATCTGTGCAATTTACTGTATCTCCGTCGTTTATAAATATTTCCCAATCAAAAAATTGTCAAAGATACTTGAAATGATACCCTTTGGTATGGAAAAAAGGTAAAAACCTGCACCCATTTGGCAAAAAAATTCACGAAACCACCTCTTTTTTTTCGGCCCCGAACTAGGTGTAACCCGTTAAGGGGGAAGATACCTTTAGACGAGGAAAAAATTTGCTGATTTTCATGATTTTTTTTAAAGGATAGATTTATTCGCCTCTTTTTAGACTCAAGGTATGATTTATTACTACTTTTAGCTGTTACGTGGTATTTTTTTATTTTATTAATCTTTAAAAATGGCGGAGTTATGGCACGGTCTTGTAAACTGCATTTTCTAAACTGGCGTGACGTATAGTTAAAAAACCAATCGACCGATTGTAATGAAATTTGGTATAAATATTTATAACCTTTTTGTCTAAAACATGAACCTAAATGTGTGTGAAAATTTAAAAAAGTATTTTTTTTACTGCAAAATTGTAGCCATTTTTTTGGGAAAATTTAATCGTTTTGTTTCGAAGCGTACCATTTCATAGATTTTCACGATTTCTTACTTTTTCTTGGTTCATATTGTGCGTATGAGTGTTAATGAAAGAAAAATTTTCGGTGGATTTTTTTTAGATCAATCCCGCCGACGCTACGCGTCACGCCGTCTGGCAACATCCGCCGCAACCCGTTTAGAAGACCGCGCCATACCTCTGCTATTGTTAAAGATTAATAATGAAAAAAGTGCCATGTAACAGCCGAAAGTAGTAATGAAACATACCCCAAGTCTCAACAATGATGAAAAAATCTTTCCTCTAAAAAAAAATCAAGAAAATCAGCAATTTTTTCCTCGCCTAAAGGTGTCTCCCCCCTTAATCGGTAGGTAATTCGGACACACTATCTTTTAGTCTTGAAACTTCAACGCGTTTTCCTGAAAACAAGTTTTTTGTGAACCTCGTACGAGATAACTCAAAAACCATCCAGTTGATGATTTTCAAATTTTGCACACTTTTAGTTAACATAATTACCGTCTATGTGAACCTAAAGTTCCTCGAAAATGATTTGTTTCAACTACTTTTTTTTATTAACAAATACTATAGTAAAAATTTCATGAAAAATATAACTTTTTTCAAACACGTACCACTTTTCGAATTTTCGCTTTTCCTCGGTTTTTTTAGGTTCACATAGAGCGTGTGAGTGTCAGAAATTAAAAATTCGTTGGCTCTGATGTTTCAGAGGAATGCACCAGACGCTAGGTTGTACGCCGTGGGACAACTCAGGCGGCAACGCTCTGTCCTCTGGAGCACGTGTCGTACAGCCGCCATTTTTTAATAAATAAATGAAATTGGAAAATTATAAGACGTGATAGTATGTACATAAAATTTTAATTATGTAGAATAAATAGTTTCAACACAAAAAAGATCTTGAACATTTGCTTATTTCCGGCTGCCTGAAGGGATCTCCCCCCGTAACTTTAATAGGAACTTGGATCTTCCAGAACGCAGCGATAATCGGATCTCGATCGAGAGGCAATCGTAACAACGCTATTATTCAATCCGCCAATGGTTTCCGTTGGGGCCGGGTTGAAATTCCGAACTTTGAATGATCACAACGCTCAAAACTCCGAAAGAATACTACCACGAAAGATCAAAAGTCCGAAAGAATTTTACACGAAAGACCAAAACTCCGAAATAATTCGGCTAAGGAAGTTTTAAAAGTTTCAAAATTCTCAATAAATCGACGAATTAATTCAAGAATTTTTTTTATTAAGTGATTTTACGTCAATGTTGAAATTTGTCTAGATAATGTTATACGTTCTACATCATTTACAGTCAACTGTGTAGACTTTCGCTGGCATGATCTTGACGAACCATGTAATTTCGGAACATTAAGGGGCTATACCAGTGTGACACTTTTTAAAAATCGATTTTTCTGCCTTTTTCGACAGTTTATACTTTCAAGAATATGAGATGAGATTTTTACACTTTCAAGAATATGAAATGAGATTTTTCAAATTTGCAGACATTGTAACTCGTAGAGCAATTATCCGATTGACTTGAAATTTGAACTGAGTACTCTTGAATATATTTACTCTACAATAACGTAGGATATTTTTGATTGGATGAAAATTGACGATTTGGCATTGAAAAAAGACGACCATTTTATAGGCAAGAAAACAGACTTTTTTTCATAACTACGCCATTTTGTTAGATTTTGATATTTTTCGAAAATCCTACGACATTGTACAGGAAATATCTTCCAGTTTAACGACATTTTTTCCTTTTTCGGTTTCAGCTACTCAATCGGCAGGAATCATGTCAGCAGTGGAGGAACTTTTTTTTGGCGCCTCCGAAGGCAGCGCATAAGTCGCTTGGATCTCAATATTTTTCTATGAAAAAATTATGCAATATAGGTCAAATATAGCCAAATATATTCTTAATTTTCCGAAACATTCAATTGAATATTTTTCTTCCAAAAAATTCCCGAAAATCACCCAAATTTTCAACGTTCACACTGGTACAGCCCCTTAAAATTAGGAATTTTAAACCGTCGGCGCATTCAAAGTTCGAAATTTCAACCCGGCCCTCATGTCAAAATCATGCCAGCGAAAATTTACACAGTTGACTGTAAATGATGTAGAACGTATAACATTGTCTAGACAAATTTCAAAATTGCCGCAAAATCACTTCTTAATAAAAGAAAAACCTTAAAATAATTCGTCGATTTATTGAAAATTTTGAAACTTTTTAAACTTCCATAGCCGAATTATTTTGAGTGTTCAGATTTTCGGAGTTTTGGTTGTTCGTGTAAAATTCTTTCGAAGTTTTGATCTTTCGGAGTTTTGAGCGTTCCGATCATTCAAAGTTCGGAATTTCAACCTTGCCCAACTTGAATTTCGGAGTATTAAAATTCGGAATTTTAAACCGTCGGAGCATTCAAAATTCGGAATTTCCACTCGTCCTCACGAGCCAGAAATTCACCATTCTTCGATACTTCTCAGCCGAGCGAAATTTCCTCTTCGCCACGTTTCGAAAACGAAACGAATTTGAATTAAAAAAAAAAAACAGGATGAAAATATTCTCACAGACAAACGGTGCCTCGTTTGTCGCACCGCGAACTCCAAAACTGACAAAACGCTTTCTTCGTATCTTTATTTCCGTTCTGTCGAGCTAGTGCTTAAAATTCCATACAATTTGTAAAAATATCATACTATTACCGAATCGACGATCCTGTTCTCGTTAGTTCCTCCGCTTTCTCTTCTCCCGCTCCTCTGTCCTCTTAATTTCTAACGAATCTCCGCGCTCACCGTTGATACAATTATTCGGATATACAATCTACCGTTAATGGCAGTAGGGACATTACTAGACCTCGAGAAGAAAAGAAAAACGTATATCTCACTTCCAAATCGTCTATCGTTATTTATTATGCGATAATGAACGCGTGTGCGATCGAGCGAAGTTTATCATCGTCGTTGTCGATTATTTACACAGGAATATCAATCCTCTATCGATCCCAACAGCCGCAACTCCCACTTTATTCAAAGTAAGAAACGTCTTCGTTTTCATTTTTTTTTTGTTATCGAGAACTTTGGAACTTTTAATGCTGGCTCTAAAAGAATGAGATTGAAGTTTGCATCGTTGCAATGCAATGATTTTTTCTCTCTCAAATATCCTTTGCCAGATTTAAGCTGCAAAAATCATGTAAACATTTTTTAGGATTTTCAATTGGAAATCTACAACCTAAAACTGCAAAAAAAACGTTTGTTTAATAAAACCATGTTTAACAATGATAAGAAAATGCAAATGTAAGGAAGGATTTTCGTTGCAGTCCAACAATGCAAACTTCAACATTTTCTAAAAGAAGATCGTTTCTCCACCCCGTCCCTCTTTTGATTAACCAAAAATCATGTCAATCGGAATAGGCAATTTCCCAGTGAACATCGCCAAGGAGCAATCGTACTCTTCTCATTTCAAGTCTATGCTCGTGTATCGTAAATTAATTTTCTTTTTATTCCTCAGCGATTCCTCCCCCCCAAATATTTACGAATATTTATGAAAAACTGCAAGGAAATTGAGTAATTTGAATACATTTTTTTCGTAACCTCTCTCAAAGGGCTACATCTACCTAGAGGCTCGAAAAAAAATGGCCAATTTCCGCATCCTTTAGTGACGTCGATAATTACCGAATTATTTCGGGTCGCAGAGATAAGAGATAAATTTACAGCAGATACGACGAGAAACATTCAAAGGTCCATAAAGATCTTACTTTTTTTAATCGATCCTCATTTTTGAAGTTACGTAAAAATTACTTTTCATAGATTTCATATGCTCGAGTTTCAATTCGTCGCCACTTTGTTTAACCCTTCCTCGACGCACTTATAATTGGCCACGCCTTTCACACACTGGGTCAATTTGACCCGCATAATACTCATCCACCTGCCCTTAACGATCCTTCGGTCGGTTTTTATTTTTTTTTTAAATCCGGAATATACTTTGAACATTTCTGAATATACCTACATGATTAAAATTCGGAAAATGTAAAATTGAATTGTAAAAAATAATTGAAAATTCAATTTCGGACAAGTGAGCATTTCATTTCAAATCCGTCCGGGTCAAAATGACCCAGTGTGTCAAGGAAGGGGTAAAAAAATTATTTTCAAAATCGACGATCGTCAACGAGTCGTATTTATTGTTCACTTGAAATAACCCGTTTGCTTTTTCGATTTCGGATGGACCGTTTAAGCTGGAGAGTACCCACCGCCAAACATCGCGAAAAAAATTTCATTATCTACCGGCGGCCATGTTTTTTATTTTCTGTATTTCTTGGTGATCTTTTTTTAAGGCTCTCAATATGAAAACGGTCGGTGAAAAAAAATGCGTTTTTTCCTCACCGACCGTTTTCCAGAAAAAAAAATTCGGAATTTGGCCATTTTTTTCAGGCCTCGGTAGATGTAGCCCCTTAAAAAAAAAGGGAAAAACTCGAATAGCAAAAAAAACACTCCGCAGGATATGTATTTCGAGAACATCCTCCACTCGTCGAATTGCAAGCACTCTTCGATCACTTGTTTTTACATTTTTACAGTATCTCCGTTTTGTCAACGCCCAACAAGCTGCAAACAAACAGCCGATAAACCTCCAAAAAAAACCGATCACAATACGACTGTCGAGCGACGCGAATCGAATCGTGGACTGGCCCGATGGAAAATTGCCTCTCGTGCGTAATAAAAAGAAAAAAAGAGACGAAAAAAAAAAAGAAACGTAATGACCGTCAACGCATCATGAAACGCGGCTCGCAATAATAATCGTCAAGAGCGTCAGCGTGGAATAAAAAATTCCTCCCCTTCGACTCTTCTCCAATTTCCCCTACGTTTATCACCACCGATCCCTCTCTTTCCCCTCAATGGTTTTCCGTCACAAATCAGGTACGCGAATTCACGAGAAAAAGAAAAACTCTCGACCGACTGCCGAAAACAAGCTTCTTCTCAACCGAGTCGAATGATACGCCACATTTTCCTCGCGCTTTTCTTCTCCTTTACGTTCAGTTAATCTTTTCAACAGATACCGAAAAGAAAATGAAACGATGTACGTAACGGCTAATGCTTTTGTTCTTTCATCTTTTTTTTTATAAACACTGAAAATGTAGTTTACAACATAATATACTGATAACAATTCCATCTTATGGTGGAGAATAATCGAGTAGCTATATATTCTGTTGTACCAACATGGAAATTATCATCTATTTTCTTCGTCTCGTTCTTTCGTGTGTGTGTGTGTGTGTGTTTTCTTTTAATCCTCGTCGCATCTTATTCCTTATGCTTTTTTTGTTATTTTGTTTTTCTCGTTTTTTTTTTGTTTTGTTTTAGTAGTTACGTGTAATAATGTATTGTACAAATTATTCCATACTTTTTGGACAGTGCGCTCAAGGTATATACTCGTTATTGCTTTAATAATTATTTGCAAAAATATGATTTTACTATTCTCAAACGAAGTAATAAAATCAAAAGAAAAACGAAAAAAAAACAAAAATCATTTTTTTTCATCTCTCAGTACTCATATATATATATATACATACATATATATATATATATATATATATATATATATATATACATACATATATATATATATATATATATATATATATATATATATATATACATACATATATATATATATATATATATATATATATGTATGTATGTATGTATGTATGTATGTATGTATGTATTTGCATGTGTTCGTGTCTGTGTACGTTCATTTATACATATATATTACATTACACTGTCGCTACATTGTCCAAAAGTATAGGTCAAATATTATAATGTAGCAGGCATATACATAGGTTGTCACATAATGTACAATAAACGCATTTCTAATCGGTCTCTCTCTTTCTCTCTCGCTTGCTCTCGCAATTGTTTTGCACGTACACCCACGAAAACATGCGATAGAAATCACGTTTGATTAATGCGAGCGCTGGGACACGCACGGAAATCCATTCTCACGATGAACGAAATAAACTAAGTCGACAATAATAATAATAATAAAAAAAAAAAAAGAAAGAAATCTCGTTCAAAGGGACACCGGTAGAAGACGAAGAGTGTGAGGCGAGGGGGGAGAGGACGCTCGAGGCTCGAGGAAAACAACGAAGACGACGACTCATGTGCTCATACACATGTGCGGGACGCAGAGCCTTCCATTGGTTAACGATGCAAGTGTTTTGTTGTTGTTGTTGTCGGTATTTGAAAAATAAAGATCGATCTATTTATGTTACATGTTTAAAAAATTCTCATTTTCTTCCATCTCTCTTAACTCTCGCTCTCTTCAGTCGTTTGCATCGGGGAATACTTCGCTCGTCGATGCGGCACCGAACGAAACGTAACATCGAAACGAAACTCCAGAATGCCTCGTTTCCGTATTCTTTTTTTTTCACCTTTTTCCCACGTTTTTTATTACAGTTATTCTTACGTTTTTTTCATCTTCTCTCTTTCTCGCTCTCGCTCTCTCTCTCTCTCTCTCTCTCTATATATATGTGTGTATATATATATATATTATCTTAGTTTTGTTTCGCTTGGTTCGTTGAACGTACGCGCGCGACAACGTGGATGATGTAATAGAACTCGATACGAAACATTATCGTAGCATCGAATTGCCGAATGATGAGGTCCATTGAGGAGGCCAGCTCACGCAAGACCGTGCAAGTAGGGCGCCTTTCGTTATCGGGCGGGTCACTCGCGTTCCTGCCCTTCATAGAACATCACTTCAAGTACGATTTATACAGGGTCGTGCTCCTACAAGTTTCTTTCTCCTGCTCGAGGAGGAACAACAAGTCCCGAAAGTTGACGCGCTTCAGACGCGGCCTCATTTGCATTTGGCGATTGATACCGGGTGAGGAGGCGTTCGGGCCGCTGTTACTCGACTGACTCGTCGACGAGCCCGCGACGTCCAGTTTCGGCTTTTTCCTCGGCCCTATCGCCTGCAGAGCCGTCAAATTCGCCTCCCGTTGTCTAAGCTCCTCCATCTCCGCACGTTGCATCTGTTAACGATCACCAAACGATTACAATCGCCGATATTTACTTGAATGTGAACTCTAAGAATAAAAATAAAGAACCGGCAAAAAAGAGTCTACTTTTTATCGTTATCGACATCGATATTAAGGCGGGAGAGGATTAAGCAATTTTGAGGGATTTTTTAAACTGAGAAATAAGCTATACATATGAAAGTCCTGACTGATTCATCAACGCCGAGCCAAAACCGCTGAAGCTATTTACATGAAATTTGGATGGTAGGTTGCTTTTGTGACGTAAGCACCCACTAAGAAGATATTTTTTCGAAATTCAACACTTAAGGGATCGTCTCAGTGTGAAATTTTCGAAAAATCGATTTTTTTTTGTCGCATTATCGGATAGTATACACTGTAATTGTATGGACCTGGCATCGCCGATTGATCGTAAGTAAACGATTTATCTAAAAATTTTCCAACTTCAATCTTTAAACGCGTTTTTCTCGGAATAGTGTTTTTCAAAACGGTTTCCACTCTCAAAGGAAGAGTTTTGAAGATATCTAGTTCCCTTTTGAAGAGAACATTTTTAACGTCATTCTTTATAGCGCTATGGAAGCTTTTTTTTTGGAAATCTTCCTATTTTTCTTACGAAAAACTGTCGAGAAAAAGGGCCAAATTCGATACTTTTTGTTCAAACCGCCGCCATTTCGTCAAATTTAAAAAAAACCCTTCCATAGCGCGATAGCGACTTTCCTACAGATTAATAATCTTTTTGAAATTTTTGTTTCAGATCAAAATTGCGGCCGCAATCGTGGAAACCGTACTGGACCTTTTTTTATTACGTGTCATTTCAACAATTTATTTAACTATTTTACATCCAATAAATAAACATTAAAAAAATCATTTTGTATTCGTCATGAATGTATTTATTTATTTTAAAAAAACCGGACCGATTAGTTTATTTGAACATTTAAAAAAAAATCGCGAAAATCAGTGATTTTTCGGAGGGTCACACTGAGACGATCCCTTAAGGGGAGAAAATGGGTGGCAAGGTTTGTGTGGAAGTTTTGAAAAATCTAGTCGGATTTACTTGAAATTTGGTACTCGTGCTTTTTGACACACTTTATGAAATACGTATTCCAGCGTTTTTGGAAATTCAACCCCTAAGGGGAGAAAAAGGGTGGCACAGTTTGTATGTAAAACTTAAAAAACCTGGTCAGAAGATTTACTTGAAACTTAGTATTGAAGCTCTTTAACACAATTAATAAAACACGTATTTTAGCGGTTTTCGAAATTCAATCCCTAAACGCAAGGGTGTGACGTTTGTACGGAAAATTCAAAAAATTGGGTCAAATTCACTTGAAACTTTGTATCACTGCTCCTAAACACAATTAATGAATTTTCAGCGTTTTTGGAAATTTACTCCTTAAGAGGCTATACCAGTGTGACACTTGAAAAAAATCGATTTTTTTGTTGCCTTTTTCGACAGTTTATACTTTCAAGAATATCATTATCATTTATATTATTTATATCCATATAATTTTATCTTGCAACAATCGATGGTTAAATCTTTAAACGCGTTTTTCTCGAAATGAGATTTTTCAAATTTGCTGACATTGTAACTCGAAGAGCAATTATCCGATTGACTTGAAATTTAAACAGAGTACTCTTGAATATATTTACTCTACAATGACGTAGGTATTTTTCTGATTGAATGAAAATTGACGATTTGGCGTAGAAAAAAACGACCATTTTATAGGCAAGAAAACAGACTTTTTTTTTCATAACTACGGCATTTTGTTAGATTTTGATATTTTACGAAAATCCTACGTCATTGTACAGGAAATACCTTCCAGTTCAACGACATTTTTTTCCTTTTTCGGTTTCAGCTACTTAATCGGCCGGAATCATGTCAGCAGTGGAGGAACTTTTTTTTTGGCGCCTCCGAAGGCATCGCATAAGTCGCTTGGATCTCGATATTTTTCTATGAAAAAATTATGTAATGTAGGTCAAATATAGCCAAATGTATTCTTAATTTTCCGAAACATTTAATTGAGTACTTTTCTTCCAAAAAAAATCCCGAAAATCACCCAAATTTTCAGCGTTCACACTGGTATGGTCCCTTAAAGCGTCGATACGACTGCACAACTCGCCGTGCGATACAGAGAAGCGTGCGGATTGAGTGTTGTGTAGAGGAAGGAGTTGTAGTGAAGGCGGAAGCGTGAAGATCCCTTTTATGGGTTCCTTTTGAAAATCCGGACAATTTGACAACCCGGAAGGGGTCTGGTCACAATTAATCCGGATTGTTTACGATCTACATATATAGTTCTATCTTTTAGAAAATCGATTTGTCGATCGTTGTAAGGAATAACACCACTCGAGGATTTTGGAAAAATAGTTTTTTTTTAGCTTAAAAAATACTTTGTGGTCATAAAAACAATATGCAATTGGTCCTGTAGCGAATTCTTTTTTAAATTTCAATTATCGATTTTGCCGCAGCGCCTCGGACTTCTTTCAGGCGCCTCGTACAACTTCAAACGCGCTTTTCTCAAAACCACTTTTTTCAAACTGGGAGGACGGACTACTCATACCTTTGCAAGAATCGATTTGAAATGTTGATAGTAGCTTCACAATTAAATTCTCTATAGGAGTACGTAGCCGTTTTTTGAGTGAATGTAAACTTTTTTTTATAAACAATTTACTGCTTATTTTTTGGGCAAAAAATCGATTTATTTCTTTCAAAGAGCGCCATTTTTTCCAAAATTTGATTAAAAAAATCCCCACGTAGTCCAATAGCTAATGGTATATAGATTATAATTTTTTTTTGGTTTTTGTTCCCGTGAACCGTCCTCCCGTGAAGCTATTTGTAAAAAACACGTTTTTCAAGATGGGCTCTGTCGCCGCCATTTTGTATGAAAATTATATTTTTTTTTAATACTTTAATATGTGTTAAGGAGAGATATACACCTAGATGGTCGAGGTCAAGGATTTAGAAGCTATGAACATTCCGTCCACCGTAGAAGACCGACACCATGGGCCTGGTATCGATGATTCCATGTAAGTTGACAAATTTCATGATTTATTCATTCCCAAATTTTCAAACGCGTTTTTCTCAAAACCACGTTTTTCAAATCGGTACCCAAAATTTCTCGAAAACCAATGAACCAATTGCCTTGAGGTTTTTTGTGGTTATTCTATACACCATTATCTAGCACTTGTCATCGGATTTTTTTTTCCGTTACTTAGTTTTTGTTTTATAGGCAAAATAATAACTAATTTTTGGCCCAAAAATTACTATTAATGTTCAAACGTCCGCCATTTTGTCATAAATCGATATTTTCAAAATCGGCTATGACAAGTACTAGATTGTAGTATCTAATTTAATAATCTTTTTGGTTTTTTTTCAGATGATTTTTGAAGAAACGCCAGTGGGTACCGTAAACGCAGATTTTTTTACGACGCTCCAAGGATAATACAATATCCTTGTATATTTTTGATATTTTTAAGTAAAGAAAATTAAACATATTTTTGAATGTATATACTTTTAGATAATTAAAACCCCAATCCGAAATTTCAAATAGTTTTCCTTGAAAAAAATCACAAAAATGACCTTCTTTCCGGCTCCTAGGTGTATATCTCCCCTTCAATAAACCCTCTCAAAGGAAATCCTATTCCTTTTTTCGTACTCCCAAAATAAATTGTCAAAGTTAAGTCTTATTTTCTGCCGCTAGAGTGGTGTTATCCCTTGAGGACGTACGAGAGGTCTTGCCGAATGGCTGACATGGCGGCGTTTTTTCCTCTCTGTAAAGCTCTTACCTCTTTAGCCTTGGCTTTGAGCTTGGCCTGTTCGGGATCTTCCGTTTTCGCGCGGCTCTTCGCCGCCCTCAGGAGAAGCTCCCGCTCTTGCTCTTCGTGCCTTCGATGCTCCATCCTGTCCAATTCCTCCAAGAACTTGAGCTGCGATCTCACGTCCTGCGTCACCTCGTACCTCGGATCCACCTGCGTTGCGAGCAAAATACGCGTGAACGAAATGTCGCCCGAGTGCCGTGGAAACTTTCGCCCGACGACAAAGATAAACCCGGAGAAGGAAGAAAAAGTCTCGATTACCTTTATAAGGTCTATTCTATGTTCCGCTATTACTGCAAGTTTTTCCACCAAGTTCTTTAACCTCTCTTGGGTCGCGTGCGATATCAACGCAGCCACCTCCTGATTGGGTTCCTCCAAGCCGTAACTAGACACTGCAACGGACAAGTGCCAGGTGCAAAAAAAAACAAACAAACACAATTGTAACACCAAAGTGACATCGCAGCTCCACCGAAGGCTTCGGAAGAGTATTTTTTGCGCCGAAAAGAAAAGGAATACAATGAGGCGGTCATCGATCACACTCGTCGCTCACCTATTTGCTTAATCCTCTGTTGTAGCGGAGACAAATGTAAGAAGACTTCGTCCTTGCAAGACCTGATCTGAGTACCGACGAATTCCGTCGAGCCGAGAATTCTTTGAGACTCCTCGGCCAGATTTACACCACCCATAGCCGCAACATCGTTTATGTCGTCGTCGCCCCTGCAGTCACGATAACACATGGAAGAAAATAAAACACCGTTAAGGGATCATCGGGGAGTAACATTTTCAAAAAATCGAGTTTTTTGGCACTATCCGATAGTATAGACCAGCCATACTCAAAGTGTGCTCCGCGGAGCCCTGGGGCTTCGCAAGACCTCTGCTAGGGCTACGCCGAAAAAAAAAACAACTTCGTGTCTCCCAATAAATGGAAATAATTTCATCAATTTACAGTGGAATTAATACATTGGTATGTAAAGTACCCATTTTTGTACGATTTTCGGCAAGAGTGCGATATCCGGGGCACTATCGGGCGTTATCGAATCAAAATAAACTAAATATGAAGAGTGGTGAAAGTTGATATTTCGCCTATTTTGCGTTCAAATTAGAATTTTTCGATAGTTGTCGAAAATGACGATTTTTTCGAATTTGAAAATTTCAAGCAACATCAGGCAAGGTAACTTGGAAATTTGCAGTTTCAACAGTATCTTAGAAGCCAAAAATGTATTTTAAATACCACTACCATGTTTTCTACGCTTATAAGTGCGACTAGACAAAGAGTAAAGTAGTACTTTTAATCGCTAGGAGTCCGAAGAGGGATTAAAAGTGTACGGTCCATCCCTCTTTGGACTCGTAAGGCTCTGTTATGTAAAATTTATCGTTTAATAATTTGACGTAGTAATTATATGGAACAATTCTTATTGTTATAAATAAACAGAGAATATGAATAAATAAAGCATGATAATCTTGGAATTTATGTTGAAAATCGTATAAATACAACGTTTAGTGGTATTTATACGATACCACCAAACAAACCTAAACAAAGAAATACTTTTTGAAGCTCGCCTGGTCAATGTCCATGATTTGCGATAAAATAAAGATATTGTACTTATAAGCCAACAATCGTTGAATTTTGGCGTATATTTAATTGCCGCTAAAAGCGCTCATGATTATTTAAGGAAGCCAAAACGGCAAATTTTTTATTCTTGAAATTCTCATTATTTTGATTCAAATATCAAGAATCAACGGTGAAAACTTGCCGTCCCGAATATCGTACTATCCCCCGATTTTCATAAAAAAATTAACATAAAACCAGGTTTTGCTTATTTTAGGGCTCCGTAAAATATTTAGCGCGTCAAAAGGGTTCCGTCGCCAAAAAAGTTGGTGAACCGCTGCTATAGACGGTTATAAACATGCTGTTCAATTTTTGGGGCGAAATTCGAATTATTCCGGTTGCTACAGCCTCTCTCAGGAAAAGGGATTCGACCAGCAGCGTGAGACCCGGCGCGGACGGATGCGTTTGTCTCGAAATGTCGTTTTTCAAAACGGTGTACACTCTCAAAGGAAGAGTTTTCAAACTGTCAGTCTCAAATTTTGACACAACATTCTTCACGCCATTCTTGATTTTGCTATGGAAGTTTTTTTTTAACCTTCATATTTTTTTTAACGAAAAGCTGTCGACAATATAGTCTAATTTAGATACTTTTTTTTCAAACCGGCGCCATTTTATCATTTTTGATTTTTAAAAAAGCCCTGCAGAGTAAGATGGCGGCTTTCATGCTGATTGATCATCTTTTTACAAATTTTGTTTCAGATAATATTTACGGCTACAACCGTGTACACCGTGAGGACTCCTTTTTTAAGAGATCGTCAACCGTTGAAAAAAAGTGAAAAAAAAATAAAAATAAGCGTTCAAAAATTTGTCAAAACGTCAGGTGCGGGAAATATAAAGCATTGTATTCGGAAAATTTGCGTCGGTTAAAAATGAATTATGTGTGGAAATTCGAATGAGTGAGATGAGGTTAGGACTACAGTCAGCTGTTGCCTTGCTGTCACGTCTCTTTATCGTAGCAAGTGGTAATAAATCCAATACCGGAAGTTCAAATTAAACGTGATATTACATAAAAGTTAGGTCAATAAGCGTAATTTTTCGAAGAGCATTGGATTACTACAAGTGCTAAGTATGTAAATCTGATGATTTTTAAGAATCTGTCGGATTCCCACTATTATATACACTTTTGTAGCGACCGGAAATTGGTTTTTTGCATGTCGTCTCGGAATTCCTTCACAAAAATACGCAATTTTAATATTTTTTTCTCTGTAATTAGGTCAATAACCGACCCTGAAATTTTACAGGGACGATTATTAATATATTTAGTGAAGCTCGAAAAAAAAAATGAAAATCCTATAGATCGAAACCTGGCGATAAAATTACCTTAAGGGGTAAGGCCACAATAGAATTTTCAAAAAATCGATTTTTTTTCTCCCTAAAACAGTGCTTTATCATCATAAGAATAAGTTTCTATTCGTTTTATAGCAAGACATTTTTTTTCACCGACTTTGAGCATATAACGTAAGCCCACCTCTGGCACGGCCATAGAGTACCTAAAACTTAAACGCGTTTTTCTCGAAACAGCTTTTTTCCAATTGGCGTGACAAATAACTTCAACAATTTTCACTCGATGTACTTCAAATTTAAAAGTTATGTTCCTAATTGCATTACGCAGAGAAGTACGTACGGAATTTCTGATTAATCGAAAACTTTTCATTTTATGAGCAGTTTTATACGAAATTTTGCACTGAAAATCCATTCAAATACCTAAAACTTTTGAATAAAACAATATTTTTTAAATTCCGTACGTACTTCTCTAGGTATTCAAATGTAGATTGACGAGAATTTTTGTTTTTCGTTCTAGGTCAATAATTGTCGATGCTAAATGTCACGCCGCGGAGCGCCTAAAAAAAGATAACAAAAGAAAATATTAGTAGTCGGCTATTTTGTACATCGAAAAAAAATATATATATTTTCTAACAGCTTGACATTCATACTAAATAGATGTGTAATTCTTTTTATGGGTGAATCACTTTTTCACACGAAAAATAATGGTTAAATTCGCACGTAATTTTATACCCGTTACTGTGGCCCCAACCCCTTAATAATTTATAAAACGAACTTATAACAATAACAATACTCACGTATATCCCGCCGATGAAAAAGTCTTTTTCTCTTTCTCTTTAGCAGTTGGTTTTGGTACAAGAGAAGGCACGATGGTTTTGTTAACGGTAGTGGCGGTATTAACTGTTTTACTCTGCGTCGTCGTGGAGGTTTTCGTGAGGAGGACGGGTACGGTGGTCGTGGTGACTGCGGTGACGGGTGTCACGACGGGTGGAAGTGGCGGCGGTGGCGCTGGCGCGGGTGCGGGCGCGGGCGCGGGTACCGGTGCCTGTACCGGCATCGGTGACGGGGTCGACGTGACCGCCGCGGCGGCTGCAGCCGCTGCGGCGGCCGCCGCTGCCTTATGCTGTACATGGGGAACCGATGGTCGTACACCGGTGATCGCGACCGTTGATTTTATGCCGTAAGTCGCCGGCGTGCGTACTATCGTCGTGACGGGTCGAATCTGCGAAACGTACCATTATTTTCTTTTTTCATTCGACAATGTTCTTTCGCATTGCGACGTAGAGATAGTTTGCGGTGACGCGTGAAATATAAGAACGAAATTGTGCGAGTTGTAAACTTGCACATTGCTTTCTCGTCATATGATTTCGCTCACAGAGCTTCCTCCACGAGCAAGTGGATTTTTTCGAAATTGACTACCAGACCTATATGTAAGACCGTGTTCTTCAGCTTTTCCGGCTTTCGCGGAGACGTTGCGAGTGACGAAATTTTTGTGAAGTTTGCAAAATAGGTTTCGTAATGGCGAAGGTATAAAACGAGATTGACACAATTACCAGTCTCTGTTGAACGGGCTGAGGTGGCCGGACAACGGTCGGCGTAGCTGCAACAGGAGGTGCCATCACTCGTACCGGCGTTGGTACCGTGCTCGTGGCGACAACGGGAATTGGCGTCGGCGCAACGGCCACGGCAGGCCTCAACTGATTCTGCACGGAATTAGAACGAATGAGGAATAAAATAGTGTCGAACGAAGGAATTATGGAGACCCTTGAGGCGAGGAAAACGTGTTGATTTTCATGATTTTTAAAAATAGGACAGGTTTCTTTACAATTTTCGAGACTTTGGATATATTTTATTACTACTTTTGGCTGTTGCGTGGTATTTTCTTTTATTTATCTTAAAAAATGGCGGAGGTATGGCACGGTCTTCTAAACTGCATTTTCAAAAGAAATCTTTCTAACCTTATTGTCTAGAACATAACCCCAAATGTTTTTGAATGTAAAAAAGGGCATTTTTTATTGCCCTTATTTATTTTTATTGCCCTTATTAAAAGTTATTTTATTTTTAACTTTTATCAAAGAAAAATCTTCGTGGTTTTTTTTTTCAGATTAATCCCACCAATGCACAGTATTGTATTACCTTAAGAGCAGATATACACCTAGATGGTCGAGGTCGAGGATTTAGAAGCTATGAACATTCCCTCGACCGTAGAATTTCATGATTTATTCATTCCCAAATTTTCAAACGCGATTTTCTCAAAACCACATTTTTCAAATCGGTACCCAAAATTTCTCGAAAACCAATGAACCGATTGCCTTGAGGTTTTTTGTGGTTATTCTATACACCATTATCTAGTACTTGTCATAGGATTTTTTTCCGTTACTTAGTTTCTGTTTTATAGGCAAAATAATAACCAATTTTTGGCCCAAAAATCACGATTTATGTTCAAACGTCCGCCATTATGTCATCCATCGATATTTTCAAAATCGGCTATGACAAGTACTACATTATAGTATCTAATTTAATAATCTTTTTGGTTTTTTTTTTTCAGATGATTTTTGAAGAAACGCAAGTGGGTACCGTATACGCAGATTTTTTTACGACGCTCCAAGGATCATACAATATCCTTGTATATTTTTGATATTTTTAAATAAATAAAATTAAACATATTTTTGAATGTATATACTTTTCGATAATTAAAACCCCAATCCGAAATTTCAAATAGTTTTCCTTGAAAAAATTCACAAAAATGACCTTTTTTCTGGCTCCTAGGTGTATATCACCCCTTAATCTAGAGGAACAACATTGAATGTTGTTACTTGTCAACGCAGTTAAAATAATTGTTTATATTCAAAGTAAACAAACCATATTACACGGAACTGAGATTTATTTTCTAAGAAATCGCGCCGAATAATAGAAAAAAAGGGTTAGAACGCCTGAGTTTCGTCGACCAAATGCATATTTAACCATTAGAATAGAGCGTGTTTATTTTAAAGGAAGAAAAACTGCTAAGTTCGTTTATTCTTGAGTTTTAGTACATTATATCGGATTATACAGATCTCATGCTATATTTTTCTAATAGAGGTGCTTGTTAACTAAATGAAATATGTCAATATGTTTGCGAAAGTTTGCGACACTCATAAAAATTTTTCTTAATTACAGAATGGGTTCGCAGTTTTTTTTCGCTCATTGAACCTCAATAATATTAATACGTTACGTATATATAAATAGCCAAAAGTAATAATAAAACATACCCTAAGTCTCAAAAATGATGAAGAAATGTTTTCTTTTAAGAAAAAATCACGAAAAAGGCCTAAAGGTGTATCCCCCTTTAAGGCGGGACATACATTTAGACAGGAATAAAATAAGCAATATTGAGGGATTATTTAAACTAAGAAATAATTATTCTACAATTATCAAACTTTAGGTATACTTTGATAGTATATTGAGGTATACGAAACAATTTTTAAAAATTAATTCATCATCAAAATGGCAGAGGTGTGGGAGAGTGTTACAGCAAGGTCGCCGCGGGGGTTACGAATCGGCGTGCAGTCTAGCTTCCCGTAGACTTCGATTTGCAAAAAAGGTCAAACATTTTTTCAGTTAGAACATGTATAGTTTCTATGTAACGGTAATCAAAATGAAGAAAATGCAAATTGGAGAAAACGGCACGCATATACAACAAAAAAATCAACATTACACGCAATATTTCTGTAAAATGTGGATTAAAAAAGTCGTTTTTTTTCCATTTGTTCAAAAACAATTCTCGTCAAGTGGAGGGTACCGATATTATCAATATTTCCACCAAGTTTCAACTCAATCGGCTTAATAATTTTTGAGCAATCCTGCACGCCAATTTCGATAATGCAATTTTGAGAAAAACGCATTTGAAGTTCACGCCCGCTCCGAATCCGAGCGGTGAGGCACAGCGTTGACGGGCTGTAACGTTTGAAGTTTTTCGAATTTCGCTTCGAAACTTTGGGAAAATATTCTACATATATAGTTCTATCGTTTAACGAGAAAAAAAAGGAATCGATTTTTTTATCGTTGTAAATGTATCGCCGTAATGCGAGCAACGTGAAAATTTGGAAAAAAAGCGCGACCCATGCTTTTCGCCGGTAGGCTACGGTGTACAGCTATACGTGGGTTAGAGTTGGTATTACCTGCTGAATAGTCGGTGTGACGGACGCTATGGAGAAGACTACGTTCGCGGGTGGTGGCTTGATACCGTCGATTACCAATTCCTTCGTAACGAGGGATTGTCGCAAAAGTGGCAGGCTCTTCTTCAGAAAGCCGATCAGACATGGCTGCGGCGATGCGTTCAACAATCTCTCAAGTCTATCACAAAATTCCTCGGGCTCAACTTTCGTATCAATTAGTTCTTGTATCAACGTCCGAACATTTCGTTCCACTGCTTTAGGTTCCCGACTAGACAACTCTAATAAGTTTGCTAAGAATCTACGACACTTTTCTTTGGTATTATCTGTGGTTTGACGCTGAAACACAACGGAATAGAAACACACACACGTCGTTCCAAATATTAATAATCTTTTATCGCTTCTTCGCCTTCGTCTTTTTCGACTGGACGATTGATCGATACGTAACGACGGGGAAGAGAAAAAACAACTAACTTTTGGTCCTACCTGTGCAGGCGTGTGTGCGGCTTGGGCGGCGGTCGTCGAAGGCGTTACGGTGGTCGTTGGAGTCGCCGTTACCGTTGCCGGTGTCGCTACGACCGTCGGTGTCGTCACGTTTGACGCCGCGACCGTCTACAAACACAACATTCTTCGTCACACAATTTCATAACTCGCATATATATATATATATATATATTTGACAATGATTATCCCAGTATTTTCGTGTCGGATAAGTTTCCATTGAAGAAAAACAAAATTCTACACTCTGTGCGGAGATGTAGTTTTTTGTCTTTGTTCACTTTTGCAAGAATTCCCGGTATATTCAAATATATACTGGGAGAATCACTTTGCTCTCTAACTACGTGAAATTCGGAAGACAAATTCTAAAGGCTGATTCCAAACTTTCATGCCAATGCACACTTCTCATAAGTAAAAAAAAAGGAAAACATAAGAAGGATAAAAATAACTGCCGAAACCGTTCTTTTTGCCCAAAGTTTCTTTTCTTCTTTTTTTCCGGTTTTTTTTTGTTCTCCTTGAAACTTCTCACTCAGAATGGACGCACTTGTACCTTACACAGACTCTGATTGAATTGTCATTGATCCTCGAAGTGACTCGAAGATTCCACTTTACGATTATTCTCGTTCGATTGGCTCTATTGGCAGTTTTATTGAAATGTTATTGTCGCTGATTTATTGTCGAAGGACGAGTGTCGGTTCGGGCATGCGAGAAATTAAAAGAAAAAAAAAAGAACACTGCGTCTCAGGTCTGCGAAACCGTATATTCGGGCGCAACGAGACGCAAAATCCGAGCGCACTCGCAACGATGTCGCATAAACGAATCTATAGTGATAACAGCGATAAGGAGACGAGTATACTCTTTTTTCTATCCTTTTTCTTTCGTATTATCGAGCCACCGATATGAAAAGCCGAACTCTTGATCTTTCGCGACGAAGGTCACATTCGCGCGAAAGTCTAGTACGGAATCGGGCCGCTACGAGCGCCAACGGCGCGTCTGCGTGCGCCACGAGGTACTGACAGAACTGAAAAAAACAAGCACGAACTCGATCATGCAATTAAGTGCAGCGAGATCGAGTTTAACGTCTACTCGATTAAACACGAGATTTGAACAAAATTCACGCATATAACACACGTGTTTCGAGATACATTTGGTAGGTGTGGAATGAAGATACGGAATTCAATTGCCAGAGAGCTTGGTTACCGTCAGTCGGTATATCAAAACGAAATATAAGTACAAATAATATTGTCCAGCTGGTGGAGAAAGGTCCGAGTTGTCTCATGCATAAATAAAATCGCGCGTTTCGGCATTGCCCTACGGTAATTGCGCATCGAAACGTCTTTTTCTTTGGCAACCCTTCTACAACGAGTTTTCTCATTCGAGCATTTCGAGCAATCGGTTGCAACTACAATTCGGTCGATATACACCGAGAAAAGAATCGAGAAGAGCTCGTTTCAATATTCTACGTACCAAGGTAACCCGCAATTACGTGAGACAACGAGAAAAAAAAAGGTTGTCGGCATACTTCCGGGACAATAGCATTCCAATCGAACTAAATTCGGCGTACCAACAGAAACCAAAAAAAAAAAAAAGGATAAAATAAAACGAGAACAAGATGAAGAGAAGAAAAACAAAATTAAAAATGGCTCAAACTCTACCAAAAAAAGGTACAACACTACAACGAGTCTCTCGTAGAAAGGTATTGGAGTGCGTCACCTGAACGGGTTTTCTTAGGGTGGCGAGTGGCGGGCCAGTGAACTGTGTGTTCAGCCTACTTACAGCCGGCACAGAGGCTAGACGGTAGGTCGTTGTCGTGCCGGCGTTTTGTCCGACGACCGTGTTACCGCCGATACTGTTCTGCGTCACTGACGTACCGCCAGGCGTACCAGCC
>OX101793.1:19959800-20077300 GCA_944452715.1 Ophion slaviceki | reverse complement strand
CATAATGGCGCGATGGGCTCTGATTCGTCAATCGTTGCCGAGACGTTGATCCATAGGAATTGAGCGAACGACCGTCGATTACCGTCATATGACTCTTGCTTTGATCGTTTCGATATACAACCCAAAATTCTGCATGGCTGATTATCATTAGTTATCGTTTAATCGATCTCGTTATACTGTCGCCCCAAAATGCGCGGCAATTTTGTTCCAAAGTGACGCACTTTGGCGCCGAATTAAACTCTCGAAACATCGAAAGCACCAGCTATGCGACTATTTTGTTACAGATAATGAATTATCGAGTTAAGGAGTGCAAGACAGAGCTGATTTACGGATTCCCAGTGGTCTCCTAAACGGTTGATTTTTTGGAAAAAAGAAAAGAAACACTACCCACTCTGTTAAACGACGAACAACGCCTTTCTCTTCCTTTGGGCGAAATGTAGTCCGTCTTAGAGAGAACTTAGCAGTAGGCTTTTTACCGACTGGACGTATGAGCCATGTCCTTAAGGGGCTACATCTACCTAGAGGCCCGAAACAAAATTGCCATATTGCAATTTTTTCTGGGAAACGTTTGGTGAAAAGGAAACGCATTTTTGTAAACACAAAGGTACATATATTGGGTGCCTGTAAAAAATCGCCAAAAAATACAGAAATACAATGAAAACATGGCAGCCGGCGGATGATGACATTCTTTTCGCAACGTTAGGCGGTGGACACTCTCCAGCTTAAACGGTCCATCCGAAATCTAAAAACCAAACGGGTTACTCAAGTTAACAGAAAATACGGGTCGTTGACGATCGTCGATTAAACTTATTTTTTGTTTTCAACAGCGTGGCGACGAATTGAAACTCGAGCGTGCAATTACTATGAAAAAGTCGTCATTTTTACGTAACTATTAAAAAATGAAGATGAATTTTGAAAAAGTGAGATCGTCAATGACCTTCAAATGTTTCTCATCTCATCGCCTGGAAATTTGAAAACAATCCATCAAGTGGTTGTTGAGATATCATGTCCACCGATATTGAAAACAGTGTTTCGAGAAAAACGCGTTTTATGTTTGAAGTACGGTGCTGCTGCCGCTCGCCCGGCCGACTGTTGGAAGCTGTAGCTCGTTCGATTTTAGTAATATTTCAATTAAATTTTCCGGGAATATATCTAAAAGGTTATACTATCGAATCAAAAGGTTTTTGGAGAATGCAATTTCTTGACCCTAGGTAGTTATAGTTCGTTGATAAATTCACAAATTAATTAGTCTCAATTTGGTCCTGATGGAAAATGCGTAACGGCTCACGGCAAAAGTGTCATTTCCGGTCTTTCCTACTTTTTCGGAAATCGCTAAAATCACCGCTCTACGTTACCATTCGAGTACTGTATTGACTCGCTGCTTCGACTACAGTCGTTGTCCATTCTCACGACAATTTCGATGTGCGTCTCTCGTCGTCACAACGAGAGCACTCTCTAAGCTACAAAATAGATCGTTCTCAACTTGCACGATCGATCGTGAATAGTGACAAAAGAAAAGAAAAGAAACAAAAAAACTACAGTCATTAAATTTCAACTCTCCGTTGACAAAGATCACGTCGCGAAACGCACGCTCGCATGAGTCGGCTCTCTCGGCGTATTTCACAAAGTACCGTGAGAGCAATGAAATTATGAGAATGTCACGACTATGACGCTATACAAGGTAACATTTTTGTCACGTTTTCCGTAAAGAGAATTCAATGAAACGTTTCGATGAGCCAGCGTGCCGAATTCTCCGGAGCGGCAAACAAATGTCTCTAGCTTTTAAATGCTACACGAGGACCTTTTCTTCCTAGACATTAACGAGTCAAACATCGAGGCACGATTACCCGTAATTTCAAGGTTGAGAACCGTCCATTTGTCCTAACATTTTTCACGTTTTTTCCATAAATCTATTTGAATATTTCAATCTTCCGGTGCAGTGTTCGTTTTCACGTCCATCCATTTTCATTTCCTCGTGCCACTGCTCGGACGATCGCTTCAATCATTGTACCTGTGAAGTTTTCTATTCCCACGCTGGTGCGCAAAGTTATTTATCCGTTTGCGTTATTCACAGGACTTCGGGAACATCTGACATCCGGTGCTTCGTCGACGAGACGCAGATTCAATCTTGTGGCATGAAAACGCAGCAATCGCGACGTCAGCAGGTGCCGATGCATTTTCTTCGCGTAGGAACAATATTTAAGAATGTATGGCGGATACGACACCGGGCTAGAGTAGTGGAATTTTAAAATTTGCCAATACATGTCATAAAAGTGCATTTGAAGACGTAAGTGGCTCGATACGTAGAGAAAGCCTCATACTTCTGTTCTGAAATCTTTTTTTTAATAATTACGCCTCCTGTGGTCGTTAATATTTAACGTCATAAAAACTTTGCAGAATATGCGGAATGTCAGAACCGATAGAATTTTCTAGCCGCGCTTTACTGGTTTGCCATGAGGTTTGGTGAGAATTTATTGGAGAGTCGAATGAGAAATGAGCAGAATTTTCCCAAGTTGTAATTAAGAGGTTAGGCAAATCAGGGTTATTTGAGAAAATTCACTTTCAAGGAATAAATAAGATGTTTGAAAAATCGTTTGGACATTTGTATGTACAAAGTTGTGCACCAAATTTCATTAATTACCAAATTAGGTATCAAATTAACTTCGTCAATTATTATTTTTTAATGAAATTAAACCATCTAGCGAAGGACTTGAATGTGAGGCGAGATGTTTGAAAAATCGTTTGGACATTTATTTTGATGTACATTGACAAAGTGGTGTACCAAATTTCATTTTAAAAAAATAATTGACGGAGTGTACTTGATTTTTACCACTCGTTGATCTAAAACAAAAAAGAACAAGTTTCCTCTGGAAATTGATAATATTGGCCAAGATTTAAGCGAGCTTTTTTTGTTATCGTGTTTCAATTATCAAAAGAAAACAGATCATAAATCTTTTTTCTCGACTTTTCGGGGAAAAATTCTATTATTGTTAATAACTGATGAAAAAAATGTTAGGCAGAAAAATGTCGGTCAAGACTAAGCTAGTATTACATTAGATAAGTGTACCAAATTTCAAGTCAATCCGTTCATTAGATGTCGAGAAATCGTGTATACCGTTTACTCGAAACTTCGTTTCGAGAAGGAATGTGCAGAACTACGTGCAGGAATCGCAGATTGAAGGTCAAATTATGATTACAACGATTTCTATCGTTGTAATCTTATGATTACGACGACCTTCCTCTTCAATTTAGTTTGCCTCAAGCAACAAACGAGAGTTTCGAAACTTTTACAGTAACGTTGCGTCTTAAGGTGTTAGGCCACAGTAACGGGTATAAAATCATGTGCGAATTTAACAATTTTTTTTCGTATGAAAAAACTGATTCACTCATAAAATTAATTACACATCTATTTAGTGTGAATATCAAGATGTTAGAAAATATATACATTTTTTTCGATGTACAAAATGGCCGACCACTAATATTTTCTTTGGTTATCTTTTCTTTTAACCGCTCCGCGGCGTTTAGTATCCACAATTTTTTACCCAGAACGAAAAACAAAAATTCTCGTCAATCTACATTAGAATACCTAGAGAAGTACGTACGGAATTTAAAAAATATTGTTTTATTCAAAAGTTGTAGGTTTTTGAATGAATTTTCAGTGAAAAATTTCGTATAAAACTGCTCATTAAATGAAAAGTTTTCGATTAATCAGAAATTTCGTACGTACTTCTCTGCGAAATGCAATTGGGAACATAAATTTTAAATTTGAAGTAAATCGAGTTTAAATTGTTAAAGTTATTTGTCACGCCAATTGGAAAAAAACTGTTTCGAGAAAAACGCGTTTAAAGTTTTAGGTACTCTATGGCCGTGTCAGAGGTGGGCTTCCGTTATACGCTCAAAGTCGGTGAAAAAAAATGTCTTGCTATAAATCAAATAGTAACTTATTCTTATGATGATAGAGCACCGTTTAGCGAGAAAAAAAAATCGATTTTTTGAAAATTCTACTATGGTACCCCTTAATTAAAATACAATTATATAGCGAATGATTGCAAAATTATCCAAAAAGTTTGCTCCGCACATAAGCCTACGGAAAAAAAACCAAGACGTTCTGTAACATTTTTCATTATGTATTTTCTACAATATGAGAGTAAAGCAACGCCCCATGAGAGCGTGTGCAAAGATACGGTCAATTAAAAAAGTTCTAATGAATCAACACGTTGATAGATCGATCTCAAAGTTCGCATTCGAGCTTAGAGCAAACTAATGCACGCAATTGCGCTCCCGCATATCCCGAAAGGAAATATACATCAGAGTAGCATGAGCAAACTCGATAACATTTCTCGTTTTGAGTGCCAAGAGATTCTCCCATCTCGACTTTTCCAAAGTAGTCTCAATGATACAGAAAAACGGATCTCGGCCGTTCACCGTACTTGAACGTTAGACACGTCATCCGAGATACAATAGAATTTTCTCTTCGTTCGCAGACATCTGGGGAAGCGCGTCGTCGCCTCGTCGCCGACAATGGCCATGAATCCGAGTTACTTTGATCCGCCAATCAATATGGACAGAGTGTGCAGAATATGTTTGCTCGAGGGTACAAACTTGTCGCCGATATTTTGCACCGAACAGGCGGTGGACGCGTTTTCGGGACTGCAGCAAAAGATTCAAGTGTGCGGCTCGATAGAAATACACGAGAACGACGGATTTCCGTCGTTGATATGCGACGTTTGTATCTACAAGGCGAGCATAGCTCACGAGTTTCGACAGCAGTGCCAGCAATCGGACGCTCGGTTGCGACTTCTTTACGACAAACCCAACGGGGCAAATATCACCGTACGTATATTCGCTCTCGTCGTACGAATTTACGATTTATCGTGCCCTTTGACCGAGATCGATGGGAATCCCCTTTCGTCGAAAGAATGTCGGGTCGTCGGGAACGGAAGAAAATGTGGACACAGTTTTTGCGGTTTTTCGAACAGAATTCGCCGCGTTGCAAATGGTTTTGTTTCCTTTGGATCCAACTTTTTTCTAGTTCTAGGCCTCATCTTTTCAACTCCGTATATGTCGAGTCACAGGGCATTTTCGGTACCTCAATAACCTGGTAGAATTTTTTTAAAGGAATCATCACAGTGGAATGGCCCGAAAAATAGCAAATTGTCACGATTTTTTTCGGTGGTTAAAATACGCAAATCAGTCTGAATTTTTTATGTCGAATCGAAGCACTCATGAAGGACAGAAAATAATTTTTTACCGTTGATTTTTGTTTGTTTTATTACATGTTTTGACAGGTTGAAAATGTCTGCGAAAAAAGCGTCCTCACGGTGTATACGGTTATGGTCGTAAATATTATCTACAACAAAATTTGTAAAAAAATTATTAATCAGCATGAAAGCCGCTATCTTGCTATGGAAGTTTCTTCATATCAAAATTGACAAAATGGCGGCGGTTTGAAAAAAAATATCGCATTTTAGCATATTTTTTCGACAGTTTTTCGTTAAAGAGAATATGAAGATTTCAAAAAAAGCTTCCATCGCAAGATAAAGAATGGGGTGAAGAATGTTTTGTTTTTTCAAAATTTGAGACGGTAGCTTAAAAACTTTCTTTGAGTGTGTACACCATTTTGAAAAACGACATTTCGAGAAAAACGCGTTTAAAGTTTCGAGTGCGGAATTTTCACATAAATGAAAACTGGGAATATTTTATGCATATTTTCAAACAAATGTTTTAATTTTTTCGAAGCATTTCCTCTGAAAATGTGGAACATATAACCTGCCGCCCATCGAAGGTCCCCATCAGACTTTGCCGTTTGCGTACACTCTGGAGGCCACAGTTTTTATCGGAAATCAATACGGTTCGACGATTACTTGAAGAACATGTTTTTCCTCGATATGAACCTACCTCTGATCAAAAAATTGAAAATCGCATTTTTCAGAGGTGCTTAAACAAAGGAGCATAATTTTTGCCATTCATTTATAACCTTTTAGACTATAAAAAATCGATTTTACATAATGATATTACACCAAATTTAGGTTCATATAGAGCGTAATTATATAAATAAACTATCACTTTATAAAATTAAAGGTTAGAAACTTTTCAAGCTAGAGTGTACACAAACTGAAAATAAGTCAGTTCGAGAAAAACGCGTTTGGAAAAAAAATTACCGAAAACAAAAAATTCAGACAGTAATGAATTACGTATACTGCTTACCGGTTAATCGGCGATTAGTTTTACCAACGATTAATGCAATTTAAAAAAATCGATTTTTCGAGTGATCTAAATTGGTTTCTCGCCTTAAGGGGCTATACCAGTGTGAACGCTGAAAATTTGGGCGATTTTCGGGAATTTTTTGGAAGAAAAGTACTCAATTAAGTGGTTCGGAAACTTAATAATATATTTGGCTATATTTGACCTATATTACACAATTTTGCGTAGAAAAATATTGAGATCCAAGCGACTTATGCGCCGCCTTCGGAGGCGCCAAAAAAAAGTGCCTCCACTGCTGACATGATTCCGGCCGATTGAGTAGCTGAACCTGAAAAGGAAAAAAATGTCGTTAAACTGGAAGGTATTACGTGTACAATGACGTAGGATTTTCGAAAAATATCAAAATCTAACAAAATGGCGTAGTTATGAAAAAAAGTCTGTTTTCTTGCCTATAAAATGGTCGTTTTTTTCAATGCCAAATCGTCAATTTTCATCCAATCAAAAATATCCTACGTCATCGTAGAGTAAATATATTCAAGAGTACTCAGTTCAATTTTCAAGTCAATCGCATAATTGCTCTTTGAGTTACAATGACAGCAAATTCGAAAAGCCTCATTTCATATTCTTGAAAGTATAAAAATCATAAAAGTAAAAAAATCTCATTTCATATTCTTGAAAGTATAAACCGTCGAAAAAGGGCAAAAAATCGATTTTTTTAAAGTGTCACACTGGTATAGCCCCTTAAAAAAGTAGTAGACATTAAGAAAGAGGCACAACGTCCCCGTTTTCATTCTTTGATCTTTCTCACAGTACCTCGAACATCCCTTTGCGCCCTTTCGCATTCCGTCCCAACGGAAGATCCGCAAATCGTCCACATTTTTCGCCGTCAGTGTACGCCAATCTCAGACGTACGAATACCTGAAATTTCAATGAAAAAAGTGCGCAAGCAAAGTCCTTCTTCATTCTTTCGACGCGGCTGTCGCTATTCTTAGCTGACCAGGGTCGACATTTTATCAGGAAACTTGTACGCAGACCGAGCCACAAACCCGCATAATACTGACGAGTAAGATGCCAAGCCTGCCGACGACGTTCTACGTTAAGCAAGAGTTGCAGGCGTCGAGTGCCCAGGATTACGCGACAGCGATCGCGGCCTACACGGATTCGCAGGTTCAGACGGTAAGCAGAAACGATCATCCGATTGAGTGCCCGGAGGATAAGCTCTTCCTCTGCAACATCGGCTTCGAGGGAACGAAAGAAATTACGGAGAAGGAAGCCGTGCTGCTGAACGTCGAGACCCCCCATCCGGTCGAATGCCCGATCGTTCAGGCGGAAATAGAAACGACACTCATGTCCGTTAACGCCGACGGTCAATTGGAGACGCAACAGTTGATTGTCAAAGACGACGGTCAAAAATGCAATCAGGCAGTGATCGAGCAACAATATTTGAACGATCAGATATTGAACGAGACCGTGATCGACGAGAGTATCGGCGTTGACAACGCCGATTTCGAGGAACACCAACAAGAAGAACTTTTGAGACAGCAGGAAGAACAAGAGCAACATCAGCAGCAGCAACAGCAGCAGCAGCAACAGCAGCAGGAGCAACAACAGGAACAAGTGACGATGAAGAAGCGTACCTCAATGCGAAGAATGAAATCAGCGTCGTACAGCGAAGACGAGATCGACGACGACAATTATTTCGCCTCGATCTCAAACGACGAGCAGACCAGGCCCAAATACAAGTGCAACGTTTGTCTCAAACGCTACATGACGCACAAGGGCCTGAAGAACCATCTCGAGATGCACGAGAAGAACCACGTTAAAAAGCCCCACGCTTGTCAAGCCTGTCACGCGAGTTTTTCGAAGTTGGCCAGTCTAACGAGACACCTTAAGTCGCACGAGGTGAAAACCGAGGATCGTACTCCGGCATGCGACGACGAAGCGGTGAAGGAGGAGGAGGACGCTGAGGAGGAGGAAGAGGAGGAGGGGGACACGGATGTTTCGCGAAACGAAGCCAGAAGCGAGAGCGAGGACGAGGCGACAGCCTCGATCGGGGTCTCCGTTAACGAGATGGACGATTTCGACAATACCTCGGGTATCTACAAGTGCGAGGAGTGCAATCAGTATTGCTCGTCGCTAACGAATCTCAAGAGGCACAGCCAAATTCACGGCGAGAAGAAATACGCGTGTACGGTTTGTAAGAAGTGGTTCTTCAGGCCGGACACCCTTAAGAAACACGCGGAGAAGCACGGCCACGGCTTGCTTGACAATTTGGCCGAGGACAACAAGCTCTTTGACTCGGACAACGAAGATGACGACAACAACGAGGAGGACGATAATCATCAGGAGCAGCAGCATTTTTCCGGCTCGCCGAGCGTACAAGGGGCGAGAAACGAGCAGCGGTCGAAAGCCTCGAGGGACGAGACGAGCGAGGACGATGGGATCGGCGAGTACAAGTGTCAACATTGCGACAAAGTAATGGCCACGAAGAAGGGCTTGAGGAGGCACGTCTCCATGCACAAGCCAAAAGCCGAGCCCGCCACGTGTGAAATATGTAAAAAAGTTTGCGCCAGCCAAGCTCGCCTCGGCCTACATCTCAAGACTCACAACAAACCGAAGGAGAAAGTACAACGCGAATATCTCTGTCACATATGCAGCAAAGTTTATCCGAGCAATTCGTCGCTCACGTATCACATGAGAACTCACACGGGTGTAAAACCGCACGTTTGCAAAATTTGCAACAGCGGCTTCACAACCACCACCAGCCTGGCCAATCACATCAGAATTCACACCGGTGACAAGCCCTTCGTTTGTCACGTTTGCAGCGCCGCGTTTGCCGTTAGCTCGGCGTTTCGACGACACCTCACGAGGCACACCGGCGAAGCTAATTATTTGTGCAAAACGTGCGGCAAAGCGTTCAAACGATTGAGCACCCTCAAGGAACACACTTACACGCACTCGGGCGAAAAACCGTACGTTTGCAAAACGTGCGGCGCTGCTTACAGCCACAGCGGCAGCTTGTTCGCACATCAGAAACGCTGCAGAGTACAGTACGGCGAGATGATCGTAGAACACAACGTCGCCCATCACATTCACGTTAACAATGTACAAACCGCGGTTCGCTCACTCGCCGTCATAGGACAGATGTACTAGACGATAACCTCTTTGTTTTTTTTTTTTGGGTAAAACTATAGAATCACGGCTCCAGCCCAAAATCGGTCCAAAATTTTTTTGGGATACTGTTTCGAACAAAAAACGATGTTACATGTTGAATTAAGGTGGGGGAAGCCCTAATATGAAGAAAAAAAACGTTAAAAAGTGTCATTACCGTGGAGGGTAAACAAAAAATGCGGGTAAAACTATAGAATATCGGCTCCAGACCAATATCAATTCCAACGTTTTTGTTTTGCCACAAACGCCTTTATAATAGCATCACTATTGATATTCAGTTGGGGGAGGCCGACTTTTTTTATTAATTTCATAAATCATGGGATTTTGAAGTTTGCGGAAACGAGAGACAAAATAGCGCATTATAGACACACACTCACATACGCACGCGCACACACACAAGAAAAAGTTTCGAAACAAAAAATCATGTTACGTATTTCTCTTTTACCCTCCACGGTAATGACACTTTTTAACGTTTTTTTTTTCACCTTAGGGCTTCCTCCACCTTAATTCAACATGTAACATCGTTTTTTATCCATAACAATAACCCAAAAAAAATTTGGACCGATTTTGGGCTGAAGCCGCGATTCTATAGTTTTACCGTTTTTTTTCTTCGCACTTTTTTTCTTGGCTAACGTTGACGATCACACACACTCGCTCGAAATTTCATTTTATCGGAATTTCGGTACTTCACGGTCTGGCAAAAATCTGTACGAGGCCGGATGTGATCCAGATGTTGGAAATTTTTACTTCGGATAAAGGTAACGCCGAAAAGTTATTGGCAAGTTGTTGAAGCCAATAATTCTACAATGGATGATTAGTCAATCAAAAATGTTGACCTATGAAATGAAATTTTGATTATGAACAATTTGTTGATTTATCGCGCATTTGAGAAAACTGTCACAGCACAGAAAAATCCGTGATCGGGTTTTTATTGCAATTCGCTACATATTATTTATAATCCTCGAACGGTTAATTAATTTCATAAATAAATTACAGGTCAATTTAGATGAATATTGACGGCACAGTGGCCTGTGAATGTGAGAAAAAATTGAAATGCGTTTTTTTATAACAGCATTTTTTGTGTTGTGACAGTTTTTTTAGTGGATGAGCGATATTTAGTTGCGGAAATTCTGATAAAAAGGAACTTTTGACCGGGAACGTACGTGTGATCGTGACAATTATTTTGTGCAGTCGATGCATCGAACATTTTCAGCGCATCGCCCACTCGCCTATGAGCTCCGTTTGAGATACTTTTTTTTTAATCGCAGATTAACCGGGTACGTTGGAGCTGCGTTATTGACATAACGCATTAGTTAGGAAGACGCGAGACTATTTTTGTTTTACTTACCGATCTCTGTGTTTTTTTCGCCTGGTATTTTGCGTACGAAGGTTTTGACTATTTTTCAAACTTAACGAACCAGTAGTTATCGAAGATCCCAAGCATAAAAATATTCCGAAAGCGTTTTCACATCCGGACCAGTGTGAAAACAATTGCAATGGGTTTGTAAAAATATTTTCTTTTACTTTTATATCCCCCCTTACGAGTAAATAAGTCGTGATTTCTTAAGGTAGTACGAGCGCGCAATCTTGATTTCTATAGATTTTGTTTAAATTTTAACCAGACATTGTTCATATCATTATGCATGTTTGAGTGAAATTTCAAAACAGTCGACTATTTAAATTGGGAGATAATGGGTTTAGAAATTGCAACTTTTAACATTCCAGGATCTGCATTGAAATTTATACAGAATAATTTTCCGTAAAAAATATTCGTCCCGTATAATAAGAAGACATATGGCAACACCGCATCGTTCCACGTATCCAATGACGTGAGCTTGCGAGGCATATTTGAAAAAGTACTGCAACCCAAATTTTTATTTAGAAGTAATTTTTGATCGAACAAAGCTTTTAATTAGTTATGAATGAACCAACACTTTTATTTGTTAATGAAGATAACATAAACAATATAAAATATTAATATTTATAATGCAAATATTTTTTTATGAAATTTTTAACTTTAGGAACACGATAATTATTTTTTTCTCGAAATATTGAACAATACTGTTCTGCGGTGTTGCCATATGTCTTCTTATCATAGGGGACAAATATTTTTTACGAATAATTATTTCGTCTTTACTGAACGTTTTTCGCAAAACTGAATAGTAAAGGCAATCCAAACTTTTTTCACTCTTTCCCTAACTAGTTCGCAATCTAAACATAATTTTTATTCAAAATTTATAAAGACAATAGAATGGTACGACGAATTATGCGACCCTGCAGTGTTAAAAGTTGCTATTTGGAAACCCATTATCTCCCGATCTAAATAGTCGACTGTTCTGAAATTTCACTCAAGCATGCATAACGATATGAACAATATCTGGTTAAAATTTGAAGGAAATCTATAGAAATCAAGATTGCGCGCTCGATCCACCTTAAGCATCTGCAACAACGACGTTGAGCGAAGAAAATAGATGAGTGATCGGGTGCCCCGATTACTCGAGGTCGAGAGGCTTGCCTGCAGCTCAGTCTCCCCGTGGAAGCGAAATTAAAACTAGGTAGCGATTACCTAGAAGAAGTCACGAGAAGCTCAAAAGCTTTGGAAAAACCGCCCAAGCTCGCGTTCTTCGATAATTGTACATACGCTTGGCAGTTTTCCTTTTTTTCTCTTTTGATTTTCGTTTTTCTAAAACGACCACTTTACACACGCATCATAAAACACGTCGAGGAGGCTCCGATAAAAATGAGAAATCGAAGATCCTAATTGCAGCCCTTATCTACCTTGAGTCGATTTTTTAAATAGACTTTTGTAACTCCAATCCGCTTCGAAGTTTAGAAGAGACTGATTATCGTTCGTGTATACTTTAGTAATTAGTGGTAATCGAGGAATTACGGTTAGTCGGCTTCGTCAACCCGTTCAATGCGGGAGCTCGATTTTTGTATCTTTTTTTTACGTTCACGCGCGACCGAGCGGACAATCGAGCATTTAAACTTTTTTTTTTGTATCATAAATAAACGGACGATATTTCACTGATCCGTCACGCGTAGTGATAGAGATCTGTGTGTAGCTGGATAGTGGAACAATTTGTAAGAGAACGCCACGGAGACATTGCCGAAACGATTCTCAGTGAAGTCCCCGAAGACTTCCGTATCCATTTTTGATTCCTCCCGAAGGAAGGATTTTCGTGGGGAAAAAAACAATGAATTTATCATGCCAGAGGGAATCGAATGTTCCAAGTAGTCGGAAAATAATTTTTGGACGGTGTCCGAATGGACGAAAATAAGAAAGTTATGCCGAATTGTGTATTGGACCAACTCGCTGTCGCTGCTATTTTCTTAAATATACTGCAGACTATTGGAACTTTCAGATTACGTATATTTTTTTTAATTCCATTTTATAAACTCGCCCAATTCATTTCGCTCACAAAGAAAATACAACAAAACGTGCATTTCTTCGTTCATGTCCTCAAATCTTCAAATTATTCTCAATTCAGTGTTGATAGACGCGTTTCTTCATTGCAAAAATTAAGTTTTTATTTTTGGTAATTTAGATACGTGACTTTTCCGAATTTTTATGCGCTATTTTCTGACTTATTGGGTTATAAATTATGCTATTCAGTCGGGGGAAGCTGACATTTTTCATTGACAATTTTTTTACGAGCACAAAAGCGTAAAACAATCATTTGGAATTTTTCAAAAACCCAAACAAACCCAATATAGGCGTGAAAATGTTCAAAAATGCCCGATTTTATCACGTGTTTCCGCGAACTTCAAAACTCCATAACTTTTTATGGGGGCGGGGGGTGAATTTCCGCTTCCCCCGACTGAATATCGTCATTTATAACCCAATAAATGAGAAAATAGCAACAAACAAAAATGTTAGGCTCATTTTTCGGAAAGATCACTTGTCTAAAGAATTATCTTTTTTTTACCCGAGATTTTTTTTTGATTACTGACAACTGCGTAAAATAAAAATTCACCAACAAACTTTTTTCTAGAGTCTTTCTAGACATTATCTTTTGGACCTTCCGCTGCCACACTCTGGCCACGATTCCGACACGGCGGGTCACTTTGACGCAGATACTTCATCGACCTGCCATTGAGAAACTTTCAGTCGGTTTATATATATATTTTTTTTTTCTCAGGAATACGCGTTTAATACTTCTCAATATGTCTGCACAATTGAAATATGCAAAATGTAAAGATAAATTGTAAAAAATTGTTGCAAGTGTTCAATTTTGGAAGAATTTTACTTACAATTTGTCGTTAAAAATAAGCCCGTGTGTCAGCGGAGGGTTAATGATGCTGCGTAAAAATGGGATATTATACCCTTCGCGAGGGTAAAAAAATGGATACGAAAGTGACACGAGGGCCATTCGTAACACTGAAGAATCCCCGGGCGATGATCTTGCGTAGAATACAAAGTTATTGTAAATAATACGAAGTAGCGTTACGGCCGTGTGTAATGAGAGGGGATTTTGGGAGTGAATCTCGCGGAAGATATCCGGAAAGTCGCCCATTCATAGAGCTCTTTAATCGCGACTAACGTGACGTCGTTGGCAGTGTATAGTGTTTAAATTAGGCACTTTGATACCATAGTAGAATATATACATAAGTGTATGCATTTTTTTAAATAAACACGCTTAAACAGTAATCGTGTACATTATGAAAAAAAAAAAACGTGGTAAAAATTAACACTTTGACTCCCTAAAATTATTGGAGCAGCAAATCGCTGAGTCGCCGGACTCAATCAATTTCAATTATTCGTTAAACTAGGCTTAAATATCGAGTAAAAGAGAAGTCAGTCGCTTTCTTCGGCCATTCGCTTCTTTTTCAACAATTTGTAACGACGCCAAACCGAGGCTCGCGTTCGCTTCAAAACTTTGGCCAAGTCGGCGAATTTTCGTTTCTCATCGAGACTTTCGTTCTGCTCGATGTACTTTATTATATAGTCATCCTCCTTGTCGTTGTATCTGAGGAACAAAAGATACAAGAATTCGTTACGAGAAAGTCATTTCGGAAAAAGTATTTGCGGAGAATTTCACGACGAGCAAAAGAGGCGGGAAAGCATTCGCGCCCGAATTTCCTTACTTGTTTACTTTGTGAGGATAGTACAAATTACGAAATCTGTGGTAAACGCTGTACAGAGACCGATAAGGCAATCCATCGGCCAAGAATTGAACAAATTTTTTCCTCTCCTCCAGTCTCGGCATATAGTAACGATTGTATAGATGTCTGTGGAAGAGAAACGGCTTGGGACGAGAGGGACTCCAACCGTGCATCTGAGGACAGACAACATCTTTTTAGGTAATTTTAAGGGGTCTTCTTACTTTAGACGCTAAAAAAGGCTCTTTTCCTGAATTTTATGAATAGGTTTATATTATAGATATTGATATAAAAGTTGTTACGCTTAATAAATATACTTTCGAAATACATTTTTGAAAAATTATTTATTCAAGTCACTATTTATAGACGAAAATGATAGTTAAAAAAATGCCCTAAAAAATTGTAGGTCTGCGCTGTGATGAAATCTCGGAGATGGATCATCGGAAACAAAAAAATCAAACGGATTTAGATTCAGTATATTAAAGGCTGCAGCGCATATGATACGATTTTTGATATATGCAAAAATAACAAAATGGCGGACATTTAAAAAAAACGTTTGTTTTCACCGTTTTTGGCAAAAAAGATAGTAAATATCAAAATTTTTAAAAATCCTTGCTATGCGCTATAGCTATAGTTGTAAAGAATATGTGGTTAAAATTTCATAAGGATCCGTTCAGTAGTTTCGAAGATTTTATCAATAAATCATCGAAAAATGTTGTTTCGAGAAAAACGCGTTCAAAGTTTGTTTGGGTTACATAAATACATGAAAGATTTTTTTTTATGTATTTCGAAAGTGTATGTATTACGTGTAATAACTTTTATATCAACATCTATAAAATAAACCTATCAAAAAATTCATGAGAATAGAATTTTTAGCGTTTGAAGTGAAAAGACCCCTTAAAGGGTTAGGCTACTGTGAAAATGACGAACGTTCATCGCTTGGGGCAACTGAAATTCAACACTTCGTCTAAACCTGGTTATTTTGTGTCCGAGCCAAAACTACTTTCCTACCGAGTTGTTTCATTTAATTAACAAAAAATATTTTTTCCTATAAATTTATGATTGATATATTGAATGTTTCGAACACTAGCATGCATTTTTTCCAAATTTTACGAATCTATTAACTGAGTGAAAAACGGCCGGACTTGAAATACTCAGGTTTACAGACAGAAGGTACCGGAAAAACGTTTACAGACGAAGTGTTAAGAGGAAGTTTCAACATATGATTCAGGAATCGCAGATTGAAGGTAAACTTATGAGAACTGATAGTAAAACTTGAAAACACGTTTTTTTCTCGAAACAATGTTTTTCAAAACGCTGTACACGATTTCTCGATATTTAATGAACGGATTGACTTGAAATTTGGTACACTCATACAGTGCAATAGTAGTTTAGTCTTGACCGACGGTTTTCCTCTTAACGTTTTTTTCTATTTGTTATTAACAATAATGATGTCATTTTTCCGCGAAAAATCGAGAAGGAATGGAACATTTTTTCTTCATGCGTCAAACTCGGTAACAAAAAAAACCCGGTCGAGTCTTACACGGAATATCACTTGAGTTTTCGCCTTCGATTTGGTTAAAACTAATATATGAGGAGCTGGTGAACAAAACCGGACTTGACCACACGTAAATTTTTATCTATTTAAATTTTTCGTGCTTTTCAAACACTCTTTTATCAGCTCCCGAAATATTTTGATTTAAATCCGGTTCTGAACACCTTAAAATGTGTTAAAAACTACCTTTTCGCTTGAAAAGGCACAAAAGGAATAAAATTTAAAATATGTAACGTAGTGTGGACAAGTCCGGTTTTGTTCGCCAGCCCCTCATATGTGATAAAGCATTGAAAACTATTAAATACGTATTTTTTTTTATTTGCTGAGAAACTTTTTAAGAGAGCCTCAAAGGCGTGTTGAGGGATGGTTTTGCAGTTCCACCCACAAGGAATCCACCGACCTGAATGGAACAAAAACCAAAATTCTTCTAATGTAAATCGACGAAAAAATCACTACAGAAGTATTAAAAAAAAATTAAAGTAAGGGATGGCAGACCTTTGAGGGGTCATTTCACCCCTTAAAACCGTTTTTCCGCCGATGAAAAAAAATATTTTTCTAATAGTTTTCGATGCTTTGTCACATATATAAGTTTCAACAAAATCGAAGGCGAACTCTCAAGTCGTGTTCCTCGTTAGCCAATATTATCTATTTTAAGAGAAAACTGTTTTTTTTTTTTGGTTGCACATCAACCGAGTCGGCGAAATCAAGTAAACCGTTGAGCCCTTCAAAGGTCCTCCACGAGATTTTTTATACCTCATTTAATTATTAATATTTCTTTATGAAATTTAGTACCCAACTTTGTTAAAGTACATACAAATAAATATACAAACGATTTTTCATTCATTTTAGTTATTTGTTCAAAATTTTTTTTTTTCGATAACCCTGATTTTCGGGTCGTCACAATAGTAGCCTAACCCCGTAAATCCGTCGATTTGAGAAACGAAAACATTGTTGCATCAAGCATACTTTTATACCTAACGGTTATCGGAATCTTTTTTTAATCGTGCGAAAAACTAAACTGAAGTTCGGTACAAATGAAAAATAGCATGTATCGTCACAGTTTCTTCACAGTTGCCCTGTGCCCTTGTAGGAACGCGAGTGGCGTTTTTGGAAAACAGAGCGGTGGGAATCTAGGGCATCTCTCGGAAACTAGAGACAGTGTGCGAATAAGTTTGAGATCAAAATAAATAGGATGGTAGTGTGCAAACATGCAACTGTATATAATCGCTCTATAGACGATTTTTTCAGCAAATGCTTATGTACCTTGCAAAACGCTTTCCAGTTGTTGACAATAATTTGATCCTCTTCTGGGCTGAACGAGCCTTTCTTGTGCCGGGGCTCGTACTTCCTGAATTCTATCTGCTCTTCCTCCGAAGGTGCGCGAGTCCCGGCCGTTCTCTCTACTTGATGCTGAGGCAATACGTCGTGCCTCAGTTCTATGATCAAGTTGGCCAGAATCTGTGCAATGTTTTTTTTCTCTCGTTAAGGCGAGATATACATTCAGACAGGAAAAAATAACCAATTTTGAGGGATTTTTTAAACTAAGAAATAATTATTTTGCATTTATCAAACCGTAGATATCCTTGATAGTTATATTTACGTTAACAAAACAATTTTTTGAAATTCATTTATCATAAAAATAACAGAGCTGCGGCGGAGAGCAGTGGCGGTGTGCAGTGCTTCCCATTTGATTTGCAAAAAACTTTGATTTGCAAAAAAATTCAACATTTTTTCAGTTAGAACACGTAAAGTTTCTATTTGACAGTAATTAAGTTGAAGAAAATGCAAATTTAAAAGAATGGCACGCATTAAAAAAAAAATCAACATTTCACGCATAATTTTTGTCAAATTTTAATTGAAAAAGTAATTTTTTAAATGATTTTTCAAAAACAATTCTCATCAAATAGAAGGTAGCAATATTATGTATATTTCTACGAAGTTTCAAATCAAACGGCTTAATAGTTTTTGAGCAATCCTGCGTGCCAATTTCGAAAATACAGTTTGAGACAAATGCTTTTGAAGTTAACGCCCACCCTGAATTCGAGCGGTAAGGCACAGCGTTGACAGGCTGTAACGTTTGATGTTTTTCGTTTTTGGCTTTGGAACTTTGGATTTGTTTGGGTTATATAGTGCTATCGTTTAATGAGAAAAAAAAAGAAATGTTTTCTTTTTATCATTGTAAATGTATCCCGCCTTAAGGTAGTACGAGCGCGCAATCTTGATTTCTATAGATTTTGTTCAAATTTTAACCAGACATTGTTTATATCATTATGGATGTTTGAGTGTAATTTCAGAAGTCGACTATTTAGATTCGGAGATAATGGGTTTCAAAATTGCACCTTTCAACACTGCAGGGTCTGCATTGAAATTTAGACAGAATAAATTTCCGGAAAAAATTGTTGTCCCCTATAATAAGAAGACATATGGCGATACTGCAGAACAGTATTGTTCAATATTTCGAGAAAAAAATCATTATCGTGTTCCTAAAGTTAAAAATGTTGTCATAAACAAATACTTGCATTATAAATATTAATATTTCATATTGTTTGTGTTATCTTCATTAACAAATAAAAGTGTTGGTTCATTCATAACTGATTAAAAACTTTGTTCGATTAAAAATTACTTCCAAATAAAAATTTGTGTTGCAGTATTATTTTAAATATGCGAACTCACGTCATTGGATACGTGGAATGATCCGGTGTTGCCATATGTCTTCTTACTATAGAGAAATATTTTTTACGGAAAATTATTCTGTCTAAATTTCAATGCAGACCCTGCAGTGTTAAAAGTTGCAATTTTGAAACCCATTATCTCCCAATCTAGATAGTCGACTGTTCTGAAATTTTAATCAAACATGCATAATATGAACAATGTCTGGTTAAAATTTGAACAAAATCTATAGAAATCAAGATTGCGTGCTCGTACTACCTTAAGTAACGGCAAGTATCAAAATAGCACGACAGACGTTCGTAGGACAGAAACCCTTTGCCGAATTTCTCTCCAAGGTCGGTCACGTTTCAAGAAAGTTACGAAAAACTCGGCCTTCGTCTTTTCGCCGAAATATTAAGCCTTGGAGAGAAATGTTCAATAAGAAAAGAAAACTATCTTTCTCACACCTTTGGCGTCACTCGAGCAAACATGCAGGCAACGGATGTTCGATATTTCCCTTGTAACATACATTCCACTGCCTTATGTGAAAAAAAAATACATCGTTGAATTTATTAACCAAGGCGCTAAAACTAACCAAATTATTTTGAGAAACGTTAAAACACTTTTTTCACGCCAAAAGTGTGATATTTTACGAATTTGTTAAATTCACCAAACATGCACAGGAAATTGAGATTTTTTGTCGCACCTTAACTTCGTCCGGTGGCAATAAATCAGCAGCCGTCATTTCTCCAGCAATTATGCTGATATCGTCGTCGCCCTTGCTCCTAACCTTAAAAACAACACGTTCGATATGAGAATTGGCCTTGTCCGTTCAATCGCTCAATAAATATTTGTCGGATTGTAATTAGTCGCGTATTTTTTGATAAACTCAACTCTTTCATCGTCATCATCGCTGCACAATTCTGTCTTTATTCGCTTGTACTTGCGACGCCAACCTGTCATACCGTAATATTTCTTTCGCCTTGTAGACACTCAATTGAACTTATTTTTTTTTAAACTCGGGCTCAAAGCATGTATACGAATTTTCAGCTGGGAAACTCGGATGTTTTTTTGTTCTGTAGAAATGCGATATTGTGAGTAAATGTCACTTTCCTAAGTATAAGGATGGAAGTTTATCGAATTCAGCTCACAGAGGGCGCCAGTGGTAGAAGTACCAAAATAGAATGCATTCTACGAGGGGAATCACAGTTTTTTTTAATCAATTCGTGACAATCGTTTTGATTTTCGTAATCTCTGGACCATGTTATCCCTTTTTCCCCTTATACTCATCAAATTGCAAATAATAGAAAAACTGAATAAAATCCCCGTGTACAACGCACTTCGGATGAGAAGTGGTGACTTTGAATTTATTACATATCGGTTTTTGACATATCGATATGTAATAAATCGAATTCGATATCGAGTTTTTGACATATCGATAGCCGCTTCAAGCAACTCAAATTGAAAAGGGATGGTTCGTATGGTGAGACCAAGAAGACTAGAGCTAAGGAGTACGAACGCAGTGTTGAAGAAACGTCCATGGAAATCCAGATGAGAAGGGTGGCGCTGCTCTTCACCGAACCGAATTGAAATCAGGAACGAACCAGTGCCGTACAATATGCAGAAAGCACCCCTTGCTACTTCATATGATAATTTGATCAAATTAATTTAAAAACAGTGCCGTACGATATGCAAGAAGCACCCTTTTCTTCTTCATATGGAACGGTAATTGGATCAAATTAATTGTGAAAGCAGTTGGTGCAGGAAATTTCTTTATATTAGATAGATAGAAGTCTTATATAGATAATATAGATTGTTTTGGAGAATAATAACGAAATGTGAAAATTTAGTCAATATGTTTCTTTTCATTGCAGAAGCAGCAATAAACAAAATTTATTTATAGACCCAAGAAAATTCATGCGAATTTTGAATGCAGACAAAATTTTACAAATGACCAGACATCATGATACGTGGTACAGATAAAGAATAATAATGAAATAAAGAAATTAAGTCAATGTTTTCTTTTTCGCTGAGGAAGCAGTAACAAACAAAATTCATTTATAGACATAAGAAAATTCATAAGAATTTTGAATCTAGACAAAACTTCTAAAATTATCACTCATTATGATATCATATTCACACATTATAATATGCTGTATAGATAAATAATAATAACGCAATACAGAAATGAAGTCAATATATTTTTGTTTTCGTTGCGGAAGCACTAACAAACAAAATTCATTTATAAACACAAGAAAATTCACAAGAATTTTGAATCAAGACAAAACTTTTACAAATTATCACACATCACATTCACATGTTATGATACACTGTACAGATAAATCGATCTCACAGATTTGATTTTTTCCGCTAGATCGCACTAGAAAGGATCCTCCCATGACATGATAATAGTTTATGACTCTGACAAAATTCATAATAATTCTGAATCTGGACAAAACCTCTACAAATTATCACACATTATGATACGCTGTACAGACAAAGAATAACAACTAAATACAGAAATTAAGTCAATATGTTTTTTTTCGTTGCGGAAGCAGTAACAAACAAAATTTATTTCTAGATACAAGAAAATTCATGAGAATTTTGAATTCAGATAAAGCTTTTGCAAATGATCACACATCATATTCCCATCGATGATACGCTGTACAGATAGGGAATAATAACGAAGTACAGAAATTAAGACAATATATTTTTTTTTCATTGCGGAACCAGTAACTAAGAAAATACATTTATAGACACAAGAAAATTGATATAAATTTTGAATCACATCATATTCACACTGATGATACGCTGTACAGATAGAGAATAATAGCGAAATAAAGAAATTAAGACAATATTTTTTCTTCGTTGTGGATGCAGTAACAGAATTTATTTATAAACACCAGAACATTCATAAGAATTTTTTAATCCAGATAAAAGTTTTACAAATTATCACAAATCATATTCCCATATTATGATACTATACGTTGCACAGATAAAAAATAATAACGAAATACCGAAATTCAGTCGATATGTTTTCTTATCGTTGCGGAAGCAGTAACAAACAAAATTTATTTATAAACATCAGACAATACATAACACTCCTTCGATAGTTTTCACCGCAGATCACGATAAATATATTTTACACCGAGACACAATTATTTTTTATTAAACGCGAAATTCGTTAGTCCGCACGGTCCGCACACGCTTTATTTCAACATGGATGACAAGCAGGAATCATCTTTGGCGGATGGCGTCGGTTGCGTTCTTGTCGCTCAGTTCATTTCGGTTCGGTGATGAGCAGCGACGCACGCGGTGAAACCGCTAACCACTAATAACTGGATTTCCGTGGACGCTTTTGGATCGTGATCGCCGTAAGCGTTCGGACTCCTTAGCTCTAGTCTTCTTGGGTGAGACGGTATAAGAAACGTCCGTAAATTTGACCCGAGAGAGTGGTGTTAAATATGGCCTGTAGGCGCCGTCCGTGTCCGTAGTGTATCAAAAATATAGTAATACAGCCAGTGCACACGGTGAAACTGAATGTAATAGCGACTAATTGTTGACGCTTATCAAACAAACACCTATCGTGCACTAAGATTGTTTGTTTGCGATCTAGTTCGTTTAATTAGTGTAATTGGTATGACAATTTTTACAAAGTTCTAACTTTTTTGTTTAATTACGAAAAACGTATTATGACTTTGTAAATAATTTTTATAATGCATGTTTGGATAGTTACAAAAAACCATCAACCATCAATAAACACATTAACGTTAATAGCTTATAGGAATTATTACTATTTTTATTTGCGTTATTATGATTCTTATAACAAATGTAATCAATAATCAAACTAATTCACCGATAAAAGGCGTAACAAATAATTTCAATTAAAGAAAAATCATTTCAGTTATAATAAAACTTTACGAGGAGAGAATCGAAAGCAGTTCCTTGCGTGGTGCCATACAGTTTTTTGATATTGTGCGTAAAATTAAACTCAACAAACAAACGCATCTCAATAGTAGTCGGAGTTTCCAGATCGCACTTTTTTATCGACCGGGCAAGAAACATAACCTCAATATCTCTCGACCGTGAATTGTTCAAAGCTTTTATACACACCGCGCAGACGCTCTGTCAGCGTGTTAGCACGTGGTTCCGAAATTGTTTTCATTATACTCCTTCGAAAGTTCGTGCAGTCTGCAGCCAGTGCAAAAAGCTCGGATTTAAAATGCCCGTCGATCAGAAGCGAATAAACGGGCCCGAAGTTTCAATTCCGTATCACATTTACATCGATACGAGCGCCAAGGTTTTGGAAAATGACGAAAATTTGATTTCACGAGAGGACGGTCGGGCGACCGATCAGTTGAGAAAAATGTGTGAGTTTGCGATTTTTCAAAACTTCGCTTTCTTTTCTTTCGGTATTAGTATACGGTGCATTGACCGTCTTCACAATTATCGAAATATTCGAAATTTCTATAGAAATAAAAATAATTTGTCTCGTCGCGTCAGTCGTCAAAACCGGTATGGTCAGCCAGGCCAAAGGATCGGCTTACATAGAGATGGGCAAGTCTAAAGTCATATGTTCCGTGTTCGATCCGAGGGAGACACCCAACAAGAGTGGCTACAGTCTACAAGGAAGTCTCTACTGCGAATTCAAATTTGCGTCCTTCTCGTGCCTGAAGAGAAGAATACATCAGCAGGACGCAGAGGAGAAGGAGTACAGCTTGATTATGCAGAGGGCTCTGGAACCTGCCGTCTGTAGGGTAATTCAGCACAGCCCCATTGACTATCGCCAATTCACACTTGTTCTATCGATCTGGTGATCGTCGTTCCACAGCTTCTCGCTTAAAACGTTTCTTTTTTACTCATTACACGTACCATCTTTCAGCACGAATTTCCCAATTTCCAAGTGGACATATACGCCCTGGTTTTGGATAACGACGGATCGTGCTTGGGGGCCGCGATCATGGCGGCCAGCTTGGCCCTGGCTAACGCCAGCATCCCCATGTACGGATTGGTAACGGCGGTCACAATGGTAACATCCTTTGTTTCGTTCACAGACCATTGTATTTTCTCTGATACTCCTATGGCTGTTACACATGGAAAGCAGGGAAAACTCCGGGTATTTCTTTAATCCTGGAATAATCAGGGAAAAGTCAGGGAATTAAACATACTGTGGAATCTTTTCAGAATTTATTTTTTGCGAAAACTACGAAAAATGAAACCAGTTGACAGAATAAACTGAAAAGTATGAAAATGAATATTTTTTATGGCGTTGAAGTTTGCGTAGTTGAAAAGCAACGAAAATTCTAGTAAATTTCTCATTTCTATTATTATCCGAAATCATATTTTGCAGATTTAGGTTGTAGACGGCTGAATAAGAATACTAAAAAAAAATTTGCGTGATTTTCGTAGCTCAAATCCGTGAAAGAAAACTTGAGAAGAGAAAAATCCAATTTCGTCGCATCGCAACGATGCAATCTTCAATATTATTCAATATTATCAATATATTCAATATTATTTTTGTATTTTTTAAATATTTATATTATTCCTTTCATATTTATCTTATTTTTGTACATAATGATATACAAAAATAGTTATGTCAGTGCCAAACATTGAAAATGTGAAAAAATAAAAAATTTACTCTAAAGCTCTATACATTTTCTTTCGATTTGTCGATACGCACAATTATTATTGTCGACAAGTGTTTATATTCATTTTATATTTATTGGCACCGACATAAAAAATTCTGTTTATAATAAAGAACAGGTACTGTATTTGCTTTGAATGTATCATTTTTCACTTTACAGTGTTTAAATTATTTTTCGAATTTCTTTTTTTTTACTTTTATTTCAATCAACATTTTCGCATATATGATGTTAAAAAAATTATGTTCTTTATTCGACCCCAATCTCCCTGGAGTATTTGCAAAACCCTCGTGGAAAACTTTGAATAGTCAGGGAATTTCTGAGTCAATAATGCGCAACAACCATGACGTCACTTTCAATGCTCCTTCGGACGGAGTTGCGTTTTACGATTCTGTGGCTCGTCCTTTCAGTGATTTTGGATATTTCTAACTTCTCGACTAGAAGGCGTTCGGAAGCGGCTTGTAAACGAAAATGCACATCGAGTCGATCAGGATTTGCACTTTGGTATAATTGTACAATAATAGCCGAGTCGTCATAATTATTGTCTCGGTTTTCAGGGATTCCAGTCCGACGTTTTGCTGTTGGATCCAACTGCGAAGGAGGAAGCCGTTTGCAATGTTGCGCGAAGGAACAATACCGCGGAGCGTATCAATCATGGGATTATGATGCAGGCCACGCTCTCACAGGGCAATCAAATAGCGGAGTTGCACTTTGTCGGGGACATAGATGGATCGGTGATGAAGCCCGCGATAGAAATGGCTACTGAGGCCAGCAAAAATCTCTGTTTGGTACTTCAACAGTGCTTGGTGAAATCCGTATTGGAGTCGTTGAAGGAGAAGAACGAGGAGTCTGAACCGATCGATACAGATGAATAAAATCGTTTATAACAATTATCGACTGGTCGTACGAAGTTCCGATTCGTTCGTGGCTTCACACATCCCACAACGTAAGACTACAAGTGTGTTCGCCCCTTTTGCATCGCTCTGCGGGCCTCTGTGGACTCATCGAAGTGGGACGAATGGGACGAATGTGAAAGGAACGGAGTTGCGACGAGCCGCAAGGGCGTACGGAAAAACATTTTTTTTAAAAGATCTTCAGATTTTTGAAATGTAAAATGTATAGGTCGTCTGAAATATCCGTCGGTAACTCGTCGTTTTATCATTTCGCTTCGTTAGTCGTTTGGCACGTAGGAAACTTCAACAGGCGAAATTTGGCTCACGTTCATTCGTCTTTGCTTTTGTCGAATCGAAACGCAATTCGAAACGTCAAAACGTTTGTGCCGCTGTACAAAAGAGGAAAGTGTATATAAGATTTTTACTTCGTTTGTCTTATGTAACTGCACTGCGAGATATGGCCTCTTCGTTCATTCTCGAGCTCATAATTCATACATTTAAGGCGTTAGGCCGCAGTAACGGGTATAAAATCATGTGCGAGTTTAACCTTTTTTTCGTATGAAAAAGCGATTCACTTCTAAAATAATTACACATCTATTTAGTATGAATATCAAGCTGTTAGAATTTTTTTTCGCTGCACAAAATGACAGACTACTGATGTTTTCTTTTCTTTTTTTAGACGCTCCACGGCGTGACATTTGGCATCCACAATTTTTTACCTCGAACAAAAAACAAAAATTCTCGTCAATCTACATTAGAATACCTGGAGAAGTACGTACGGAATTTAAAAAATATTGTTTTATTCAAAAGATGTAGGTATTTGAACTTAAGAAATGAATTTTCAGTGAAAAATTTCGTAATAACTCCTCATAAACTGCTCATAAAATGAAAAGGTTTCGATTAATCAGAAATTCCGTACGTACTTTTCTGCGAAATGCAATTAGGAACATAACTTTTAAAATTGAAGTAAATCGAGTGAAAATTGTTGAAGTTATTTGTCACGCCAATCGGAAAAAGCTGTTTCGAGAAGTCTCGAGTAGTCGGCCATTTTTTACATCGAAAAAAAAATTTAACAGCTTGATATTCATACTAAATATATGTGTAATTAATTTTATGAGGGAATCACTTCTTCATACGAAGAAAATTGTTAAATTCGCGCATGATTTATCCCCGTTTCTGTGGCCTAACGCCTTAAGGGATCGTCACAGTGTAACAGGTCAAAAACAGCTGATTTTCGCGATTTTTCTTTTCGATTGTTAAAATACGCTGAGTCTGATTTTTTAATATCAAATCAAAGCACTAGTGAAGAATAGAAAATACATTGTTAAACGTTTATTTATTTTTTTACATTTCTCCTAACGGTTGAAAATGTCTTCGAAAAAAAGAGTCCTCACGGTGTACACGGTTGTGGCCGTAAATATAATCTAAAACAAAATTTGTAAAAAGGTTTTTTTAAAATCAAAATTGATAAAATGGCGGCGGTTTGGAAAAAAGTGTCGAATTTAGCAGATTTTTCCACAGTTTTTGGTTAAAGAAAATATGAAGATTTAAAAAAAACTTCCATAACAAAATAAAAAATCGCGTGAAGAATGTTGTGTCAAAATTTGTGACGGTTAGCTTGAAAACTCTTACTTTGAGAGTGTACACCGTTTTGAAAAACGACATTTCGAGAAAAACGCGTCCGAATCCGTTTTTCTGAAAACGGCAACTGGAATAATTCGAATTTCGCCCCAAAAATTGAACAGCATGTTTATAACAGTCTATACTATCGGATAATGCAACAACAAAAAATCGTTTGTTTGCAAATTCACACCGTGATGATCCCCTAATTTAATTCAGAATAAACTGAAGCATCTACCATAATAAAATAGTATTAAGGAGGCTCGGTAATTGTAGCGAGTCCAAGATAAAAGCCCGAATTTTTGTAATAGTTTTGTCGAGATCTTCGTCCATGCGTATACGGAGTTTCTACGAGATTTACCGTACAGTTTCCGAGTTATTAATTGTTAAAGTTGGTGAATTAGTCACACGTAGACGACAAAATGTGCCTGTCCTCTCATATATCGATTTTTTGTGCTACTTGGAGCCAAGACACACGGCAAAAAAAACTGACGGTTGCGTTCGTTGAATTTTTGTGATCGATAAGGCACCTTGAATTGGAAAGCTCACCGCAGAAATAAGCAATAAATTTAGAAATAAAGTCGCAAAAACCGAAGTTTTCGGAGAGCGAGACTTCTCGTGACGTAACAGCAGCCATCTTGCTCGACGTGTGGCAACGCCGGATACCCGCGCAAATTTGATTCGTCTATCGGATATTTTCAACGCGAATTAAAAATATGGTTGTGCGAAGCCGTACATTTTTTAATGGATTATAAAGGGCCTTTCGTCGATATTTACTTGAAGTTCTTTTACGTACAGCAAAGGCATCTCAATTTTTCTGGCGACATGTACGTATACAACGCATCTATATATAAATTCAGCATGAGAGAACCGTCATATAAAATAAACGTTCCTTTTTATACCTGCAAATGTTGTGAAAATTGGGAAAGGCAAAAATAACATAACAATCGATGAAATATGTTTTGATTTTTGACAGATTGGACATTGAGGTTAACTTCAACACGACGTTTTTTGTTTGCAATCCCAATATCATCTTTTCATTTTCTAATTCTTGTCCAACCGAATGTACCTTTGTCTCTAAAGGTACAATCCCGTTACTCTCTTGATAAACTTCTACAGTATTTTCATTCTCCATGTTTACCGGCTACAATAATAAGCAGGGCGCGTGGGGTCGATGACAACCATCGAAAATGCGACGATGCTAAACGTCGACGATATGGCGTACTACTGAAGTCGAGTAGTAGATTATTACGTTTGTTTCCAGATAAAAATAATAGTTAGCTCGAAATTCAACACTTAAAAAATATTTCTCCAAAAATAGGCCACATACATATGTCTAAAACGTGGCGGTATTACAGCGCAAAATAGACTCTAAGTTTACTAGCGTGATCATCACCGTACCTCCTTAAGGCGAAGTAGAAGATCTACCACGTGACACACGAGTGCGAGAAAGATAGCTGAAATTTTCGAACAGAGATTTCTCAGAGATCAATAATATTTAAGGAAAAAGGAAATCATCAAGCCCTGCGTCAGGGAATTCTCCAGAGCATAATTCTTTGTTTTTTCTAAAAAAATTAACCATCTATGAGAAAATTGGGTTGGAAAATTTGTGAAGTTATGTTGACCTTGTACATCCCCTTAAGCGAAAAAGTACGTCTACATAGATTGCAGGTTTCGATAATCCGACCCGCTCTGTTTTACCATCCCTGTCCGTATCTTCCTCGTCCGTGTGTTGCACGCGCAAAATCACGAAATGGCGCAGTCCGCGAAAGACCCGCTGCGAAATAAATTAATTATAGCTGGCGGTATTTTTCTTCGCTCCCGTCTCCGCTATCGCGCACTCGTAGCACCGATCGAGATGTCAAAGCCGGTGCAATCGTCGAAGATGTTTTATCATTTTTGGTAAGTCGCGCAAGACTGTTCGTCCATACGGGGACGTTATTCGTACCTGTGTCATTTTCGTTTCAGTGACAAAAAAGAAGTTTCTGTCACCGCGCGCTATCGAAGCTCGTGAATAACATCGTAAATCGCTCCTCAAAATCGTCGCACGAACTTTTTTTTGCCATTCGATAGCGTTGACTCACGTTATTTCGACTCGACAAATATTATCTTCTTTAATTAAACAATTGTGCTTCGTATCTCGATTTATCACTGAATTCTCTCGCGAATTTTTCGGAAACACTGGAAAAATTTGTGTTTTTCAGTTTCGTGCCTCGATTCATGCCTAATAGTTTTTTTCGTGTTTTTTTTGCCATTCGATGTTGCGATCACGCTTAATTGTTTTTTTTTATCATAATAATTTTGTCGCAGATCGCCGCGACGGAATTGCACGAGACTCGACAAAGAGAGAGATAATAAAATATGAGTAGTCTGTTGAGACGCGGCTGGTACTCGACGGCCAACAGATTGTCCGAGTTACACAGGAATGCGACTAATTGGAAGTTCCAACAAACTTACGCCGCCGCCAATGTCAATTCCAGCAACGAGGCTCAGCAGGTGATCTTTCCAAAGTTTCCAATCTGAGAAAACTACTCGACCATATACACTTGTTGAGACAAATGTTCGCTGAATAACGATTAAGAAAATAACTTACTGACGAGGAAATTTGCTACGTTGGAACAGTTTACTCAGCTTTTTTCTTCTTTCCGTGTTTGGAAAGAATTGACAAGAAGTTTTTTTGATAATTTGGCGTGAATGTTTGTATCAAGGGACTAGACAATGTACCGAGAAAGTACGCGGGTGGATGAAAAAGTTCTTAGAAGTGGATATTTATGTAATATTTTTGGGTGCAGTCAGATATTTATTTTGAAGAGTGCTAAGGTAGTTCCTCTGCGAAAATCTCAACCAAAAGTTTACATACCATGTTCATGTTTAAAAGATTGATAATTGGTTTAATTAGTAATAAATAAAATTAAAAACTATGCAATATTGACTCGGTACTAGTAGATAATACGATGGATATCATTTATTGCCGTAAAATATATTTTATATTGTGTTTTTGATCTACCATTGCCAGTAAACTTTTTGCCGGGACTGTCCAGGCTTTGCCCCAATTGTTTTTTTTCCAGGCTTTGCTAGGCTTTGCACCAAAATTGTAAGGGCTTTTCATGGTTATATCTTGGAAACTAGATGGTAAATCATTCTCATTTTTTTTCACATTATTCGTGATATCTTACTCTAGCTTATCCTCGTTTTTTATCAATTTCTTAATTTTAGTTTTGACGGTAAAATTAATGATGCTCTGTCTGCCAATCATAACGCATTTGTTGCGTGTAAACCAAGCCAACTTTAAGTGTAAATATCTCAGGTTTGGGGTGGTCAAACTTATTCAAATTGCACACATGTTTGGATAATGTATTGAATAACATATATATCAAATTTCAACCATTTCTTAATTCAAGTCTTCTGTGGAGGTACTACCTTAATCGCCCGATATTTATGCGCAGTGTCGGTCGATTTTATTGTATTGTTTTTAAGTTACTGATTATATTGTGCAAACAGTTGTTAAAAATACTCAAATGTGGAGAAAAGTGAGTTACGTGCAGTGACAAAATACCTGTGCCTGAAAAACAGCTGCTGGCGTTAAAATCCTTGGCCACCAAATTTGCCGATGATGACGCGTTTTTGGCTGCTGTAGAAAAGTTTTTTGAGAGTCAAGAAAATTGTTTTTTTAAGCAGGAATGAGGAAGCTGAAAAGCAGTATTCCAAATGTATAGAAGCAGTAGTAGTAGTCGTAGTATACTTTATTCCATGTATACACTTGTGGGCTTTTCACATCTCTTGCCTTTACATCTTCACTTATTCCGAAATTTTTACATCCTTTCATACACTCTTTATTCTTCTATTTCTGCAGCTCTAATTACATTCATATAAATATTTTTACATTTACTTATTGCCGTCTTCCCCCTTCCTTGTTACCTCTTTTTTCCCCGTTCTCCTTCTCCATCTTTTTTTTCTTCGCAATATTTTCAAATTGTTTCACTATTGTGCACATCTCTTCCACTATCTCCTTCCCCTCTAATGCCTTCCTCCACCCCCATCTGGTTCCTTTCTTTGCTGCTTCTCCTACTCCTCAAAACTTCTAAAGGCCTGGTCCTCCAAATGTTTCCTACCCTCCTTACATTCCCAAATATGTGCCGGTGTTTCCTCCGTGTTCCTGCATACTCTGCACCTCGTCTCTTTAAACCCTTCCTCCGGTAGTCGAGTCGAGTACAGTACCATATTTTCCATTGACGGTACGTTCCCAATCTTACGAACGGGTACAGGGCGTTTGGCGTGTAGATATGACGAGTATGCGCCAAACCCTTTCAGGACCGAACTTACTACTATACGCATTGTCTTCTTCGTGTTTTCTCTATTCGACTGCATGTATGCACATACGTACATGGAGACAGTGAATAATCCATCTAACCAGGGTTGCGGATGTCCTGCCATATTTTTATGGCTTCTACCCGAGCACTGTGCAGTGTTTGCTTCCCTTTAACACTGTACCGCTTCTTTGAACAGCTGAAGGAAACGGCGACTGTCGCGACCTGAAAATCAGAGTTATTTGAAAAAAATTGTTTTAAATGTATAAGTAAAACGATTGAAAGATACAAATGAATCATAGTATCATAAGCAACCGAAGTAACAAAATAAAATGTAAAATGATTATGATATAAACAAAGTAGAATGTAAAATAATGATGATATTAACGAAGTAACAAAGTAAAATGTAAAATAATGATGATATCAACAATACAATTTAAATTTAAAAAATTTCGAACAGCCATAGCAGGTGGTTCCATTTCAGTTTCGAAGACTTATTGAGGTGTTTTTTAAAAGGGTTTCGATAGAGTTAGAGAAGGCTGATTGATTCTGATATCTCAATTAGTTTCACCGTCAAGTGCAGTTGAAAAAAAAATTCTGCCAAAAATCGATAAATAATTGTAGCTCGACGAGTTAAGCAGCATTTTTTAGAGCAAACGATTGCGTAAAGAATGCACGGACAACGAAGTTTAAAATCGAAATTGGAAAAAAATGAGCTGCAATGAAGTGAAAGGACTTATTTTTGGCCGACTTGCGAAAAAAAATTGAATTTGAATATTTTTTTATAAGTCCCCTGATGTATTTTTACCCCCTGAATACGAATTCACCATTTATTCTCCCAAAACCCTCAATTTCAATAGAGGGGTTATACATCAAGAGGCCCAAAAAGATCTATTTTCAAGAATTTTTCTTGAGAAGACCTTTATATCTATTAACGTAAAAATTTGTACACAGATTATGGTAACTTTTAACTGTATTTTAACATTTTTTATTTGTAAAAATAACTATTTTGAAAGCTGCTATAGCTGATCTCCGAGAGCACATCTAAAAAAAGGCGTCTTGCGGTGAGCACAATATCTGGACTGGATCATCTAAAATGAAAGAAACCAAGAATATTTTATTAATATAATGGATTATGTTGTAATTGATCGAAGGAATAAGCAAAATAATCGTTTTTTAAAAAATCGTCAAAAGTAAGCCCAAACATTCGTGTTTAGTCGTAATTTTTTACCCTCGATAAAAATATTCCACGTTATTCGTATTCGGCAGCAGATGTCCCGTCTGCCCGGGGCCTAAAATGTGGGAGGAGACAAAAAATTCTTCCAATATGTTCATCAGTTTTCCCGCATCGTCAGAGTAGCGAGTTTGCAGACGGTCGTAGTGCCGTTCCTTTTTGTCAATGGCAAACTGCAAGAAGTTCGATTTTTGTTTAAAAGAAACAACTCAAATAATTAATTATTAACATTTTCACATATAAAAAAGTCATTTGGTAATACGATAGAAAATGTTACATGCTCTTTCCGATTTTGAAATGAATCGGACGAATAGATTTTCAAATACGACTCGACCCGTTTCATAAAACATAATTTCCCTACTGTTTCAGCAGTCCGCGAATGCCGTCGCGCCTGTATTCAAAAGAGCGATCAAGTTCGCGGACAGAACGGCGGTGCGAGACGTGCAGGGCGACTACACGTATCGCGGATTACTCCTGAGTTCACGCCAGTTCGCGAATGAGTTGAACAAAATTCTTGGCGGTGCACGACAAGAGAGAGTCGCGCTTCTGTTGCCCAACAACGCGAGTTACGTAATAGCGCAATGGGCGTGCTGGATGAGCGGTCAAATAGGTGAGTAGGACGGCAACATGCCAAAAGATCCTTCGTCAAAGTATGCCGGACGAAAATATGGCAAAACGATTATGTCTCGGAACAAGTGCCCCGAGAAGAAAACATTTTCGCAGCAGAGATCTTCCCGGGGACATATTTTCCCACTGGGGGATTTTCCAAAAGATATTTCCAGGCGGGATATTCCTGCTAGGATATAATTGGGATCCGTCCTCGACTGCTTGGTTTTTATCTTTTTTTTCTTCGTCTTTTCAGCCGTACCGTTGAGTGCCTCGAGTCCAGGGCCGGTGCTGGACTATTACATGAGAGATTCGGACGTCCGGATGATCGTGACGACGAGCGAAAATTTGCCGGTTCTCGAGCCCCTCGTGGCGAACACGAATCGCCAATTGGTCGTGTTCGACGAGGCCCTCAGAGTTCTCGCGATGAAAGCTGACGGCAAAACGGCCAACAACAGAACAAGCTCGGACGATGAAATCCGCGAGACTTTCGAGACACCGTTGAAGGACGCTTTTTACGCGACGAAGGACGCCCTCTTTATTTACACATCGGGCACAACCGCCAAGCCAAAAGCCGTCGTTCTAACTCACAAAAATCTTCATTCCCAAATAAACGCGCTGGTGAAAGCGTGGAACTGGAGCGAAAAGGACAACGTACTTCACACTCTACCTCTCAATCACATACACGGCCTCGTGAACGTTCTCATGTGTCCACTCTACGTTGGCGCCCGATGCGTTATGCTACCGAAATTCGAGACCTCGAGCGTTTGGACTCAACTGCTCGGCATCAATATACAAAACACCGAACGTGTCAACATGTACATGGCCGTGCCCACGATTTACACGAGACTCATCCAAGAGTACGATATCATATTCAGCAAAAATGCCAAGTTCAAGGAATACGTTCGCACGGTTTGCAGCGGCAAAATCAGGTGAGGCGGGAGAGCATCGTCGAAGGTCCCTTGCGATCGGGAATTTCATCTTTTTCACATACCTACGGAAACTATTAACTGTTTTTTTAACCCAGAAGCGATGTTAAGCCCATTTTTTAAATTCTTTTTCTTTCCCAAACACTACTTTGCTTTTTTAATCCAACTTTTTTGCGTCATGATATTTTGAACCTCGTAGTTCTCGAGTTGCTGTGCATTTTTCGAAAACTGCACTATCGAGGGTTGGATGCGGAAAAAAGATCAGGAATAACGTCTTGCAGGCAAATTGCAGATGAATTTCGGCCGATTCGGGTTACCTAAGACATTTCTGTGACCAGAATAAGGAACCCAGGAAATGAGTAAAAGACAAGCGCCGTGGGGCTTATTGTTTTGGAGGGGTTAGGCTACTGTGACGACTTGAAAATCAAAGTTATGTACAGAAATTAGTTTTAAAGGAATAAGTAAGATGATTGGAAAATCATTTGGATATTTATTTGTATGTACATTAACAAAGTTGTGTACCAAATTTTATTAAAAATACTTATAATTTAAGAAGTTATGAACAATCTCGTAAAGGACCTTTGAACGTCGGGGGCTCAACAGTGTGATTCATTTTGGCCACCCGATGATCTGAAACAAAAAAAAAACAGTTTTTTCTTAAAATAGATAATATTGGCTAAGACTGATCGAGCTTTTTTTGTTGTGTTTCATTTTTTGGAAGAAGTGAATTTTTTCGAGGCACCGACATTTTTTTTCTCGAGAATTTGATATTCGAGCAGGCTCGCAATAGGGTATTTGACTATATTGAAAATATTCTGCTTGTCTTGTCATACTCAAATAATATAGTGTTAATAAAACATTTTCTTTCATTTTATCGAAAAAAATTGCTTTTTCGTTTATTTCAATTTTTGAATTAGATAAATTTGAACGTTTGGTCATGTAAAGGAAAAGGCTTCAGGACTGGTTGGATCTCTGGTGACGTCACATGCCAGTAGAGAGATTGACATTACGAGTCCTGTGGCGAGTAGTGAGCGATTGTCTAGTTTATTTCAGTGTATTTTTGTGCTTTTTCTGTTCATTCATAGTTATTTGTAGTGATAGTTACCATATTATCAACTGTTAAATAAGAACGGAGAGAAAGGTTCGCTGTGCGACAACTCAGCGGCGATATAAGTCCTCTACCTTGTTTACTGGCATGTGACGTCACAGGCGTCACGTGACTACATATCTGACGACGGGAGCGTTTTGGTGATCTGGTTGAATATTTAAATTTTATTGCCGATTTATATCTTAAATACTGACATTCGCAAAGATGACAAAATATGGTGAGCATAATATAAAATAATGAACCAATTAAGGGGTAAGGACAGAGTAGAATTTTCAAAAAATCGATTTTTTTCTCGCTAAAACGGTGCTTTATCATCATAGGAATAAGTTACTATTCGATTTATCGCAAGAACATTTTTTTTCACCGAATTTGAGCGTATAACGTAAGCCCACCTCTGGCACGGCCATAGAGTACCTAAAACTTTAAACGCGTTTTTCTCGAAACAGCTTTTTTCCAATCGGCAATTTTCACTCGATTTACTTCAAATTCAAAAGTTATGTTCCTAATTGCATTTCGCAGAGAAGTACGTACGGAATTTCTGATTAATTGAAAACTTTTCATTTTATGAGCAGTTTTATACGAAAGTTTTCACTGAAAATTCATTCAAATACCTACAACTTTTAAATAAAACAATATTTTTGAAAATTCCGTACGTACTTCTCTAGGTATTCTAATGTAGATTGACGAGAATTTTTGTTTTTTGTTCTAGATAAAAAATGGTGGATGCTAAATGTCACGCCGCGGAGCGCCTAAAAAAAAGATAACAAAAGAAAATATTGGTAGTCGGCCATTTTGTACATCGGAAAAATATATTTATATATTTTCGAACAGCTTGATATTCATACTAAACAGATGTGTAATTAATTTTATGAATGAATCACTTTTTCGTACGAAAAAAATTGTTAAATTCGCACATGATGTTATACCCGTTACTGTGGCCTAACCCCTTAAGATGAATTCCGTACAACAGTCAAATACCGTATTTTTCTTTGTGGCTGATATCGCGAGCGAGAAAATAATCGACGCACTTTCGTTCCGTCCTCATTTCAGACTAATGGTGAGTGGTTCGTCGCCGCTTCCGAAGCCAATATTCGACAGGTGGGAGGAAATAACCGGTCATCGTTTATTGGAGAGATACGGGATGACGGAAACGGGTATGGTGCTCTCGAATCCGCTGGAAGGCGAACGTTTACCAGGTGAGCGAAGCTCGCGCAAGTTTCTCAGGCCTCGGTGACGATTCTCATTGCCTATCGGATATTTTCGCTCGCATTCAGGTACCGTCGGAACACCGTTGCCCGGCGTGCAAGTTCGAATAACGCGGCGCGACGACAACGAGAACGAGGCGCAGGTTCTCGTGGAAGGTGACGCAGCGGGTAGTCGCGCATTGATTGATGCGAAAAGACGCATTATTGGAAATCTCGAAGTCAAAGGGGACTCCGTGTTTCGGGAATACTGGAACAAGCGTGAGGAAACGACTAAAGAATTTACCGACGACGGTTGGTTTAAAACTGGTAAGCTCGGGCGGCGAAGATTCATTATTTATTTATAGCAGTAAGCAGTTTTATTTGCATCGCCTTTTCGACTTTTACAAAGCTGTTGCACCTTCAACCCTTCGACTGCACACTTCCATCACGAACCCCTTACTGCATATGGGGTTGATCGGACCCCAGACTTTTTTCAGATCGTTTTGTTTCGGTAAACATGCATTTTTTTTGTAGAGTCGTTTTTTGTAGTCAATGATCCTTATTTTATGGTCCAAAATTGATTTTTTAAGAAAAACTAAAATTAAGTGCCCAAACATTCGTTCAAAGTGAGCGATGCGTTGAAAAATACGTACTTGCATGAAAAAGATCGTATTTTTTTCGGAATTAAAAAACATCCCTTGATGTTTTTAAAGAGGAAGGACTGTAGATACGGAAAAAAGGGTCGGGCGTCTTTCCAAAAACTATATTTACTCGAATGTTTGAATTTGAGCATTTTCGGGATAGTGCAAATTGGAAAAAAAATCGACTCCATCGGCAGATTAATTGTTGAAAACGTATATTTTCCGATTTTTTTTCACTTCAATGACTTATTGTTCACATTTACCGCAATCTACGCACAAGTACATTCGGTGCTCGTTGCACATAGCCCTCCTACATACCGGACACTTGCTTTTAGTTTTATGATCGGCATTCTAAATACATCATTTACTATAGTAGCGCAAACTACAAAATATCTATGAGCATTTTCTTACGTAACTCACGTGTAGTAATAAAAAACCAAATTTCACCAAAAAGTTCCTGCCCCCGCCTCCCCAGAAAAAAAATTGATCGAAAATAATTAAATTCCCAAGCAAACATAAAGAAACAATTTAATGAAACTTGAACTACTTTATTCGTCGTAATTTCGTAAATTGTATAAAAAGTAGCCCTTTCATTACGTAAATTAAATAGATATTCAAATTCCACAATTAAGTTATTTCTGCGCAAACGGGGTACATTAGATTTGCCGGCGGATACACAACCAGAAGGATACTGGAGGGTCAACATTTACAAAAGTAATGGAAAATATTGTAAATCTAAAGCGATTTGCGAATCTACCCTTAGCTCATGAAGTTGACGCATTTTTTAAATAAGAAGAACTGAATAAAAGAACTGAACATGAATAAAATTGAATATAAAGAACGGAGAGGATTTGATCAATAATTGTTTCTTATATCGTCATAATTGATACGTGAGCCTTAGAAGCTGAAGCGATGGTCATGAAAAATATCCTTAAATTTAACAGAGTTTATCAAAAAGGAGTACTACCCTGACTTATATAAACTTCTCCAAGCAGCGATAGTACTCCCAGTGAGCTCCGCCGGCCGTGAGAGGAGTTTTCCTGCAATACAGTGGATACAAACGTGGCTTAGAAGCACAATCCTTCAGGATTCTCTCATATGACACTGCTGAACATAGATAATGACATTGTTAAAAAAACTAATTCCACCTAAAAAAATTATTCCAACTAAATTAAGAAACTAAATACCGAATAAACTTTTAAAAAATTATTCCAACTAAACTAAAAAAGAATTCCAGCTAAATTTGCAAGAAAAACGAGAAAGCTACGACTTATTTAATTGTGTACCTACTAAAAGTGAAGTTTGAAGACTGGAAACTGGAATAAAGAATGATGAAAAATTAGTTGCTTATTTTTCAAGGTATTGCAAGACTTTGATATTAGCGTTAACACGAACATGTCATTGAAGCTTCGTTTTTATATGCGTCACGTGATGATCGACTATTATGTAAATTGTATTTGAAAACAAAGATGATTGTGAGCAAAAACACTTTTTTGGGCAGGCTCCCCTTCCCCTAGAAAAAGAAATTCTGTCTACACCAATGATCATACATTGCTCGACTTTACCCACAGGCGATACCGTCCAGTACGATAAAGGGATCTACAGTATTTTGGGACGGAGTTCGGTCGACATAATAAAAACCGGAGGATACAAAGTGAGCGCGTTGCAGGTGGAAACTGTGATCCTCGGTCATCCGGAAATCGTCGATTGCGCGGTTGTCGGAATTGCCGACAATATCTGGGGTCAAAAGGTAACAAGAGACCGAAGCGTTGCTTTCGTTTCGAAAAAGAATTTCAAACGACTTCGTTCCACGAAGTTGGCTCTTTACACTGGGGACGTGCGCGAAATATCGAAAATTTTATCCTTTGCCGCGTTGCTCGCCATATTCGGCGCATTTAATTTAAGGGGCTACCTAGGGGCCGTCCATAAATTACGTTATTTTAAAATAGGGGTGGTTCTGGTCGTGGATGACAGTAACGATAATTGGATTATGACGATAGGAAGGATACGATGATTTCAGAGGGGAGGGGTAAAAATTCAGCAAAAATTGATGACGTAATATGTGGGTCCGAACGGTCGACTATTAGAAGCTGTAACGCATTCAATTTGAGAAATATTTCAATATATAAAAATATTTTCAGAAATTGATTTTTTTACTCACGTAAGTAGCCCTTTATACCAATCGCAAAAAAATGTTTGTCTACAGACATATGCAATATCGAAGAGGCATGGACATGAAATTGCAAATGCCACGATTAAGGGGTGAGATGCAGTCAGAGGCGTGAAAAAACGAGTATTTTCAATAATTTTTTTTTATAGTAATCAAGTTTGTTTTACAAAAGTGGTTACACAGACTTTTTATGTTATATTTCAACTTGACTTGTACACATTTTTAAAGAAAAATATTGATTATTGATAAAAAATATCGTCATTCTTGTCGGACCCCAAAAACCACAAAAAACTCAAAAAAATCATTAGTATAATAATAAATCTAGTCCTTAATCGAAACTTTTTTTTTCAAAAATTAATAAAATGATGGCCCCGTCACATACTTTCGATTTTCGACGAAAAAATCGCTTTATTGTTTAAAAAAATAGAAATTTTCAACGAAAATGAAAATCCTTCGATTAAGGACTAGTTTTTAATGCTATCAATAAGCACACCAAATTTCATCAAAATCCATCGAGTGGTTTTTTAATTATAGTGGTCACCGACTTGAAAAACTTAGTTTCGAGAAAAACGCGTTTAAAGTTTTTCGATGTGGATACGGTATTATATGTTCGTAAAATTTTGAGCTCGATGGATGAAGCTAAACTTTCTTTATGTGTTTTGATCCGCTGAATCCGAATATTACACTTTTTTGCCGAAAAGTCGAGCATTCAATTGTTTATAGCCAATTGTTGAAACAATTTTTCAAAAAATTCAAGTTTTTCGGAATGAATTATTATTTTTTAAACATTTTTGGCAATTTTAAAACGAAAGTATTCTTTATAAAATTTTGCTAAAGTTCATAGCTTTTGAATAATACATTTTTGAAAATTTATGAAAGAGCTTTCCAATTTTACATTTGATTTATGTATAGAAATACTAATTAAAAAATAACTTACATCGAATCATCAATTCCTGGCCTATACAATAGGGCTTCTGCCGATGTAGAAGCTTCCAAAATATCAATTTGTTGTTGTCTTCGAAGCATTCTGCCTTCCCGGGTATTATCGTTTGCGCGTTTGTCAGCCACTACCTGCCATGGGGACCCGACGCTCCTTCACTAACTGTGGGATATCCCTGAAAGTATTTATCGGATTGACTTAAAATTTCCCCGGAATATTTTCCAAACATCATACTTCAAGAAAATCTAAAAGAAGTCGATTTTTATAAAAATTCTGACTGCATCTCATCCCTTAAGGCGGAATATACATTTAGTCGAGAAAAAATTAAGCAATTTTGAGGGTTAAAAAAAATGAGAAATAGTTATTCTACATTTATCAAACTGTAGGTATACTTTAATAGTATATTTAAGTATATAAATCGATTTTTTAAAATTAATTTATCATTAAAATGGCGAACTTGTGGCAGAGTGTTACAGCAAGGTTGCCGTGGGAGTTGCGAATCCGCGTGCAGTCTAGCTTCCCGTAGACTTTGATTTGCAAAAAAAATCAACATTTTTTCCATTCGGAACATGTATAGTTTTTATTTGACAATAATAAAAACGAAGAAAATGCAAATTTAAGAGAATGGCCCGTATTTACGACAGAAAATCAACATTTCACGCAAAATTTCTGTAAAATTTCGATGAAAAGTCGTTTTTCTCTAATTTTTCAAAAACAATTCTTCTCAAGCGGAAGCACCGTTATCAATATTTTTACCAAGTTTCAACTCAATCGTCTTAATAGTTTTTCAGTAATCTTTGCACGCCAATTTCGAAAATGCAGTTTTGAGAAAACCGCGTTTGAAGTTTACACAGAATTTGAATTAAATTTCACCAGGTACTTGTGGTAACTAATTACTCGAGTAATCTGTTACAAAGTAACTGAATTATCAATTACAGTAGTAATCGTAATTGTTAGTTGTGAATTTAATTACTTTTCGCCCATCTTTACCTGCCCCTCTGCGCTCTCGTTTCCACCTGCGGCGCGCGCTCCGAATTCGAGTGGTGATGCACAGCGTTGACGGGCTGCAACGTTTGAAGTTTTTCGAATTTCACTTTCAAACTGGGAAAACATTCTACATATCGTTTAAGGGGTCTTCTCACTTTAGGCGCTAAAAAAGGCTATTTTCATGAATTTTTTTGATAGGTTTATATTATAGATATTGATATAAAAGTTGTTACACTTAATGAATACATTTTCGAAATACATCTGAAAAAAAAAATTTATTCAAGTCTCTATTTATAGACGAAAATGGTAGTTAAAAAAATGTCCTACAAAAATTGTAGGTCTGCGCTATTGATGAAATCTCGGAGATGGATCATCCGAAACAAAAAAATCAAACGGTTTTAGATTCAGTATGTTAATAGCTATAGCCCATATCATAGGATTTTTGATATATGCAAAAATAACAAAATGGCGGCCATTTTTCGAAAAAACAAAAAAACGTGTTTTTTTTCAGTGTTTTTGGCAAAAAAAATTAGTAAAAATCAAAATTTAAAAAAATCCTTGATAAGCGCTATAGCTATAGTTGTACAGAATATGTGGTTAAAATTTCATAAGAATCGGTTCAGTAGTTTCGATGATTTCATCAACAAGCCCTCAAAAAACGTTTCGAGAAAAACGCGTTTAAAGTTTGTTTGGGTTACATAAATACATTAAAAATTTTTTTAATGTATTTCAAAAGTGCATTTATTAAGTGTAACAACTTTTGTATCAATATCTATAATATAAACTTATCAAAAAAAAATCCATGAAAAAAGCCTTTGTTAGCGTCTAAAGTGAGAAGACCCCTTAAGGCGGAATATACATTTACAACGATGAAAAAATCAATTTCCTTTTTTTTCTTTAAACGATAGAACTATATATGTAGAATATTTTCCTATAGTTTCAAAGCGAAATTCAGAAAAACTTCAAACAGCCCGTCAACGCTGTGCCTCACCGCTCGGATTCGGGGCGGGCGGGAACTTTAAACGCGTTTTTCTCAAAACTGCATTATCGAAATTGGCATGCAGGATAACTCAAAAACTATTAAGCCGATTCAGTTGAAACTTGGTAGAAATTTTGATAATATTCGTACCTTTTACTTGACGATAATTTTTTTTATTGAAAAAAAATACTTCTTCCATTCACATTTTACAGAAATATTGCGTGAAATGTTGATTCTTTTTGTAAATGCGTGCCATTTTCTTAAATTTGCATTTTATTCATTTTAATTACCGTCAGATAGAAACTATACATGTTGTAACTGAAAAAATGTTTGAACTTTTTTGCAAATCAAAGTAACACTCCGCCACACCTCCGTCATTTTGATGATGAATTACTTTTAAAAAATTGTTTTGTATACTTAAATATACTATTAAAGTATACCTAAAGTTTGATAATTGTAGAATAATTATGTCTTAGTTTAAAAAAATCCCTAGATATTGCTTATTTTTCGAGAAATCGAAATCGAAAGAAATCGATTTTCTCATCGTTGTAAATCTATACCCCGCCTGAGGATATTCAGAAAATGTTATGTTCCCCCGACTTTTGGGAGTATAAAACGCGCATTACTTTCGTACCGATTCTTTTGCGACACTGATCAATGTCTGATTCCCGGGTACGTTTAGGTGGCTGCAGTGGTCGTCGTGAAGGAAGGTTCGGAGCTCATATTGTCGCAGCTGCGTGCATTTGGGAAAAAAGCACTGCCGGAGTACGCGGTGCCGACGGTGCTTCGAGTGGTCGACAAAATACCGAAAAACAGTATGGGCAAAGTGAACAAGCCGGAACTTCTCGAAGCCGTATTTTCTAACAATCCGATATAACTAAAGAAACGAACAACAACAACCAAACAATGCACGCTCGAACAAAGAGACCCGAGGTCGTATCGTTTTTTTTTTTGCAATACTCCGCGAGGACTGTTTCCAGTTTCAATTTTTGTGAGGCGAACCGCCTCGAACCGCGCAACGAAGCTTCAGAAAGAGCACAAATGGGATAATTCGTGGTTACGCCAGCCCTCCAAATATCGTTTACACTTGGTGTTGTCTTTCCGTTCTTTTTTTTTCTTCTTTTATCCTATTTATTTGTATCTCCGGATAACGACGATCGTGCTTTGGCGGAATCGAGAGCGATCAACGGGGACATTGCGCGCGATCCCTAAATCGCCAGTAAGCGTGATCGAAAAGAAAAGGACGCGCGTACATTGCGATCTTGACGAATAAAAGAATTTATTTCCGCTTAAAAGTGCCTCGACATCGATAAATCGATATCCCGAAAATTCAAGCTGAGCCCTTGGATTTGTGGCGGTCCCACTAGTTCCACCGTTTCGCCACCAGGTTAACAACGTTTCTCGCAAGCCGTCGCAGGGCATGCGTTACAATGGGAAAGGCAACGCAAAGCTCGGGGCAGATGGCGCCACCATAGCGCGTCCCAATTATTTCAAACTCACGTCACGTCCCCGAAAGTGAATGATTATACATACTTTTCTGAAAATATAATATTTTAAAATTAAACATTTTAGTTTTTCGTTAGTTCGAAATTTTCTTGTGCTTCCGTTATTAAAACGGACTTTTTAGAGCGACCCACGTCGCTGTTTGTACCATATGTCTGGGAAAGACATTGAGGTTATTGCAGAGTTTATTTGTTATTGGGTGCAGGGAAGAGAGACATCTCTGCATTCTCTGTTGTGTGCAATGAGTACTCAAAATAAATTGGCGCAGTTAACGGACACCACTAGTGTGACGCTTTAAAAAAATCGATTTTTTTGTTGCATTTTTCGATAGTCTATACCTTCAAGAATGACATACTAAAATTTCAAGTGCGAAACTCAAACAGTTTCTGAACTACAGCCTTCTAAAGAGCAGCTGCTCTTTTATCTTTCAACGCGTTTTTCTCAAAACATTTTTCAAATTTGCTGCAGTTCTGACTCGAATACTAATCATCCGATCGACTTGAATCTTGTTTCAGCGTATTAAGTATTTGTTTCTTCATACAATTACCCTCTAGTTTTTCTATTGGATAAAATAATGTCAATTTGCCATGCAAAAAACCATCAGATTTTTAAGCGTAATTTTGGAACTTTTCAAAACCCCGCCATTTTGTTGGATTTTAATTCTTTTATTTCCGGCCCTCTGAAGGCTGCAATTGTTGCAGCAGTAGAACTTTTTTTTTGAGACTCGGGAGACGGCACAAGTCACTGAAAATTGAATATTTTTATACAAAAAAAAATTACTGTATATACATAATTTATACACAAAAATATTTTCAAAATTTCAAAACATTCGATGCCACACTTTTCGTCCTATAAATTGCCGAAAATCACCTTTTTTGTACAGTCACACTTGCGGTGCCCCTTAAGACGGAATGACACCTCATCGCGGTCGGTATGGTAGAACAATTATAGATTCCCAAAAATCTCTGCAACGGCTCTTCAGATCCCGTCGAAACTTTGCCAAACGACGTCAAATAGATAGACGAATAGCTTCTAGCCACTCAAATTTTCTAAATTTGAGAAAAAAAAACTAGATTGGCTTATGATAAGCCAATCTACATTTTTTTCTCAAATTCAGAAAATTTGAGGGGCTGGAAGCTATTCGTCTATCTATTTGACGTCGTTTGGCAAAGTTTCGACGGGATCTGAAGAGCCGTTTCAGAGATTTTTGGGAATCTATAATTGTTCTACCATACCGACCGCGATGAGGTGTCATTCCGTCTTAAGAGTCGAAGAATTGAAATCCATTCTCAGAAGCAGATGGGCCAAGATGACGGGGAAAAAAGGACAAAGCTATTTCCCACTGTTTGCGGGTGTCATCCTTAGGGGAAAAAATGTGTTCCTTCAGCAGTACATCCTACGCACAACACTGAAAGACGTAAAAACAGCTATCTACCCGTAAATAATTAGAAAAATCGTTAATAAATAAACAAGTTTAATTGTCTGGATGAAAACAAACGCTGACACCGCTCGCTCGGGACGTGCTATGCTAGCGCCGCCAGTGACGAAAATTGGCAGTTGTCCTTCCCACATATAAGTTGTTGTCTTTCCCCTAGATCCTACACCCAGCGCGTCTAGGGCACGATGCAGTGACACAGCTCATGAGTGTCACTGTATCCGAGACCATACCCAATTTCCTTTTCCATCCTCCTTACCGACCTTACAGAACCTGGAAATGCCGCCGACAGGGAGCTGATAATCATCGTCACACCGACCGAATCTCTACAGATTCACCTACCCAGCCTGAACGGCCGGTGATCTCCCTCGAATTTCCGACCCCATCTAGACCGTACAAATTCAGCAGCCGTTCAACAATCGAGTACGTGCTAGCGCTACCTTAAAAGCAAATCTGCCATTCCGAGAATCGCAGTTTTGTGGAAGAACGCGAGGCAAACTATTCGCCGTTTCTACTCCGGTGTTTTTCCATCGGCTAGACGCGTCGCGCAGAGAGAAAGAGAAAGAGAGGGTTCGATCGTTCGTAGGATCGCTCTCGACAAACACTCCGTAAAGTGTGTACTGCGTCGTGAATGCTCGCTTGTATGCTTTGCGAGTTTAAAATTAGCACCGCGATTCCGGGAAAATCCGGTCTCGATCACGTTGGCTAAACATGGTAACGTCCGTTGAAGCGGTAACTCGTCGGTGTGCCCGGAGGAGATCGGGCGACGCGCTGTCTGCCGTGAGCCTCGCGAACGAGAGAACGTGTGCGGCGATTCTCTGGACCGAGTTAACCGCTCATCCGTAGAATCGCCACACGCATTCGTGTGTGGGTATGTGTACACATATGTGTACATATATATGTATACACACACACACGGTATATACATAATAGGCACACACACACGCAGGGACACAAACACACATGCATAGACGTCCCCATCAAGCACAGTAAATACTTTGTTTTCCTCTGAGAAACTCGAAACACGCGCGCGCGTGCACAAACACACACGATGTACTGTATAGTTCTCGGTCGTCTCGATCAACGGCGAGAGTACCTGTATACCTTCTCTCTCTCTCTCCCCCCTCTCTCTCTCTCTCTCCTCTCTTTCTCCTCTCTCTCTCTCTCGTTCTTCAGGCTATGATTGTCTCAGTTCATTTCGCTTAGGTTTGCATTCTTGTATGCTGTTACTTAACTTCATCCTAAACGTAGTTTATATTACATACGAATTATTTTGTTCGTCCTGTTTATTTTACATTGTTATTTCTTCTCTATTATCTTTAAGGAGTTAGGCTACTGTGAAAATGACGAACACTCGTTCACCGCTTGAAGCAACTCAAATTAACGAGGAAGATACAGCATATGGTGCAAGTATCGGAGATTGAAGGGAAACTTATGATTACGATAGAACCACTGGGAACATTAAACCCGTTTTCTCGAAACTATGTTTTTCAAAATGGTGTACACGATTTCTGGATATCTAATGGACGGATTGACTTGAAGTTTAGTACGTTTGTTCAGTGTAACCGTAGTTTAGTCTTGACCGACGTTTGTTTTCTTAACAGTTTTTTGACATTTGTTAATAATAATGTCATTTGTCGCGAAAAACTGAGAAAAAAACGTTCGAGTTTTTTTTTGGTGATTGTAACACGGTATCGAAAAATAGCTCGGTCAAGGCTTAGCCAATATTATCTATTTTAAGACAAAAACTGGTTTTTTCGTTTCAGGTCAACCGGGTGGCCAAAATCAAGTACACTGTTGAGCCCCGCGCGTTCAATTGTCCTTCACTAGATTGCTCATAAATTCTTTAATTATTAATATTTTAAAATGAATTTTTGTACACAACTTTATTTAAGCACGCAGAAATAAATGTCCAAACGATTTTTCAGTCGTCTTACTTATTCCATTAATTTTTTTTAAATAATTCCGTTTTTCGGGTTGTCACAGTAGCCTAACTCCTAAAGATTAAATTGTATTGCTATTATCATTATTATTTTGCATTGTTACTTCGGTTATTTGTGATTAATATGATTCATATTGTATCTTTATTTGTCGGAACGTTTTACTGTGGCATAATAAGTTCTATCAATCAGTCTCTCTCTCCTCTCTCGTCTTTGTCTCAGATTGTTCTTAATTTGTAAAAACTGAAATGCTCATCGGAGTGGCCGAATGGAGCGTGGATCCGAGTTGGGGGGGGGGGGACTTCTGAAAAATCCAAATCGGCTCGGCGGTACGTGCAGGAGGGCTCGAGGATTGGACGAGTACGAGCAGAGCGGCACATATATCGGCAAAAGTGATTGGAGAGTGGCTGTGCGCGCGCGAAGTCCGTGAAGGAAAAACTGTCCGCGCGCTATGATAATCGCGCGTATAAAAAAAAGCCGAAAACGCGACACCCGGTGGCCGAATCAAGAGGTCACGAAAAATGGCCGTCTTCGTGAGAATGGAATCACTGCGAGGCGCGATTGACGCTAAAGGGCGAGAATTATACCAGGGGGTCCCAAATTTTCCTTTTATAACGCCCCCTTTTTGCGAAAAGTGAGATGACCGCGCCCCCCCTAGCACATCTTTGTCGATAATAGAGTAAAAATACGCCCTCTTCTGTATATCGTGACGCCACCCTTCGGGGGCGAGCCGCCACTTTGTAAATCATTGGTTTATAGGGTGAAAGGGCATGAAAACAAATACGCGTGGGAATCAGCGCTGGCGAATATACCACTCTAACCTCCAAATTCCCAAATTTCTCCGCGACGCCAGCGCCGCCCTCGACGATCGCAACCGTAACGTCGGAGTAGCGCACTGAAAATTGCAATTGCGATTCCCAAAAGTCCTGGCACCTCTCGCGGCCTAAGGCAGAAGCTCTGCCAAAAATGCATTGATAACAAACGACAAAATTTAAAAAATGAAAAATTACTCGAGGTTCTGCTGTGTTCCAGGGTGCAAGACGAATAATAAAAGTGAATCGTCGTTCCATAAGCCACTTAAAGATAATTTTTAAAAAGTTGTTGGCTCTGAATGACTTTTAGGCCACCAAGGCGAGTTGGTATTCACTCCTCAAGATTTTTTCTTTCCAAGTTTTTATCTTTATAAATAACAAATCGAGCAATATTGAAAGTTATTACTGTTATATACAATGTATAAATATAATTTCAGACGTCCCTTGTAAAAAGTATACTCTGAAAAATAGAATCACTCAAAACCTGAGAGTGACTATCATAACCTCAAAAAATCTCAATCCAGAGCTGACAGAGTTTAAAAAAAGAGGGGATAATAAGTTATACACTGCAGTAGCATCTTTACAATCTACCATGGAGGTAAATCCGATAGCCAACTCGCAGGGAATCAAAAGCGAAGTAATTATTTACGTTTGAGGTTATACTTTGACCGGCCATATTGAAATATCGCTGCGCCACCTCTAGGACGTGAAAATCGCGAATACACTACCACTCTTTGTTCTACTGTTCTGCGAAAAATGAACCCCCTGCCCCCTCGCGATCGCGCCGTCGTTCACCCGAAACGAGTACGGATCAGTCCGTTTATCGAGAATTTCGTGCGTGGAATCCGAGGACGCGACGTCCCGTGCGAACTCTTCGAGTTCCAGAACGCGCTCGTCGCTCCCTCGATACTTCTCGTGCTACGCGCAAGCATACACTCGAGTACACGCGCACTCGTGTGCGCCCCGTGCGCACGTACGTGTACGTTCGAGCGAGTGTGCGCGCGTGCCGCGGAGCGGTCTCTCTCGTTGCGATCAGACTCGATGGAAACGAGTTTCTGCCGAGAGAGCCGCGTGATTCCACTTGCGTCGTGTGTACGTCGTAAGAGCCTCGAGCCCTATGGACAGCTCACGCGAACGTTGTATACTCACGCGTTGCCGAATGCGGTTATGTACCTTTGCTCTTTTTACGATGTCTTCCTGACGATCGTTTCAGGCTCTGTACTTACCCATTCGGTTTTATATGTGTATATATACAGGGTGTCGTGTTATGAATGGATAATCCTGCAACTGTCGATAGGTCAGATCATGTCCTACTATATGCTGGAGTTTCAGTTTGGTAAAAGTCCCACGGTTTTCGAGATAAAAATAATCTGTTTTCCGTTTTTGGCATGCCATTTCTACAAATGATAACTTTTTTACCCGGTTTGAAAAAACTCTTGGTTATTTGGTTTATCTAGAAAAGTCTTCTTTTTAACCTCAAATGTTAAGGAAACTATATGAAAAGAAGATTGAAATGAAAAGTTGGAGGTAAAAGGATTGGAAGTGCAGGATTATCCATTCATAACAGGACACCCTGTATATACCGGATGAGGCAACAACTGTTAGCAGTAGAAATATTTTTTAACCTATTAGACTTAGGAGAAAACTTTTCCTACAAAAGTTGCATAGTTCGAAGGGGGTCAACGAGTGGTGGCTACGTGGTTCGTCCAGGCGCAGACCCTTGGGAGATTTCAAGGTCACCTCCATTTTTTCAATGGGACCACTTTTTTTATAGAATTTTAACATGGAAGTGAATATAAGTTCGCACACCAACTTTCACGATGATCATCGAGATTTAGTATTAAAAAACCGATAAAAAAGAAATTTCAATGATTGTTAACCTAGAAACGATTTTAAAAGACAGTGCAACGACTTAACTGCGTTCAACGAGAGAACGACACAGCGCCGCGCAGCTTTGAGCGGCCTGTGATTCAGGCAGTGGTGTGGGGTACTATCTGCTCAGTACCGTATTGGGTCCTGCGCCAACGAGGCAACGTGGAGACTGTAAAGGGCGGCGCGTTTGGCGGGATCTGACCGTACCGGACGAACTTTAGTTCGGAGCCGTGTCGTTCTTTCGTTGAACGCACTATAGTCACCACTTTAAACGCACGCTTGCAGTGGGATTCTCATTTATGGCGTTGCACTTTCGTGACATTCTTCGTAAATCAAGATCACATCAACTTGCTCTCGATAAGCAAACATTTTGCGGAAAATTTGATTCTGTACTGACGAAAGGAAATTCTGTCGTAGTACTTTTCATTGAAGAGAACACATATTTATTATGGAAATCGAAAAGTTTTTACTGTTTTCCAAAACAAGTTGATAAGATTAGCACCTTTTATAGGAATAAGCGTTTGCACCGTTTCTTCACGTCGATCTTAGGCTTAAGGAGGGTGGAGCGTTAGCCACAATCCAAGATTAAATGTTTAAAAAAATGTATGTTATTGTCTAGGATTTACTGAGTCTGCGAATTTTTTGAAATTTTTTGACCACCAAACACAAGAGATAAAAAATAGGTCAGTGTGTGTAATTTTACGTGCGGTTAGGTGTGCAAGACGTTCACGCTACGAGTGATGTCATTTTTTTGTTGCTATTTAGCACCTAGATAAATCATCTATAACAACGGACTAACGCAATTAAATCTTTGTCAACATTTCGAGAAAAAAACCAGCCCGTCGTGAACCACATATAGTATATTTACCAAACGATCAAGGTTTGATGAAAGATTACGAATCTGGGCTGGCGAATGAAGAGCATTGCCAACCTCAATGTCCGCGAAGTTGCCGAATTTCGGAAACACTAACGAATGGTTATAATAAATAGACTCGTGACATAAATATGAACAGGAGTAATTATAAATGACCCAAAATTCCATTCTGAGTTGTATAAAACATTCGCTGACGCAGTTTTAAAATAATAATCATCGAAAATGTTATACATTTTCAAGTTGGAAGTAACACCGAAGTTTTTCTTATTCACGTAATAAAAGTATGATAATGCACCATTTCGCCCTTTATTAATACATTTGATGAAAAATTACCGTCTACAGAATAAATGTATACCTCGCATGCATTTTTTGAGGTTTAGTTAACACAAAAACATGAACTGTCATTTAAGCAACTGGATCGCTCTAACCGCCTTGAAACATTGAAATTCCTGTTTTGCCGATTGTACATGCTAAATCGTGATCGGCTTGAAATTTAGTCTGTGAGCTTATTTTTAGTTCGGCGATGAAATTCTTAAAAAAATAGTGGTCCAATTTTTAAAATGGAGGCGACCTAGAAAACGCCGAAGCGCTTCCACCTGGATGAACCTCGTAGCAACCACTCGATGACCACCTTCCAACTATGCAACTTTTGTAGGAAAAGTTTTCTCCTAAGTCTGATAGGTCAGAAAATATTTCTTCTGCCAATAGTTGTCGCATTACCCTGATATATATATATATATATATATATATATATTATTCGCAATGACTACATTCGCGCTGTCCATTTGCGCCACACTAGATGGCGCAGTAACGCGCTTTTGGTATGCGCCAGCGTAATCGAAGCGAACCCGCTGATACGCCCATCACAGCAGTACGAAAGTTTATTCATCGATCAGAGAATCCTCGCCTCATGAGGAGAAACGGATATTTTCAATTATCGAATAGACAAGAGCGGGATGTTAATGGATATCGGAATGCTGCACTCGAGAGAGCGAGAGAGAGAGGGGGGGGGGAAGTCCGCAGGCAGCTTGTGTGTTTTGTGCATACGATGTGAATGTGTACGCGAAAGCGTGTTGCACACCTGCCGGGTGTCCCCTTGATAAGCGTACAGGACATTCCAGGCCGAGTTGACCATGTGTCCTCCCGCAAGATTCTCTTTTTTTTCCACAATGATTTTTTAGAAAATCGCGCGCCAAGACTATCCCAGGTAGCAATTTTCAAAAAGTTGTCCAAAAGCCGGTTAAAGGGTGCCAAATGTCCGCCCGGAAGTTATCTTAAAGTCAACAACCATCCAAAAAGATAACTGTTGGACACATGATAACTTATAGGTAACTTCCAAGCGGACATTTGGTACCCATTTGGACAACTAATAGACAACTATTTTGAAATTGCCACCTGGGATGTTGCTATGAAAAGTCAGTTGTCATCTGGGCTCTCGTGGAATCGAAAATTCGAATGGGTTCCAAAAGTACCCGGCTTAGGAGGATCGTTGCGAAGTGAGAAGCGTTTGAAAAACGTCAATTTAAATAAAACAATTCAATATCTTGTTACACCAGGAAAAAAACTCCGATATGGGATATAAATGGGATTTCGGCATCGTTCGAGAGGCCCAGTCGGTGCGAAATGCCTCATGTGCAAATATATCGATGTTTATGCGCTCCAGTCGTTTATTGCCGACACCCGGTGCTTTCTCACTCCCGATGGCGCAAGAGACGCGCATGCGGCCAGTAGTGACCGGGATATGCACAAACCCACGTACAGGGTGTCACGTTTAAATTGAACACGCGAAATTGCGGTAAAAGTTGAATCGAAAAACGTTTCCCACCCAGGATTTACCGTTTCGAGGTTACAACTATGCAGGAATGACAAAACAGGAAGTAAATTTAAAGAACTCATGATCCGATATTCACCGTTTGGAGTTTATGACATTTATTTCAACATGTACAAACGACGAATTAAGATTTTCATAGGTAGTTCATTTTTCGACCGTTAGGTGGCTCTGCGGTCGCGCGCGGCACGACGCAGTCTCCCTCTGCCCTCCTGACGCTTATACGAACTATACTTGCCTCTCTTCCTCTCTCGCTTTGTCTCTTTTGCCGTGCACCTCGCCAGCTCGAATTCTCCCGACGGTTAACGCCTACCGTCGTGCTCTCTCGCAGAGTGTGTACACACACTTGGCATACGGGTTACCTGTTTACTCTGTGAAAATGGTGGATAACTTCGCGCGAGTACACAGAGCCCATCTGGCTGTGAGACCTCGTCGCGAGTGCTCGACGCGCACACGGGAGACCTCACAGCTGGCTGATGAACCGGCCAACAGGTGGTGATTCTTGACTTTTCTCACCAGATGCGATAATACGGAGTAGAGGGAGAAGAGAGAGAGAGAGAGAAGTGCACGACGATGCAGGTGTACTGCGTAGTTGTTTGGTTGGGCGAGATTATCAACGTAGATTCTTCTATTTGCTTTTTGCTGCGTACCGTCCATTATCGAGAGTGCGACTCTCGTTTCCCTCTTACGCTACGTATTATATATTAGGACTTGGAATTGATTCTTAGCGTTTTTTTATTGAAAAAAAATATATTTATTTTTAATGAAAATACAAAAATACTTTAACGAAAGTATTGCCCCTCGCTTTCTACTACTTTTGACCATCTTTCGGGCAGGGTACGAATACCGTGTCGGAAGAACGTCCCATCTTTAGATGCAATCCACGAATCGACCAATTTTTGACAATTTTCGTAAGAAGTGCATTTCTGCTCAGACAGGCTATGAGCCATCGAACGAAACAAATGGTAATCAGAAGGAGCGACATCTGTAGAATACGGCGGGTGGGATAGGAATTCCCATTTAAGTGTTTCCAGATATGTTTGTACCGGTTTTGCGACGTGCAGACGAGCATTGTCGTGCAGCAAAATGACTTTGTCGTGTCTTTCGGAGTATTCCGGCCGTTTTTCTTTCAATGCACGGCTCAAGCGCATCAATTGCAGTCGGTAGCAATCCCCAGTTATGGTTTCATTCGGTTTCAGTAGTTCATAATAAATCACACCCCTCGGATCCCACCAAATACAGAGCAGGAGCTTAGACTCATGGATATTTGGCTTTGCCACTGATGTTGATGCGCTTCGGATTTTCGTAATAGATCCATTTTTCATCACCAGTGACAATTCGATGCAAAAAACCGGGAAGTAAAACTGCCCGCAAAAACACTTTATTCGGCACAAATGTTGACATATCCAATAAATTATAAAGTGTTGTCATTTACGATTCAGAAAGAGGTTATGTACAGCAAATGTTATTCAATGATGGCTGTTTCGCGATGAATATAGTACTGTCGGTAACCACGAAATACTGTACTACCTACGCCCTCTCTTGTAAAACGCTACAAATTAATCCCAACACCTGATATATATATATATATATATATATATATATATATATATATATATATATATATACGCGAAAAGGTGGTTTTTGAGCATTGGATTTCGATTGCCGTCCTGCTAATCACAAATCGTCCGCATACTCAACATTACGTAAGCCCCCGAGTCCTCATAAACATTTTTGGCAAAACATAACCACACTTACGTAGAATTTTCAATGACGAAAATCAATTCGTAAAAATCATTACTCGAAATATACCGTTCCTATATACATATATACACGTCCTTGCGTTGGTCAGTACGTACGTATGGGAATAAAGTGCGGCTACTGATCGCGTATGAGAACAAAAGATTCACTATGACTTGGTAAATGGTATTTACATGTACACCGAGAGTCCATGGTGTTTATTTTAAAAAACGCCCATGGTGAAAGAGAGGATGGTAAAATTCTTTGAAGTTTATTGACACCGCAATCGAAATATGGTTAACACAGCTATAAGCGAACAGTATATATAAACATACGATTTGGCGGGCGTGTTTGACTATTTATTATCCCCGAAATAGTTATTAACTATTGCAAAAGGCTTGACAATATAAAGAGTGTCTCTAAATGACCTGACATTTTTATTTATTACTGAAACGTATTATTTATTTGGAAAGTGCGAAATTTTTATATTAATATAAGGTACAAACATGGAGGTTATGTGTGGAACACAATATCCGACAAATGGCCACCTCGTCGCTGTTTGCAAACGTTCACTCTTTCGACGAAATTTTCAATAACATTTTGGCATAATTGCGGACTTATTTCATGAATGGTGCGTCCAATTGCTTCCTCGAGCTCCGGAATGTTCTGTGGATCATTGGCATACACTTTTCCTTTCAGCAAATCCCAAAGGAAGAAGTCCAATGGCGTCAAATCGCACCATCTAGGAGGCTGGTTCACATCGTCGCGGCGCGAGATAACACGACCATGAAACTTCGTCTGCAATAACTGCATTGGTCGTGTTCGTTGGGTCTCATCATTTTGATTGCGCATGCGCATAATGATGCGCAATTGATGATGCGCTCGTTTCATTGCGCAGTTGCGCGTTGCGCATCATTATGCGCATGCGCACTTGTTCGTATCGATATGATGAGACCCAACGAACACGACCATTGTTTCGACCGCGGTGCGGCAAGTTGCAAAATTTTCAACATTTTTGTAGTGAATTTTCACAAGTCTTATACGTTGCTCAATCGTGTAATTCCATGACTAAACCTCAATACTTCCCGATGCCAGTTGTTAAAGATTGCTTCTTCTATGTTCGCCACAAAAAAATGGCGCGCAATTTAAAAAGTCAGGTGATTTCGAGACACCCGTCAGATATGGTTGATTCTGCGCTGTCACAAAATCGGCGCACAAATACTAAATGTCGTATACTGTATGTTAGGTTTTGTTCAGGTCAAACTTCTACTATTTTTTTCGAGTTTACACATTTCATATGGTTAACATCAACGTTTGACGAATGTAATTTGTTAGAAGATCTTATGAAAAGTGACTATTCGAAACAAATTGTGTTAATGTTTACTTAAGGCAGTCCTATCGCTAGACTTTCCTTAGGATTTTCATAATTTTTTTTGAGCTTCACTAAATGTATGAATAATCATCTCTGTAAAATGTTAGGGTCGTTTATCGACCTAATTACAGAGATAAGAGATATCGAAATTACAGAGATAAGAGATATCGAACAGAGATAAGAGATATCGACATATAAGAACCTAATTTCCGGTCGCTACAAAAGTGTAGATAATTGTGGGAATCCGTCAGATTCTTAAAAATAATCAGATTTACATACTTAACAATTGTAGTAATCCAGTGTTCTCAGAAAAATTACGCTCATTGACCTAACTTTTATGTAATATCACGTTTAATTTGAACTTCCGGTATTGGATTTATTACCACTTGCCACGATAAAGAGATGTGACCGCAAGGCAACAGCTGACTGTAGTCCTAACCTCATCTGACTCATTCCAATTTCCACACATATTTTACTTTTAACCGACATATTTCGCCGATACAAATTTTCCACGCTTTTTACCAGTCGTGGCCCGAATAAAATGCTTTATATTTCCCGCACCTGACATTGTTTTCACAGATCGACGATGAAAAGCATGGAGGATAAACTCGCCTGGTTGAGTAAAAAGAGACGGAGATAGAACCAATATTGCCAAATATCAAACCTAGAAATACTGCGCGAATCGATGGAAAAACTATTTTTTCATTTTTCTAATTAAATGTGAACATCCATTAAACAGTTTACACATGGAAAATTCAGCTATTACAATTTTTTTGCATAGGTTAAAAATATAAATTGTACAAGTCTCAAGTATGATCAGTGGTATGACTAGTGTGAAGCGATAGGACTACATTAAGAGTCCGCCGTCGATTTTGTTGAAGCTCATGTACGTGATAAAACATTGAAAACTATTAAACACGTATTTTTTTATCTGCGGAAACACGGTTTTGAGGAAGGGAACCAGCCCTCAAAAAAGGCGTGTCGAGGGGCGGTTTTGCACTTTCACCCACAAACAGTTCATTGATCTGAATGTACCAAAAACAACAATTCTTCTAACGTAAAGCGATGAAAAATCCGCTATAGAGTAATTTAAACAAAAATTGAATTATGGGATGACACGACTTTCTCTAAAGGGTTGTGCCCCTCCTCAAAACGTTTTTCCGCAGATAAAAAAAATACGTGTCTAATAGTTTCCAATGCTTCATCACATATATAAGTTTCAACAAAATCGAAAGTGGACACTTGTGGGGTTGCTTGTTAGTAGCTTTAAGAGGCCAGTCCACTTTAAAGCCACGAAAAAGGCTACTCTCGCGATTTTTTTTTGAAGATTTTATAAAAGATATGAATATAAAAGTTGTTGGGCTTGATAAATAAAGTCTTCAAATACATTTAAAAAAATGTTTAATTCATTTTTATTCATTTTTAAGTACAAAAACTATAGTTTAACGTAACTCCTCAAAAATAGGTGGGCGAGGTAGCTCCATCACAACTCGGCAACGGCTTGTCTGAAACAAAAAAATCAAAGTCCATTAGATTCAGTATGACACCAGCTACAAAATGACCCTCGGATATAAAGTTTTATCAAGAAATTAAAAAATGGTAGATGAAAAACGAAAAAAGTATTAAAAACGCGTTTTTTTCGAAGTTTTTCGAAAAAAAAGAGTAAAAATCAAAATTTTAAAACCATCGAGGGTCATCTTGTTGCGCATCATGTTTACAATATGTGGTTTAAATTTCAAGAGAATCGGTTTATTAGTTTTAGAGATACGATGGAGCTAGATTTTGAAAACGTTGTTTCGAGGAAAACGCGTTTGAAGTTCATACTATGAAAAACTCTTACCTAAACTTAATCGGTATTTCCTGCACCGTACTAAACCCCTTCTGATTGCTCATCATCGTCGATTCCTTCAAGTCTCACTTGCTTTCGATTTTTTGAAATTTTCAAAGTGGACTGGCCCCTTAAGAACTGTGTGTCTCACAAACTGTTACATAGTATGTTTGTTGCATTGCAAAAATAGGATATCAGTGCGGGACTTCTTCTTGTAGTTCACTTTCTGTTCTTGTAGGACACATATTACTATGCACATAGCAGGTCGCATAATTTAATATGGTACAAATCACTATTATATGGTACAAAACAAAGCAGTGACTTATATTATAAAAAAAAGATCTGTCCAAAATTTCTCCGAAATCGGAGGTATCAGCGATTCAGAAGCTGAACTTTTGGCTGTTATGCAATATCTGCAGTCAAAATGGCACAAGCACTCGATAGCGTACAACATGACAAATTACAACTAAAAATCACTGAGGTAGAACTTTTAGTTGCGTATTTTATATTATTTTGGATGTATGAAATATTCTATGCATTTAGTAGACGTGATGCCTCGAACCAACACGCGTGCAGTGTATAAACAAAAATCGAACAACGCACCAAGTACGCATATAGCAGGTCGTATTTTACAGTATGGTACAAATCACTATAAACATCGTCGCAAACCACAAGCAACATTTTTAATCAACGTATATATATTTGAGTCCTGTTCGCTATTAGGATGTTGGGGGAGTACGTTTTTTTAAGTGTCAGGAAATATCCATTTTATGAAAACCTACTATATTCTATTGCATCGAACAATCAAAGTGTGCTTTTAAGATTGGTGGTTGCGATTAACATATGTGCGTAATTAATGCGCCTGCTGACCAATAGGCGGTACAATATTTTATCAGTAACTATATGAAATAGTTGAAAACCCCATACATTTCTCTCGGTTGTGCGTCGGTCATTACGTACGTATGGGAATAACATGCAGCTAACGATCGCGTATGTGGAAAAACGATTCACTATGGCTTGGTAAACGGTCATTGTGTATACATATAAGAGAAAAGAGTAAGGCAAACGCGCCTGAGCGCGAGTTTCTTCGAAGTCATTGCGTGAATTGAACAAACAGTTAGCATGATGTGAAATAGATATGAGTGTAAGCAAGATGGCAAGACCGAGGGCGAAAAGAGAAAGAGCAGTATTTCGCACAACTTTAACCGGAAGCGATGTTTTCGCAGCTGCACGAAATTTATATCGAAAAACGGTGTTTGCGCGTTCAAAATTGGAAGCAGAAAGTTTCGATTCTGGTAAGGCGGCGCTATTTGTAGTTCGCGATCGCTATAATGAGCCGATGTAAGGATTTTCTTCGTCGCTCGGCGCAGCGGTACGAAGATAACGCGGACGTGCGGTTTCTGACCGGAACTCCGCGTCCCTCTCTCTCTCGCTCTTCCTCTCTGTTACCAGGCGGCAAAAAGTTTCTCCTCCTGCTGTCGCGTAGTCTACCCCGGTTTCTTTGTTCAATTTATTCGCCGCCTCATCTGACGATGACTCGACCCACACGCGACCCTAAAACAATGTCCATTACTACCAATTTTCGATGGGGTCTGTCATCAACCACCCACGGGACTTGCGGGGAGATGGACGCGGAGCGTGGAGAGAACACGAGAGGAGGAGATGGAAAGAGAGAGATGGAGAGAGAGAGAGAGAGAGAGAGAGAGAGAGAAAGTATAGTTATAGCGATGAGTCGTATTAGCCCAAGCCGCGGTATCCCAGCGCCGTCACGCGGGCTCGTACGGACTATCATTTGTGTGGTCCTGAATGAAAGACCACCTTCGTGGAACCCACTTTGCCGCCCCCTCGCGACGAGGATCCTCGAAATACCGCAGGCTTTCTGGTCCTGGTCCGCGCGATGAGAAACATTCCCACAGCTCCGTCTCTCTCTCTCTCTCTTCCTCTCTCGCGCCCATCTCCCGCGCGTTTATACGGAGAGTTCTTCATCATTGACCGACGGGAGAAAGATGGAGGGCGGGGGACGAAACATCGGCTCAGCCCACCAGGTGGTTGAGTCGATTTCGTTAGGAAGCCCATAATAGACATATATCTTCGCCGTACAAGCCACGAATCCAGGAGGAAGCACAGGCATCGTGGATTTAACTGTTCTCGTCACTCTATCCTAACCTCAAAATGAGTCGCGCAAATTCTTCCCCGCTGGATGTAGAACGTGTAGAAGTACAGGAAGTCACAATTAATGAGGAAACAGTCTACAGATGATCTCGTATCTGGTTTCGTTCCGGAGGTAGCAAAATGGCGGCGCGAAATGGTTCACGGCTTGGCCGTTCCGACCGGAACATCCGGATCGGCTCGCGCTACCTCTAGCGGCGCTGGGATTACACGAACGCGAATGACGCGACACCGGACGAGTCTTATGTGAACTAAAGTCCGAGAATCGCCTCATTCGTACTTCCGGATACGTTTTTTGACGTCGCTGAAATACTGATATCTTAATTTCGGTTAGGGTAGTTCTGTAGGTACACGTATGAGCCAAAAGTTTCGGTCGAAGCGTATAGTAACATCCAATGCCTACACGATGCTGTTGGTTGTACATTTTTGACAGAGCTTGTACCCTCTGTATGTCCCACACATTCGCACCTCATGCATAAATAGGTCTCATACTCGTATAGAGAGCGGCGCTGTAATCGTGGCAATACCGCGATTTTCCTGCAGTCATAGCGTTGAGCTTCCTACGATCCGTCTTTCGCGGAATATTTCATATAAATAATAAAAGCGTGAAAATGTAAACCCAATAAGATACAAAGGAAAGTTTACAAGAAAAAAAGCGCTTGCTAAAAGACTGAAAGCTGCGGCAGCCATGTGTCCAGCAAATGCGGTTAAACGCGATGAGAATAACCATAACCTCAACGATCAGCAACAAAAATTCGCTGTCGACGGACGTCGGATCGTGGATTTACATCTTGCCGACAGTTAAAATTGTATTCGCTGTAACAAAGACAAATACATGCATAAATTGAACAAATTAATTTTGTTCGCAGAATAAATTTATTGCACATCCGTCTCAGAATTACTAGAACTCGGGAACAAAACGCGCTTCGAGTTCCCAGACCACGCGCTGATCAGCTGGCTGCAGCGTACACTGTTGCCATTCCGTTACAGACGGTTGGGCTCGAGTTCGGTGTGTAATAAAATTACCACTTCTCATAAGTCGATATCTCCGAAACTAAACGGTCAAAGTTTGTCATTTTTAAAATCAATCCCACAATCTTACTGCGTACATGTGTGTTTTTAATTTGAAATCCTAAGATCCGTTTAGAACCTGTATCGAGAAATGAGAGCAAACTCCTATCGCTTTACGTGTTAGGTATATTGATCGCGTACAAAAATACTCATATTCAATTGCATTATCTCATGAACTAAACGATGAATCGAATTGAATTTTTGGGCATCAGTCCATGAAGGTCATATCTACACCATACTTAAATTTCAGCCAATTGGAAGCCAGCTAAGATTTGACCAAAACTACAGAACTACCTTAAATGGTGCACGAGGTCGACGATTACAGGCTTCACGATCTGGTGAATATTGCGACCGGATCAATTTAGACTCATGTTGATTGACTGTGAAAACAATTTGACACGTTGAACTGTGGAGGTTGAAAATGAGGGTTCCATTTGAGAGGCGCTGGTGTAGATCGCGGGTGATGTGTGATATTCGCATGTTATTCAGACGGGAAGATAACCTCAAGAGTTTAGACTACTGTGAATATGACGAACATTCGTTCGGTGCTTGGGGCAACTCAAATTGACGAGGAAAATCCAACATATGAGGCAGGAATTGCAGGCTAAAGGTAAACTTATTATTTCGACGATAGAATTGCTGTTAAAACTTTGAACGCGTTTTTCTCGAAACTATATTTTTCAATTCGGTGTACACAATTTCTCGACATCTAATGAACGAATTGACTTAAAATTTCGTAGTACACTTATTCAAGTAATAGTAGAGTGGTCTTGACCGACGTTATTCTTCTTAACATTTTTTTTCGTTAGTTCTTAACCATAATGACACTTCCTTAGAAAAAATTCAACATTTTTCTTTTGATAATCGAAACACGATACCAAAAAAAACTTGGTCAAGTATCAGCCAATATTAACTATTTTAAGAAGGCTGGAGGGGTCGGCGAAATCCAAAATTAATTTTTTTTCAACCCTGATTTTCGCCTCGTCACAGTAGCCTAACCCCTTAAAGCGATTACGTAACGAAATACGTCTTTAGGATTATTTTTATACATGAAATAGTTTTTTGTTTCTTTACAATTTGTACCCGTTTAGAATCAACCGTAGCGTCGCGGTCACTCTGTCGTCTCGTTTCCCTATATTTCGCGGTGACTCGTTATCGCAGCGACGCCGACGGCGAAATTTTGTACCTGATTTTTTGGCATCATCGCGGACCTTTCTTCTACTGCTCCTCCTACGGGAGTTTCGACACCCTAGCCTCCATGCGTCAAACGTAAACTGTGCGATGTATACGCAGCATCCTCGTTGCCGCAATTTCACGTGTGAGCCCCTCGGACCTCTTCGAACTCGATTTTTTCGGTCTGAAGATTCGATCGCAAAATCGGGTACTCTTCGCCATCGTCTCACCGCACGGCGCAGTTTATCGCACCAAGCTCGTTAAATTCGATGAGTTTCCGTTCAATCAACTCGAGTGACTGCACGAAAATTTGTCCTCTTTTTTTTCCCCCGGTGAAGAAAATAACACACGCGAGGAGGGAGGAAGAGAGATAGAGAAAGAGAAAAAAAGAGAGAATCGTGATCTCGCGGTGGCGAAATGGGAAGAAAAACAAAATGTGTACACAAGAGGCGGTAACGGTGCGTGGAGCTTTGAGTCACGCGAAGATGAGAAAGAGATGAAAGATAAGAAGGGAGAAGAGACGCGCGCGGTTTCTCGGCAATGCGCGCGCCATGCAGTCTGCCCGATTCCAACTTCCCACTTGGTAATTCAACATTTGCGCCATTTCCGCTTGGCGACTTAATCGACGGAGGAGCGCGAGATTTCTGGGAAAAACCCACGCCCATATAGCGAAACGAGACGCACCGGGTTTCGTAGCCTCTGGTACGAAGTAGCGGAGATTGCCCGATAGAGCACGCAACGGAGAACAAAGGAGAGAGAAAGAAAGGTTGAGGATGGCGAGAGAGCGCGATCATTGTTCGCTCGGTGCGATTCCGTGGCAACTGTCGTGAGGTAATTGATGGAGGCACGACTCGGTAAACCTGTGTTTTGTCTCTATCAACACACTGATGCCGAGATATACACTCATCCCCAAAGGGTAACTCTCCAATGATTACCTATTCAACGGGCAACATCTACCTAGGTAGCTCAATAAATTGCATTTCCCAAAAGTATTTTTATTCTAAAGTATCACCTTTCAGCTATATTACCCGAAAATTACATTGAAACATTCCTAAAATTGAATGAGTTACAAGCTTCTAGAAATCGACCGGGCGAGCAGTAGCAGCACCATACTTCAAACTTTAAGGTGTAAGATGCAGTCAGAGGCGTCAAAAATGAGCATTTTCAATAATTTTTTTTATAGCAATTAAGTTTGTTTTACAAAAGTGGTTGCACAGACTTTTTATGTTATATTTCAACTTGACTTGTACTAATTTATAAATGATAAAAAAAAACAAACGAAAACACAATAAATAGGCCGAAAGGCAACGTGAAAGAAAATACAAACCAATGTAAAAAAAAAATGTCTATACCATAATTGTTTAGAGACCCTAGGGGCAATTTCATTAAGCATAACTAAAAGCACATGTAAATAATAATAATAAAAATCTAAATCGACTTGTACTAATTTTCAAAGAAAAATATTGTTTATTCATGGATCATCTGAAATAAAAAAACCAAGAAAATCATTAGTTTAATAATACATCTAGTCTTTGATAGCTTTTTTTAATTAACAACATGGCGTTTTTCGACAGATAACTTTCGATTTTTGACCAAAAAATCGCTCGTTTATTGTAAAAAAAAAAATCAACAAAAATGAAAATCCTTCGATTAAGGACTAGTTTTTAATGCTATCAATAAGCGCAGTATTTAAGTATTATATTGAAGTATATTTAAGTATACAAAACTATTTTTGTAAATTAATTCATCATCAAAATGACGGAGCTGTGGCGGAGTGTTACAGCAAGTATTTACATAAAAAATCAACATTTCACGCAACATTTCTGTAAAATGTGGATTAAAAAGTAGTTTTTTTTCTTCATTTTTTCAAAAACGATTCTCGTCAAGTGGAAGGTACCAACATTATCAATATTTCCACAAAATCGACATAAGTCAGTCAACTTCTACAATTTTTACAAAGTCTTCGTCGCAAAATTGAACTCAAGACCTTACGCTGCGAAACTATGCAATCAAAAATCGTGCTCTCAACACTCAGAAAAAAGATTTATTAAGGACAAAGAATTTTGTCTCCCGGCGAATAAGTTTTCTTATTCGTATGTCGGCCTACTACGATTGTATTAACAGCTCAGAACATTTTTTATTTAACTTTATGTTTAAGATTTACTAAGAATTTTTCTTAACATCTAATAGGATATATAAATTAGAAGAAATAGGTCTTTTATATCCGACAAATAGAGTTTTTCTTAACATCTAATAGGATTCTTCATAATCCCCCAGCTGGTTTTCTTCGAGGAATTGTGTTATTTCGTCCGTCATTATTTTTTCACTTGATCGTTTTTTTTCTCACTTAATATTCTTACTTACACTCAAATCATTCCTCACTGTCGAGTTTCTCACTTCCGAAACGCAACACTGACACTTGTGCCAAAAGCATTGGCATAGGAAGAAGCTACATGGTAAGCGTATGCGTGAGCTACATCTGACGAGCGGCCTGCTGTCGGGCCCGTCGCGTTGAAGGGCAAAGTGCGCATGCGCGCATTAGTATCATAGTCGCGAAATAAGAGGTTTTCGTGATTGGAAAGTAGTATTTATTTGATTTGAGGAAATTTTTATTCAAATTTTCTATTTTAAATATGGCTTTTAATTGATGTGAAAAATCGGCACGTAAAGAAACATATTTAGTGACGCCGAATAAATTCTGTAGTTACAATCACATAAAAACTGTCTCCATACGAGTAAACGTTTATTAATTTCTAAGAAATTATGTTCTAATGTGCCTATTTATTGAAACATAATAAAGCTTTTTTCTGAGTGAAGATTTCAAGCTTATCCACACCCGTTGATACGAGTGTTTCGAAAACTAGCAATTCCCGGTACCATTTTGGTTTCAGCTAGAAAAATGAATTAATCTGTGCGAGAATAGGGTTGAAATGTTCATATTGCTTTGTCCAGTAATCAAAACATCAACCTTACGCCCAAAATAAAAATCCCTCTTCAAGCTTGCACCCAGAGACGTGCCGTTTCAAGGCTGCCGCGGCGCTAAGTACGTCCCCGCAAAAACGGCTATAAAACTCACACAGTAGATCGAATCATCGGCGTAAACGGTAATAAATATCGTGAGAAGCAAAACCTACGGATATTCTTCGGCACCACCTTACAATATACGCGCTAAGCGACGTATTTATGACTCCGGGCGATATTTATTGTTCCCCAAATAGCAGGCACGTCTGCTGCGTACGTGACCGGATATATTATTCCATAATGGCGATATCCACAAGCACCCTTCACGAACCGGAATATCGGCAACGATCAATTGCCACTTTGAAACGATAAAAAAATATAAAAAATTCACCTAATAAAGTATACATAGAGAAACAAACTTCCCCCGCATTAATCTACTGTAAGAAAAAACACGTCACCATAACCAATGAGATGCAATACGACAGCCTTTTTTTCAAGGTGCCTAGGTGGTTCAAAAATTGCTTTATCAAAAAGTATTTTTTATTCGATACACCTTCTAGTTATATTCCCTGAAAATTTCATTAAAATATTCTTAAAATTGAACGAGCTACAGCTTCTAACAGTCGGCCGGGCGAGCTTCAAACTCTAAACGCTTTTGTCTCGAAACACTGTTTTGAAAGTCGATGGACATGACATCTCGAGAACCACTTGATGGACTGTTTCCAAATTTACCGGAAATACGATGAGAAACATTTGAGGTAGTTCTGTAGTTTTGGTGAAATCTTAGGAATTGGCTGAAATCTAAGTATGGTGTAGATATGACCTTCATGGACTGATGCCCAAAAATTCAGTGCGATTCACCGTTTCGTTCATGAGATAATTGCAATTGAATATGGGTATTTTTGTACGCGATCCCTATACCTAACGCGTAAACCGATAGGAGTTTGCTCGCATTTCTCGATATAGGATCTAAACGGATCTTAGGATTTCAAAATTAAAACACCCGTGTACGCAGTACTATTGTGGGATTGATAAAAAAAAATGACAAACTTTGACCGATTAGTTTCGGAGACATCGACTTATGAAAAGTGGTAATTTTATTCCACACCGAACTCGGGCCCAACCATCTGTAACGGCATGGCAACAGTGTACGCTGCAGCCAGCTGATCGGCGCGTGGTCTGGGAACTCGAAGCGTGTTTTTTTCCCGAGTTCTAGTAATTCTGAGACGGATGTGCAATAAATTTATTCCGCAAACAAATTTTATTTGTTCAATTTATGCATGAATTTATGCATGTATTTGTCTTTGTTACAGAGAATACAATTTAAACTGTCGGCAAGATGTGAATCCACGATCCGACGTCCGTCGACAGCGAATTTTTGTTGCTGATCGTTGAGGTTATGGTTATTCTCATCGCGTTTAGCCGCATTTGCTGGACACATGGCTGCCACAGCTTTCAGTCTTTTAGCAAGCTCCTTTTTTCTTGTAAACTTTCCTTTGTATCTTATTGGGTTTACATTTTCACGCTTTTATTATTTATATAAAATATTTCGCGAAAGACGGATCGTAGGAAGCTCAACGCTGCGACTGCAGGAAAATCGCGCTGTTGCCACGATTGCAGCGCCGCTCTCTGTACGAGTATGAGACCTTTCTATGCATGAGGCGCGAATGCGTGGGACATGTAGAGGGGTAAAAGCTCTGTCAAAAATGTACAACCGACAGCATCGTATAGGCATTGGATTATTACTATACGCTTCGATCGAAACTTTTGGCTCATACGTGTACCTACAGAACTACCTTAAGGGAGACTTTGTCCTTGAAATTTTCAAAAAATCAATTTGAGCTCAACATGAGCAGCTAGAAGAAGAGGAGGGATGCCTCTATGGACCAGGCATTGCCGATTAGCGGTAATTATAAACACATTTGTGTAAACACATTACAAAACTTTAAACGCGTTTTTCTCGAAAATACGTTTTTAAAAATGGCTGACATTCTCCTGACCGCTGTAATTAACATATCGACCTGAAATTTGGAGAGCATACTCAGAAAATATGTCAAGAAGACTAGAGCTAAGGAGTACGAACGCAGTGTTGAAGAAACGTCCATGGAAATCCAGATGAGAAGGGTGGCGCTGCTCTTCACCGAACCGAATTGAAATCAGGAACGAACCAGTGCCGTACAATATGCAGAAAGCACCCCTTGCTACTTCATATGATAATTTGATCAAATTAATTTAAAAACAGTGCCGTACGATATGCAAGAAGCACCCTTTTCTTCTTCATATGGAACGGTAATTGGATCAAATTAATTGTGAAAGCAGTTGGTGCAGGAAATTTCTTTATATTAGATAGATAGAAGTCTTATATAGATAATATAGATTGTTTTGGAGAATAATAACGAAATGTGAAAATTTAGTCAATATGTTTCTTTTCATTGCAGAAGCAGCAATAAACAAAATTTATTTATAGACCCAAGAAAATTCATGCGAATTTTGAATGCAGACAAAATTTTACAAATGACCAGACATCATGATACGGGGTACAGATAAAGAATAATAATGAAATAAAGAAATTAAGTCAATGTTTTCTTTTTCGCTGAGGAAGCAGTAACAAACAAAATTCATTTATAGACATAAGAAAATTCATAAGAATTTTGAATCTAGACAAAACTTCTAAAATTATCACTCATTATGATATCATATTCACACATTATAATATGCTGTACAGATAAATAATAATAACGCAATACAGAAATGAAGTCAATATATTTTTGTTTTCGTTGCGGAAGCACTAACAAACAAAATTCATTTATAAACACAAGAAAATTCACAAGAATTTTGAATCAAGACAAAACTTTTACAAATTATCACACATCACATTCACATGTTATGATACACTGTACAGATAAATCGATCTCACAGATTTGATTTTTTCCGCTAGATCGCACTAGAAAGGATCCTCCCATGATATGATAATAGTTTATGACTCTGACAAAATTCATAATAATTCTGAATCTGGACAAAACCTCTACAAATTATCACACATTATGATACGCTGTACAGACAAAGAATAACAACTAAATACAGAAATTAAGTCAATATGTTTTTTTCGTTGCGGAAGCAGTAACAAACAAAATTTATTTCTAGATACAAGAAAATTCATGAGAATTTTGAATTCAGATAAAGCTTTTGCAAATGATCACACATCATATTCACATATTATATACGTTGTACAGATAAATAATAAAAACGAAATACAGAAATTAAGTCAATATGGTTTTTTTGTTGTGGAAGCAGTAACTAACAAAATGCATTCATAGACGCAAGAAAAATTTATAAGAATTTTCAATCACGACTGAGGTTTTGTAAATTATCACACATCATATTCCCATCGATGATACGCTGTACAGATAGAGAATAATAACGAAGTACAGAAATTAAGACAATATATTTTTTTTTCATTGCGGAACCAGTAACTAAGAAAATACATTTATAGGCACAAGAAAATTGATATAAATTTTGAATCACATCATATTCACACGGATGATACGCTGTACAGATAGAGAATAATAACGAAATAAAGAAATTAAGACAATATTTTTTCTTCGTTGTGGATGCAGTAACAGAATTTATTTATAAACACAAGAACATTCATAAGAATTTTTCAATCCAGATAAAAGTTTTACAAATTATCACATATCATATTCCCATATTATGATACTATACGTTGCACAGATAAAAAATAATAACGAAATACCGAAATTCAGTCGATGTTTTCTTATCGTTGCGGAAGCAGTAACAAACAAAATTTATTTATAAACATCAGACAATACATAACACTCCTTCGATAGTTTTCACCGCAGATCACGATAAATATATTTTACACCGAGACACAATTATTTTTTATTAAACGCGAAATTCGTTGGTCCGCACGGTCCGCACACGCTTTATTTCAACATGGATGACAAGCAGGAATCATCTTTGGCGGATGGCGTCGGTTGCGTTCTTGTCGCTCAGTTCATTTCGGTTCGGTGATGAACAGCGACGCACGCGGTGAAACCGCCAACCACTAATAACTGGATTTCCGTGGACGCTTTTGGATCGTGATCGCCGTAAGCGTTCGGACTCCTTAGCTCTAGTCTTCTTGAAATATGTCTTCACGGAATGACGGATCGTTTTTTCGATAGATACATTTTTGCATTTATTATTTATCTTTTTATGCGAAAAAAACGCGAAAATTCGATTTTTTTTTAAATTGCCGCCGATTTCCGAAATTTGTACTAAACGAAAAACCCATCCATCATTTCACGACCAAAGGGTCACAGATTGATAATATGCTTTGAATTTGTGTTTCAGATCAACAAAGAGGGGGCAGTGATGTCAGCCGTTTACCTCCCGCGATTTGAGGACCTGTTTTTGCGGAGCTGCAACGGCCGCCATTTTAGTTTTTTTTTTCAAAAAATTTCTTTTAACGTTCTGTATATCATGAATAAAAGCAAGAAAAAACCGCACTCAAAAAGCTTTACTCGTTTCCATTAAAAAAAATAAAATGTAAATACCTGAAATATGGCACTCCAAGGACAAAGTCTCCGTTAAGGGGCCAGTCCACTTTGAAAATTTCAAAAAATCGATTTCTTTTATACCGTTTTCCAAAGTACATACATTCAGAAATATTGTGTCAAAATTTTATGAAAATCCGAGCTCTCTGAGTATTTTTGTTTTTACCTGAACGTCAGGACCTCATTTCGTCTACCTGAGCGTATAGCGCGCTCGGCCGATCATGGTATAAACTTCAAACGCGTTTTTCTCGAAACAACGTTTTCAAAATCTAGCTCCATCGTATCTCTAAAACTAATAAACCGATTCTCTTGAAATTTGAACCGCATATTGCAAACACGATTCGCAACAAGATGACCCTCGATGGTTATAAATTTTGATTTTTACTCTTTTTTTGCGAAAAACTGCGAAAAAACGCGTCTTTTAAAACTTTTTTCGTTTTTCATCTGTCATTTTTTTATTTTTTTGATAGAATTTTATATCCGAGGGTGATTTTGTAGCTGGTGTCATACTGAATCTAATGGACTTTGATTTTTTTGTTTCAGACAAGTCGTTGCCGAGTTGTGATGGAGTTACCAAGCCCACCTATTTTTGAGGCGTTCCGTTAAACTATAGTTTTTGTACTTAAAAATGAATAAAAATGAATTAATTTTTTTTTAAATGTATTTGAAGACTATTTATCAAGCCCAACATCTTTTATATTCATATCTTTTATGAAATCCTCAAAAAAAATCGCGAAAATAGCCTTTTTTCGTGGCTCCAAAGTGAACTGGCCCCTTAAAGGTCGTCAACGATCTCACCTGTTTTTTCAATCGTTCTTCGTCTTTTAATAGTTACGTAAAAATGACGACTTTTTTCATACATTTTGTATGCTCGAAATTGAATTGGTCGCCACGTTGTTAAAAAAGATTATTTTAAAAATCGACGATCGTCAACGACTCGTATTTATTCTTAACTTGAATAACTCGTTTGGTTTTCGGATTTCGGATGGACCGTTTGAGCTGGAGAGTGTCCACCGCCAAACGTCGCGAAAATAATTTCACCATCTGCCGGTGGCCATGTTTTTCGTTGTTTTTCTGTATTTTTTTTCAAATGCTCTTAATGTATGTACCTTTGTGTTAAAAAAAAGCGTTTCTTTTTCACCAACCGTTTTCCAGAAGAAAAATTCGGTATGTGGCCATTTTGTTCGGGCCTCCTAGATTGATGTAGCCTGTTAATGAAAATAGCATTCATGATATTAGCACCCTCAACTAAAAGCATTCCCGGCACTGCAAAATAATTTCGGGAAAAAAGACTAAAAACAGTTATCCAGCCGCTGAGCTTCGATCTTCCATGTTGGCGAATTTTTCGAAATTTGAAGTGTCAAAAAAGTAATTGAATTTTCATTGAATGTTACAGAATTATGTGGATACCTAGTGAGGGTACCCTAGTAAGTGGTAACTCCACTTTAATGCGTACGACGACGCGCCCTTGACCGCTTTTTCTTCCCACATGCGCTTAATTGCGAAATACAAATGAAACTGAAAATAAGCACGCTCGTGATGCCTTTTCCATTTAAAAAACCGTGCTAAATTGGTCGAAAAAGATTTACGATGGTTATATACAGGGTGTCGCAGCAACTATTAGCAATAGAATTAATTTCCAACCTATCGCACTTAGGAGAAAATTTTTCCTAGCGAAAGTTGCATACTTCGACATCACGTCCATTTTTTTTAATGGGACCACTATTTGTGTTTCAGAATTTCAACGAGCAACTACAAGTAAGTTCACATACCAAATTTCACGATTATGGATCAAGTTTTAGCGTGAAAAATCGATAAAACAGGAGTTTCAATGTTTTCAGGCTAGAATCGATGAACAAAACGGTGCAAAAACTTAGTCCCATAAAAGGTGCTCGAAGCGATGGACACCACTTTGAGGCTAACAGTTGTTGCTTCACCAACTGGAATTTCAGTTTAGTAAAAGTCCCACGGCCGTCTGTAAGAAGCTCGCGAAATAATTATTTTTGAAAAAACGCACTTTGTGACCCACCTACGTAGATGTAGCTGTAACACATAACTCAATAAACCTCACTTCAGATTTCGTCCAATCGCGTCCCACTTATAGTCCAGTAAAAAGAGACGAAAACCGAGCGCTTTTTAACGTAGCATATGAATTTTTGACTGACGGTAGATGGTTGCATACCGAAAGTAGCTCCAATAAAATGTTGCCCCTCAACTGGCCCCAACCCTAAAAAATAGGGGTTGAAAACTTTAAAATCGCCGTATCTCGATAATTAACAGCTCGATCAAAAAATGTTTCAAACAAAAGTTGTTTGGAATAATAAAATACGTATAAAGTTATCTGTCGTCCAATCCCCTATCTTTGAAAATACAGGCACGAAAACACGAGAGCACCACGTTCTTGACTCGTTCTTGTGTTGCTATTTTCAATGATAGGGGGTCGGACCCCACATAACTTTATACGAATTTTATTATTCCACACAACTTTTGTTTGAAACCTTTTTTCATCGGGCTATTAATTATCGAGATACGGCGATTTTTAAGTTTTCGACCCCTATTTCTTAGGGTTGGGGTGAGTAGAGTCGCAACATTTTATTGGGGTTACTTTCCGTATGCAACCGTCTACCTTCAGTCAAAAATTCATATTCTACGCTAAAAAGTGCTGGGTTTTCGTCTCTTTTACTGGACTATTATTTCTAGAAAACAAAAAAGCTCAACCGAGCGATCGAACAATCGAGTGCGTGTTCGTCATGCCTAACGCGCATGGTCGGTCATTCGCCGAGAGCACTTGTCAAAAAAAAACCAGAGAAAAAAGTAGTCTCACTCACCCCTGATCTCAGCGACCGGATCTAAGTGTTTTTCGACCGTAACGCGCGTAAGTACAATATGATGTTTTGCCCACTTCGTTTCTTTGTCCCCCCCCCCCTCTGGGCCTCGTTCTTCACGGTCTATATCTAGTTAGAGACGCCTCGTTCTGGGTATCTTGAAATAAGTGAGACGTGTATGTGACTTGTGGCGTTCGGGATGTATTGGTCCGACGAGGTGAACAAGAGTGAGAGAGAGAGAGAGAGAGAGAGAGAGAGAGAGAGAGAGAGAGAGAGAGAGAGAGAGAGAGAGAGAGAGAGAGAGAGAGAGAGAGAGAGAGAGAGAGAGAGAGAGAGAGAGAGAGAGAGAGAGAGAGAGAGGTCGAAGGAAGAGCTCATCGACGCACTTGACGAATGGAAAGAAAAAGAGACAGATGTCAAGGAGCGGGGGAGGAGGGGATGAGAACGCGCGGGAGACAGAGAGAGAGCGCGCAAGTCGTTCGGCAGAGCGACTGGAATGGCGGTGAGGAAGGAGAGCTAGGTAGAGAAAAGGATATCGCGCACGGTTACTGCCCCGCCCCAACTTCAGGGTCGTCTTAATTACCGGGTGGTCCAGTTCGAAACCCCATAAATATTCTGCTCTATGGCGGCACTCTTTCTGTCCGGGTACCTCGCAGTGTATTTCTCTCTCCTCTCAGGCTCAATTTTTCTCCGCTCTTATACCTTCTTCATTCCTTACTCACCGCGTTCGCCGACCGGTGTGCTCGGAAAGACAAGGGGGGCCCCGACTTTTAGAAATAGAAAGACAACCGGAGAAAGAACTCGATAGAGTGAGAGAGAGAGAGAGAGAGAGAGAGAGAGAGAGAGAGAGAGAGAGAGAGAGAGAGAGAGAGAGAGGGAGAGAGTATTTCGCGGGGTGAGAGGCCCTCTCAAAAATGCCTGCACCCAATGCCCACACACACACGCGCGCGCGCCTCTAATCCCTCGTTCTCTTTGTCTTACGAGCCTCCTCGAAACCCCGCGGCTGCATATCTTCGGCCTGTATGAAGCGAGCGGGCCGATAAGGAGAGCGGCTTATCGCCTTGCCCACTAGCCCCGCCCCCCGTCGATACAGTCATCGTCAACCAGAGTCAAGACCGAAGATCGTGAATTCCAAGCGTTCCTTGCGCGCCTCTCCGGCTCATCCTCGGGGCCTCATTCATCTCGTCGTTTCGCGGAGAAAGTTAAGGAGGTTAGAGCGGTCCAGTTGAGTCAAATGACGCTTCAGGATTTTTTTTTAATGAACCTCAACAAAACTGCATACGAGGTATAGATTTATTCTGTAGGTGCTGATTTTTTATGAAATATATAATTGTAGGGCAAGATTATGCGTTTTTATATTTTTATCACGGAAATAAGAAAAAGTTGTGTTACTACCAACTTGAAAAGGTATAACATTATCGATGATTATTGTGAAAAAAACTGCGCCAGTGGAGGTTTTATATAGTTTTACAAAATAACCTGACTTTTATTTATTAATAAAACGTATTATTTATTTGAAAAGTGCGACTATTTTTATTTTAATAAGGTACACACATGGAGGTTATGTGTGGAACACAATATCGGATAAATGGCCGCCTCGTTCCTGTCTGCAAACGTTCACCCTTTTGACGAAATTTTTAATACCATTTTGGCATAATTGCGGACTAATTTCATCAACGGTGCGTCCAATTGCTTCCTTGACCTCCGGAACGGTCTGTGGATCATTGGCATACACTTTTCCTTTCAGAAAAGCCCAAAGAAACAAGTCCAATGGCGTCAAATCGCACGATCTTGGTAGCCAACTCACATCGCCGCGAGAAAACACGACCATGAAACTTCGTCTGCAATAACTATGCAGTAACAATGCAGCAAATAACAATTTCTATGCGTTGCTCGATCGTGTAATTCTCCATGACTAAACATCAAGGCTTCCTGACGCCAGTTGTCAAAGATTAGTACTCCATGTTCGCCACAAAAAAAATTGCGCGCGATTTAAAATGTCAGGTCATTTTGAGACACCCTTTACAACTCAGAATGAAATTTGGAGTCTAAAGAACGCTGTGAAGGTGCGACCCCACGCAGACGCTCGACGCTGGTTTGTGGCGTCATATCGGGTCACGTGACAAGTAGCGACAAAGCTGAAACTATTTGAGCTTTGTCGCTGCGACAGGAGAGCGTCCAAATTTACAAACAATAAGTGACAAATGATATTTCGAGTGCAATTTTTGGAAAATTTCTTTGTTTAGACTATGTCGCGCCGATTTCCGAAAAAAAAAAACACTTTTTATTATATTTCAACTTTTATTCGCTCGTATTTCTTTCACTTCAACACTGTCACGACCACACCAAGACTGCTACTGAAAGAGGTTAGGAAATCGATTTTCTGTAAGCAGCCATCTTGACGCTGCTGTTCGATGCGGCGACTTGTCGCTACAGTTTGGGGCCGCGGGGGAAATTCGAAATAGGGTCACGTGACCCGATATGACGCCACAAACCAGCGTCGAGCGTCTGCGTGGGGTCGCACCTTGACACAATTGAACATGTCTCTCACACTCCCTTCATTGCTTTATAACTAGCCTCCTCATTAAATTCTTAAAAAAACCGAATAATACGTGTTTTGTATTCGTTAAAACCTACCATGAAGACATCTTTTTTTTAATGTACGTTGTTGAGTTATGAACGGTTGAACGCGTTTTTCTGTTTTTCAAAACCGTGTACACGATTTTTCGACATCTACTGAACGGATCAACTTGAAATTTGCTACACTCATTCAAGGTAGTAGTAGTTTAGTCTTGATCGACGTTTGTCTTCTTCGCATTTTTTTTCACTCATGACCAATAATGTCGTCATATTTTCTCGAAAAATCGAAAAAAAAAATTCAACCTTTTTCGTGGATGTTTCGAAACCTATAACGCAGAAAAGCTTGATCGAGTATTCGCCAATATTGTCTATTTTACGAGAAAAAAAACTCGTTTTTTTTTTCGTTTTTGGTCAACCGGGTGGCCAAAATAAAGTACACCGTTGATAACTTCTTTAATTATTAATATTCTTTAATGAAATTCGGTACACAATTTTGCTAATATACGTACAAATAGATGTCCAAACGATTTTTCCATCATCTTATTCCTTCAAATTTTTTTTTTTACAATAACCCTTATTTCCGGGTCGTCACCGTAACCTAACCCCTCAAGGACAGAGATACATTCAGTCGAGGAAACAATTCGCTGATTTTTATGATTTTTTTTTAAAGGAAAGATTATTTCGCCATTTTTTAGATGTATGGTATTACTACTTTTGGCTGTTGAATTATTGTTCTTTATTAACCTTCAAACATGACGAAGGTATGGCACATTCTTCTAAACTGCATTTTCAAAACTGGCGTGACGTACAGCTGAAAAACTAATCGATCGATTTTGCCAAAATTTGGTCTAAATCTTTCTAACCTCATTCTCTAAAACACGATCCTGAATGTTTTGGATTTTTTTAAAGTATTTTTTTATTGCAAAACGCAGCCATTTTTTCGGAAAATTCAATCTTTTTGTTTCCCCGCGTACCATGTTATCGGTTTTCAACATTTCTTAGTTCTTCTTGGTTCATATTCTGTGTATGAGTGTTAACGAAAGGAAAATGTCCGTTGATTTTGTCTTACTCTAATCCCGCGGACCTTACGTGTCACGCCGTCCGACAAGATCCGCTGCAACCCGTTTAGAAGACCGTGCCACACCTCCGCCATTTTTAAAGAAAATTTAAAAAAATATACGATTCAACAGCCAAAAGTAGTAACAAAATATCACTTAAGTGTAAAAAATGGCGAAGAAATCTTTCCTAAAAAAAAATCATGAAAATCGGCAATTTTTTCCTCGCCTAAAGGTATGCGGTCGGTGGAGACCCCTCGCGTAAATCGCTTGTATATTATTACAGAGCCGCGCGGCGGACACCCAATCTGTTCGTGTCTCGGGACAAGTTTGCCGAGCGCGCGCGCGCGCCATCTGTCTTCGTATAGTTACGAATGTCTTCCTCGTTCTCTTCCGCTTTTACTAATCGATTCTATCCTCGTCCATCGCCCTCCTCGCTCGGTCGATTGGCTCGAGAGAAGTCCGTGAGATCGCTCGGGAGATATATTCGAGCGTAAGATCGGCGAGGCCTTTGATGACGAGAGAGCGCAAGGGCACGTGATACGTTCGCAATACCTACGCGCGCGCGCACGCGCTGCCTTACACAATCGCGTAGAAATACGTTGTTCTTGTCCTTGCCGCGGTTTCCCTCGTAAAATTTCGAGAAATTCCATCCCCCCGGTTGACTCGGTAGGAAAGATGCTTATCGGGTTCCAGCACGCCGAATCTAGCTCCGAACATCGTCTCTCACTTCTGCCCCAACCGACGCTCTTTCGGCCCTCTCCGCTTACGCTCTGCTGCTCGTAATTCGCGATCCCCAAAAGTCTTGGCGCCTCTCGCGACCTAAGGCAGAAGCTCTACTGGTATGGTAAACTTTGTAAAAAAAAAACATTGATAACAATCGACAAAATTTAAGAAACGCAAAACTACTCGAGATTCTGATGTGTTCCAAGGTGCAAGATGGATAATAAAAGTAAATTGTCGTTCCTTAAGCCACCTAACGATAAAGTCTTTTGGAAAAAGCGGTCGTTGGCTCTGAAAATCAATCTCTTTACGCCATCAAGGCGAGTTTGTAGTCACTACAAGATTATTTCTTTCCAAAATTGTTATCCTTATAAATAATATATCGAGCAATATTAAAAGTTATTTCTGTTGTGTGTAGGGTGTCTCTATGTGACCTGACATTATAAATTTCGCGCCATTTTTTAATGGCAAACATAGTTATTGCAGACGAAGTTTCATGGTCGTGTTATCTCGCGCCGCGGCCATGTGAATTGGCCACCAAGATCGTGCGATTCGACGCCATTGGACTTCATTCTTTAGGATTTTCCGAAAGGAAAGGGCATGCCAATGATCCACAGACCATTCCGGAGCTCAAGGAAGCACCGTTAATGAAATTAGTCCGCAATTATGCCAAAATGTTATTGAAAGTTTCGTCAAACGAGTGAACGTTTGCAACCAGGGACGAGTCAGCCATTCATCGGATATTGTATTCCAAACATAACCTCCATGTTTGTACCGTATATTAAAATAAAAATATTCGTACTTTTCAAATAAATAATGCTTTTTGTTTAAAAAAATTAAACGTCAGGTCATTTTGAGGCACCCCATACAATGCATGAATATAATTTCAGATGTCCCTTGTAAAAAGTAAGCTCTGAAAAATAGAATTATTCCTTCCCGCAGTCTGCGAGTGACTCTTATAACCTTAAAAAACCTAAATCCAGAGCTGACAGAGCTAAAGAGAGCGGTAAATAAATTATTCACTTCAGTAGCATCTTTACAATCTAGCATCGAGATAATTCCAATAGCCAACTGGCAGGAAATCAAGAACGTAGTACTTGTTTGCGTTTGAGGCTATACTTTGACCGGCCATATTGAAATATCGCTGCGCCACCTCTAGGACGTGAAAATCGCGAATTGTATCGTAAACGAAACGGTTGAACGCGCTTCGTCCGCGAGAGCCATGCTCTCAAGGACTCTTCGAATCGAAAATACGTATCGAAGGGGAGCATTACGCGTTTCACACGTGAGCGAGTGTGCTATCTCTAACGAGCGATCTCGGCCGTTCTCCTCCACTCGCGGCAACGAACACAAATTTCTCGTTGTAAGTCCGTTTAGATTCAGCAGCGGACATGTCGTGCTCGTTTGACGCTCCTCTTCGCCTCGTCACGGGCGTTCGGAAGTCGGGTGCTTCTGTCACTGACTTGGGGAGGCTGGACTACAGAAGCCTCCGCGAGCTGCGGAGGCAGGCATATGCGGGTGGCAGAGCCTCGCTACGCCATGACAGGAGGAAATCTTCGCTGGGTGGCGCACAGTCGTGTTTCTGTTTTCTTCGCGCGTTTTGATTTCTTTTTAACATCGTTAGGCTATTTACATTCGCGCAGCCGGGAGGGGGCATGGTCGGGCACCCCCGCCCCAGGAATTCGGGCCCCTCCCTCAGAGCACATCAACTAAAAATAGTAAAATTTAAATAATCGATTAATTTTATCTGATTCACCCAAGCAAACATAAAGAAATCATTTAAGGGGCTATACTAGTGTGAACGTTGAAAATTTGGGTGATTTTTGGGAATCTTTTGGAATGCCAAGTCGTCAATTTTCCTCCAATCAAAAGAATTAACTATCGATTTTTGCAAGATGAAAAGATTAGCGGTACGGCCTTGAAACGTTTACAAGATATTCTTGAAAGTATTTCGATTTTTTTAAAGTGTTACACTGGTATAGCCACTTAAATATCGGGACTATAATAACTAATGATTTGAGCATAACGAATAGCCAAATTATGTAACGAAGCAAAAAAGCAAAGCAGGTGATTTGGGGTTTCGTGACGCCTTATCGTCATGTTGGGAAATATCAATGTTCTGGGCGAGAAGAGATTACCCGAATGTATTTCGCCAATAATCCGCCAGGTGGCTACAACCGAAGCGCTTCGCGTAAGCAAGTTACCATCGAACGAGCATAAAAGTTCGTCCTGTGCGTTGTGCCACGTACAGAAGTGCGCGGCTTACGGCGTGTTCTTACGTTTATGATTTTGCGATATTTGTGAAATAACCTGTTGCACACGAGGCCTTTTTCGCTCGGATAGTGAATGATGAGTGAGAATCAGCTCTCGAGTGCAAAGGGATAATAAGTATCAGTATACCACCTAACACTATCTATTTTACTCGGGTAGATCGCCATAAGCCCTTTCCAGTACTTAATTGTTGTCCTGCCGAGTTCCTAATCAGTTCTCGGAAAAGAGAACGGCGGATCGAGGCCTGGCCTAAGACCCGTTACATGGCGAACCTGATCCACGCTGGGCGGCCTGACCATGGTCTGATATTATTTAGGGAAGGCAGATCAGGGGCAGGACTTTGTCCGAATCAAATTTCTATACGGGGAGGCGGATAGAAGCGTGGCTTAGAAGCACTATGCTTCAGGAACGATTTCCTCGTATGTCACGGCTGAACATAGATAATGACATTGTTAAAAAAAGATTCCAACTAATAGTGTTGGGCCGGTTTTCAGAAAAAAAATAGAACGCTGAGACTTATTTGAATACCCACTGAAAGTGAAGTTGAAAGGCGAAAATCTTAGAATAAGTTCAAATGCAGCCCGACGTTCAGCAGTTTCTTCGAAAAGCATGTTTCATTTACAACAATCAATGTAAAAAAATGAACTTCCTAACGAAAAAAACGAAAATTCGCCGTTGCCTAAAGACTTCGGGTTGCCTACAGCCGGCTTTTGCGACAGAAACCGGAAGTTGGCCCGGAAGGCCAACTTCGAGATGAGGGCGCTCGCGAGTGCCCGCGTGGATGCGACCGTCATGGCGTCCCATTACGCAATCCGCAGTTTCACCTCCAGAAATCCCAACGCTTCAAATTCACCTTCGTCAATGCCATTCCCATCATCGCGCCGCCGAATGAGCCTTCCCCGCTCAATTAGAACAATTCCCGACGCCTCAATATTCTCAGCGATACGAAAGTTTTTGCAATTATGACGAGAATAGCGACCGATCGTAGAAGGGAAGGTAAAACCGTCATGACGCCTAGCGGCGAACGTAAATCATCAAGAACGTAATGTGCAGTTACGATCTCGCACTAAACAGAGATAACGAGCCGTTATTTAAAGTTAAAAATTCTTCAAAATAAAATATATTAGGAATAGAACGAAAAAATGAAAATATCAACTATAGTTTTTACGTTTGTAAAATTAGGATAATAAATTAAGGAGGAAAGGAAAGTATCGTTTGATAATAATGTTAGTTATTATTCGATAAAATAGCAAAAATTCAACAGAATTATTCAAGATAACCAATTCTTTTCCAATTCCAATATACAGTTGTGCTATATGTTGGAATCGGAAAAAATTAGAAGAAGGTTAGTGTTTTGAGAGGTGATTTTGTAGGTGCCGTGGATGCTAAATCCGAGTTTGCCTAAAAATCGCGGTGTAGGGTTTTTTTAGGGGTTGGAGGGGGACGGGGGCGGATTAATGCCAAACTACAACCCCTACGGGTTCGGCGCCGGGAGACAAAATGCTCAGAAAAATCCGGGCTTTATTTTTGTCCGCAGCGCCAAAGTCGGGGAAGTTCATTTTGGGGGTGAAAAAGTGGGGTAAAATTTTGAAAAATCAGTTTTAATTCGATAACACTTTAGGAAAAATTCATACACTTTTTGTTCAAATGGGAACGTTCTAGCCCCTGAAAAGACGCATCGATTCAGCATTTGATCATCCTTCTTCGATAATATCGTCACCCCCAATAAAATTGTTGAAACATAAAACGAAATTGTTTATTGGATAACTCAAAAACAATCGATTTTTCGGGGATGGTTTAAATGTACGAAATGTAAAGAATAATTTTCTCTACATTTTCGTTTCTGTGGACCACCCTTGAATGTTGCTTTTTCCAACCCCTCTTGGGGGATGAAAATTCAAAATGAAATTCTGGGGAAACTATTGACCGAAAATAAAGAGATACGAGTTTAGCACTGGGAACAAAGATGTAACTAAGGGTTCAAACTACAAATTGTTCCACGGCGACGAATTCGTGCAGTCAATAGTTTTCCCAGAATTTCATCTTTCATTTTTAACTCCCGAGAAGGGTTGGAAAAAGCAAAATTCAAGGGTGGTCCATAGAAACGAAAATATAGAGAAAAATATTATCTACATTTCGTGCACTTAAACCATACCCGAAAAATCGATTGTTTTTGAGTTATTCAATAAACAATTTTTTGGGGGGGGGGTGAAGATATTATCGGAGAGTGAAGGTCAAAGACTCGATCGACGCGTCTTTTCAAGGGCTACGAAGTTCCCATTTGAACAAAAAGTGTACGAATTTTTCCTAAAGAGTTATTGAATTAAAACTGATTTTTCAAAATTTTACCCCACTTTTTCTCTACCAAAATGAACTTTCACGACTTCGGCGCTGTGGACAAAACTAAAGCCCGGATTTTTGTGAAAATTTTGTCTGACGGCGCCGACCTCGTAGGGGAATCAATGTAACAAACGACAGCACTGATATGCGGGTAGCTTTTACTTAATTCCGCAACACACTGACCCCACGCATCAACATCATTTCCATTGTCATCCAGCGGAAAAATACATTCGAAAGTTTTCACTGTAAGCTTTGCATCTATAATTGTCTCCTAATAATAAAAAACGATACGAACTGACGACGAAACATTATATTTTTAATTTACTCTTCTTTCTGCCGAAACTTGAGACGTTATGTTAACTTTTTGGCACTATATCCTTCGTCTCCTTCCCAAGTAGGAATTTTCAAAAAGTTGTCCAAAAGTCGGCTAAGTGGGTACCAAATGTCTGCCCGAAAGTTATCTTAAAGTTAACACCCATCCAAAAAGATAACTGTTGGACACATGGTAACTTATAGGTGGCTTCCAAGCGGTCATTTGGTACCCATTTAGACAACTTCTGGACGACTGTTTGGAAATTGCTACCTGAGTTAGCATCGGTGACATGGTCAGCCATGCACAATTGCTTGCCACGTTCTTTTACACTTTCCGAAACGTTTGACCGGATTGCGATGGAAATCCAAATTTAATTACACGCATTTCGCTATAAATGGCAAATAGATTGTTTACTTGGCTCATGCCCTACTACGATCTTATTTGTTTCAAAGATATTTTTTTATTCTTTCAGCTAATCTTTTTAAATATTGAATATATACAAATTCAACTAAATCTCTATGTGCTTACAATGTACACTGTAAATCTAAGTGTATTATGTGCATAAAATATTTCATAAATCCAAAATAAAATGAAATACTTCATCGAGAGTTTTACGACAACGATTTTGTATCGTAATTCATCATTCCCTGGCCTTTTGAGATGATTTCTATCGAAGAAAATATTTCACCTATATGGCAATCGAACCTAGAACCTACCTACTCATAGCTAGACACGCTGCCCCTATGCTACCGAGCGCTTGTATCATCTTAGTCGCAGATATGACTAAGAGACCAAATGAATTCCTATAATTATTTGCTGTATCACATAAATTGTATCAATTAGTTAATATCATTGTGATAATTAGAGAGTTTTATCGAATAACATGCTATAGATTTTTCTAACATAACCTATGGTAACCTTATTTTTTTTCCCTTTTGATCTTTTACCTTATATATATATATATATATATATATATATATATATATATATATATATATATATATATATATATATACACCAGGTGTGTAAGTATGAAACCGGAATTTTTGTACAGAAAAAACACGTTTATTGTAATGATATGATACAAAGTAACTGGAGATGGCTTCTCGGGTCACCTTTAACTGATCCGCCAGTTGTTGTTGTGTTTGAGCGTCGTCTTTGTCCAACAAGGCTTGCAGGTCAGCGTCTTCAAACTTTTTCGGTGGTCTTCCACGTTCTTCGTTCCTCACGTCAAAATCGCCACTTTTGAACCGTTTGAACCACTCGAAACACTGTGTTTTACCGAGAGCATGCTCACCAAACGCCTCCACAAGCATTCGATGCGATTCGGCTGCGGTTTTCATCAGATGGAAACAGAAAAGTAGTGCTGTCCGCAAATCGTAATTTGTTGGCACAAAACTCGACATGTTTATCTCTAATAAACTAATGCTACTGAATGAAACTCGTGTTATTGTGAGTTGGAAATCTTTGTCGGATATCAATACAATAACAAGACACCGATGACGTGATGTGTCGGTAACTGCATCGACATCTAGCGCCACCTATGGGCAAATTCCGGTTTCATACTTACACACCTGGTATATATATATATATATATATATATATATATATATATATATATATATATATATATATATATATATATATATATATATATATATATATATATATATATAATTCCTCTCTCTCCACCCCCACACCTCTTTGATATGTGTTGCAATAAAGACAGAACATTCAATCAAATAGAAAAATGGTTGACTCTACAAAAATTCTATTTAATTTGAATTTGTTTAAAAATCAAATAGATCTATTTAGTGGATCCAACTAAATTGTTTTTTGAGCAGATGAAACCGAATCACAGATTTATTAGGATTAAATAAAATATTCAGTTATTGGACGATAATGAATGTATTTTGATTTGAATAAATAAATATATTTAAAGTAAATAATTTCAATAATGCAATGCAATAGGAAAAATTTGATTCCACGAAAAATCTACTTAATTCAATTAATCAAAAATTAACCCTCATCGGATAAAGGTGGGTCACTCGTGACTTGAACAATACCCTGAAAAATGCTTGCATGCCTCCGGATTCTGCATGAAATTGTTATTAAAAATTAATTTTTTTCTGGTCGGATAAATTATAATTATCGAGTAAAGGGTCTCAACAAGGTCCATGAATTTTTCCAGATTTTTTGCAGCACTTTAAGTATTGCAAAATTATCGGAAAACACGAGTGACCCACCATTATCCTTAACGGCGGTCGAAAACACCCTTATCTGATGAGGGTTAAATAGCCGCAGTTAGTTCAAATCAATAGAATTGTTCTGTCAGTGTATTGCAGACGAAGTTTCATGGTCGTGTTCTTGACCATGACTTTTCTTCTTGACTTCTTTCTTTGGGCTTTTCCGAAAGGAAAAGTGTATGCCAATGTTCCACGGACAATTCCGGAACTCAAGAATGCAATTGGACGCACCATTAATAAAATTAGTCCGCAATAATGCCAAAATGTTATTGAAAATTTCGTCAAAAGAGTGAACATTTGCAAACAGGGACGAGGCGGCCATTTATCGGATATTCTGTTCCACACATAACCTCCATGTTTGTACCTTATATTAAAATAAAAATATTCGTACGTTTCGAATAAATAATACGTTTTATTAATAAATTTAACGTTATAACGGTACCCTGGGGTGAAAAACCACCCCAGGCGAGTTTCAATCTCGCGTCCTTTACGAATTTTTCATATTTTTCACCCTTTTACCTCATTTTTTACTAACTTTTCCGACTTCAAGCGGAATCGCCGTAGGCCTACGTGATTCTGCATTAAAAACGACAAGAATGAGCACAAGTTGAACCCTTTTCGTGAAAGTTTACCGGAGATATGAATTTTTCAAAATTGAGGTGGTTTATCACCTCAGGTTACCATAATAGGTAAAAAAAATAAGGTTACCATTCTGGGATTAAATGTCAGGTCATTTGGAGACACTATTTTTGAACGCTCAACTACCTACAGAAGTTCAGATTTATAACGGTAGAGGCGCCACGTGTACTTTCGACCTGCCCTCTATCAATTTTGCACCGTTCCTAAAGAGGTGTGCTACTGTACTTCGAGGCACCGTGGGGGTGAGGGCCCCGAGTCCTTTTGTCTCGGCCCTGTCGAAACGGCCGAGCGCGAAGCGGGGCCCGTTCTAGCGGTTGCCACACGCGTGTAAAGTCGCTTGTATACACACATAAGCTCAAATATATATATATATATATATATATATATATATATATATATATATATATATATATATATACACATACAGGTGAGCCGGTATTATAGTTTAGTCACTTGTCCGTGAATCGCCGTCGAGCGGAATCGTTTGGGAATCCGCTCCATCTCTCGCCGCGGTGTACACGGATTGCGGTGGCTGGTGAACTGGAGAGCCGACGAAGCCCCTGGTCGTTCGGTACACGCAGGTTCGACGGGCGCGCGGGGTGGGACGTCGAGAGGCGGAGCGCAGGAGTGGCGGGCGCGGAGAGGGGGGGAGCGCACGGTGCGGTGCGATGGGAGGAGGGGGGGAGGGTTGCGGGGTACCGCCGATCACCGTCAGTAGTCAACTATGGTCAACTAGTCACCTTACGTTTCTCGAGCGTGTCGGAACACAGCTCCGCTCAGAGCTTCAAGTCGTGTTTTTTTACCCCCCCGTTCACAATTATTCGGACGGTACAAATTCGATCGCCGAAGTGCGTTTCGCCCAAGGTTTTTGTTTTTTTCTCTCCTCAACTCGTGCGTATCTCGGTGCTGGAGTTAACGGTATTGCGCGTGTAGTACAAGCGTGTAGCGAGATCGTTAAGCTGTCGATCTTCGCGAGCCAGCACGCTGTCATCGGCGCGAAAGGACCAAATATCCGCGACAGTGTTGTTCCATCGTTGTGTTTTCCGTTGTTTCTTCGACAATCTCCGTCCCGACCACGTAGTGAGAAAGCAGCGCGTCGATAAGGATTGGATTGGCGAAGCCGAGGTTCACAAACTGTGCGATTGATACGAAGAGAATCCTCGCTGCTCGTCGGGCCCTGTTCGTTGACGCACACACGCACGAGCCGTGTCGACTGGATCGACTGGCGATTCCGCGTGTCCCCCCCCACTCCTCGTGCCACCATCGAGCAAATCTCCGCGAGACATTTTCCAACCCGAGGATCGCAAATTCACTCGAGGAAACTCAAGTTTCTCACCTTCCTCGTATCCTCCATCGTGAACGGTGTTTTCGGGCGATCCGCCGTGGAATTCCTGCGTGCGCGTGCCCTCGTGTGTACTGTGATATCCGCGATCGACGATTTTTCTCTCCGCGCCGTTATCGCGACCGTGCAAAGGAAGAAAGGAGTCGCGCACTGAACGCGCTCGAAGCCAAAAGTCTTCCAATTGAAACGTAGGAGAAGAGAGAGAGAGAGAGAGAGAGAGAGAGAGAGAGAGAGAGAGAGAGAGAGAGAGAGAGAAAGGGGAAAACGGAAGGAAAAGCGGTGCGGGTGGAGGGGGAAAGAGAGGCTCGGGAGAACACGCGTAATACGTGTTTTTAAAAACTCTCTTGGCAAATGGTGAATTGTGGTGGTGCCGCGAGTGTCGCGATCGGGCAGGAAAGCGACTGAACGTAGTCGGACACGGTGCATGGACTCGCTGAGATGCCGTGGCTGCTCGGACTGCGGACCTACGGTTAGCTAGGTAAGCCTCCCCACTCAACCTCTATATTAAAAGAAAAACGAAAAATGCACAAATTCTTCGGATACTTTAACATCCACACATCTCCGCTTCGCGTTCTCTTCATTATGCTCTTCCCTTCTACGCTTCGTACTCCTACGCTCGAACTCAATTGTTCCTCTTGCTCGTTAAACATTTCACTCTCCGTCTCTCCCTCCGCGTATATATACATACATATACATAAATATATAACATACTTTATGAATACTAAATACTATACACTATGTAAACGAGTCATATATGTGTGTGCGCGCGTATGTTTATATATACATGCATACACGTACATATCTACATACGTAAATTCATATCCACACACACATATATGTATATATGCCGAGACAACCAGCGTGAGAGAGAGGGAAAGGCCGAGGGACTCGCGTTTTGTGACAACTCGTTGGAATTTTGTCGAGATATTCGAAAATCCCTATCTCCATTCCCCAGGTCGCCACCTTCTCGCGAGTGAGTTCGAGCCTGTTGGCGAGACTGTTGCTGCCTCCCGATCGCCCGCTAGCTGGTAGTGGGGGGCGGGGGCTTCTGGCTGATTATTACGATTGGTGGCGTTTCTTCTCTCTCTCTCCCTCTCTCGATCTCTCTCTCGCTCGCTCTCGCCCGAGCTACTCGCGAGTTCTGCGTACACCCGTGCACCTCTGCATACATCTATACAAAGTCTCGGCTACACACGCTCGCGTCCGAGGCGAAGACTTCAGATCCTTGCCCCTTCTTCGCCATCGGACGTTTGGACTCTCGCGCTCTCTCGGTCTCTCTCTTCCTCGCGCAGCCTCTGGCCCGATTATATTTTCGACGATGACGTTTTTCCACACGCTCGTGAGACCGCGTGTGGATGCTGGGGAACGCGCTATCGGTTGAGAGAGCGGCCGGAGAACAGCGGAGAGTGAGAAAGAGAGAGAGAGGACCGGTAACGAGAATCCTCTCGCGGGAGAGTAACACATACATATGCGCACGCGTATACCTGTATGCGAGACTACGGACTTACGTGCGTACACCTTCGGGGCCCTCTCCACACACACACTCGGCCATCTCGTCGTTCGTATCAGCATCACCAGCATGGACCCGCATTCCATTCGCGGAGACCACCAATTCCGCGGATCGTCACGGATTCTACCGCGCGCTTCGACGGAGACCATAGATTTTCACTTATGCCGGAGAAAAGGACACGAGTCGGTGTCTTTACTCGGTTCCGGACCTTATCGGGCACGCTGGTGATGCTTAGACATGTATAGGTATTGAGCTATGTTTTGGGGGCGGGGGTGATTCTCGGGCGGCTTTGATACGGCCGCGGGGAGGGTGAAGGTCGTTTCTAGGACACGGGGGTCCTGGAAATCAACGAATTTGATAATCTTTTTTCGTATCAAAAACTTATTCTTATAAAATTAATTACACATCTATTTAGTATGAATATCAAGCTGTTCGAAAATATATATATATTTTTTTTCGATGTACAAAATGCCCGACTAATATTTTCTTTTATCTTTTTTTTAGGCGCTCCGCCGCGTGACATTTAGCATCCACGACTTTTTACCTACAACAAAAAACAAAAATTCTCGTCAATCTACATTAGAATACCTAGAGAAGTACGTACGGAATTTCAAAAATATTGTTTTATTCAAAAGTTGTAGGTATTTGAAGTTAAGAAATGAATTTTCAGTGAAAAATTTCGTTATAACTGCTCATAAACTGCTCATAAAATGAAATGTTTTCGATTAATCAGAAATTCCGTACGTACTTGTCTGCGAAATGCAATTAGGAACATAACTTTCAAATTTGAAGTAAATCGAGTGAAAATTGTTGAAGCTATTTGTCACGCCAATTGGACAAAAGCTGTTTTGAGAAGTTTCGAGTAGTCGGCCATTTTGTACATTGAATATATATATATATATATATATATATATATATATATATATATATATATATATATTCTAAGAGCTTGATATTCATACTGAATGGATGTGTAGTTAAGTTTGTGAGTGAATCGCTTTTCCATACACTGAGAAAAAGAAATCGTTGATTGTGCAAAATGCATTTTGTTGTCTCGAAATTTTGTTGTTTTAACAGTTGCTCAGACATGCTAAATAAGCTACAGTTCGCACCACTAAAACTATCAGTTAGATTAACGAAACGTTTGTTATGCCAATCAAAAATCAAGTTGAACGTATTTAAAGATACCTTTTGTTAAACCAACAAAATTTTGGTTGGATGAACGAATTTTTGTTTTTAGTGTACGAAAAAAATGATTAAATTAGCACGTGATTTTTATACCCGTTACTGTGGCCTAAGGCTTAAGGGGCTAGTGTGATGAGCCGAAAATCATGAGTTTGAAGTTTGCAGGTTGGAAAGATGGTGTTGAAGTTTGCATCGTTGGAACGCAACGAACGTTCCGTTTTACATTTTATTTTCCATATTATTATTATCATAGACGATCTTTTTTTGTAGGTTCATAATGTAGATCGCTAAATGAATATGTTAAAAAATGATCGAAGGACTTTTGTAGGCAAAATATGTCAGAAGAAATTCAATTCGTTGCAGTCGAACGATGTCTTCAGTGTCGTGTTGGAATGCGACGAAAATGATTATTCTTCTATTGCTCAAGTGCGCGGTCGCTTGACGAATCTTCGGAAAAATTCTCAATAATTGTTCACGTCACTTGGACATCCATGAGGTTGAAGTTTGCGTCGTTTGTATGCAGCGAAAATGAATATTTATGAATTCTTTTAATTTCTTTTGGCAACTCTTGTCTACGAAAATTCTTCGACCATTTTTTAAGATATTTATTTAGTGATCTGCATTATAAATGTGTCTAAAAAGATCGACTATTATAATAAAAATATGGAAAATAAAATGTAAAACGAAACTTTCGTTGCGTTCCAAAGGCGCAAACTTCATCGCGATGAAATACGAACGTGAGGGGCCCGAGGTGTACTTTATTCTAGCCACCCGGTTGATCTGCAACAATGATCTTGAAGCTTGCATCTTTGGAGTGCAACGAAACTTCGGGTCTTTCATTTTTTGATTTTCATTGCTGTTTGGAATCATTTTTTTTGCTGTACATTTTGAATGAAGATTCTGAAAAATGCTTTATGGACTTTCGTAACTTGAATGGGCCAAACTTCATTACCATCTACAAGAAACGAAACTAGTTTTTTTTTCTTCTCAAGATAGATAATATTGGCTGAGACTTCACCGAGCTTTTTTCTGTCGCGTTTCAAGGATTAAGAAAAATTGAACCTTTTTTCCCATTTTCGGAGGGAAAATGACGTGATTATTGGTAATAAACAATGAACAAAACGATTAAAAGAAAAACGTCGGTCGAGACTAAACTACTATTACAGTAAATAAGCGTACCAAATTTCAAGTCGATCCGGTCGTTAAATGTCGAGAAATCGTGTACACCGTTTTGAAAAGCATAGTTTCGAGAAAAATTATATTGAAGTTTGCATCGTTGGAATACAACGAAATGTTTTTTTTTTTCTTCACATTGCCGAATATTTTTTGTCGGCACGTTTAGGCTACAAATGTCACAGAGATATTTTTGTAGATCCTTATTAGGGATCCATAACCTAAAACTGCGAAAGAAGAGTTTGGATAGTAATGAAAATAAGGAAATGAAAAAACAAAGAAGGCATTCCAACGATACAAACTTCAACGTCATCGAGGAAAACGCTTTTTAAGTTTCACCAGTAGTTCTATCGTTGTAATCATAAGTTTACCTTCAACCTGCGATCCTGCACCATATGTTCGACTTTCCTCTTCAAATTCAAGTGTTTCACTTCGCGTTAAGATAGTCCTATCGCTTCACACCAGTCATACCACTGATCATACCTGAGACTTGTACAATTTATATTTTTACCATATGCAGAAAATTGTAATAACTAAATTTTCCATGTGTAAACTGTTCAACGAATGTTCACGTTTAATTAGAAAAATGAAAAAATAGTTATTCCAACGATTCTATCTATCCAATATTGGTTCTATCTCCGTCTCTTTTTACTCAACCAGGCGAGTTTACCCTCCATGCTTCTCAACGTCGATCTGTCAAAACAATGTCAGGCGCGGGAAATATGAAGCATTGTATTCGGGCCACAACTGGCAAAAAGCGTGGAAAATTTGTGTCGGCGAAATGTGTCGGTTAAAAATGAAATATGTGTGGAAATTCGAATGAGTGAGATGAGGTTAGGATTACAGTCAGCTGTTGCCTTGCTGTCACGTCTCTTTATCGTAGCGAGTGGTAATAAATCCAATACCGGAAGTTCAAATTAAACTTGATATTACATAAAAATTAGGTCAATAAGCGTAATTTTTTCTGAGAGCACTGGATTACTACAAGTGTTGAGTATGTAAATCTGATTATTTTTAAGAATCTGACGGATTCCCACTATTATATACACATTTGCAGCGACCGGAAATTGGATCTTTGTACGTCGTCGCGGAATTCCTTCACGAAAATACGCAATTTCAATATTTCTTTTCTCTGTAATTGGGTCGATAAACGACCTCGAAATTTTGCAGTGACGATTATTGATATATTTAGTGAAGCTCAAAAAGAAAATTATGAAAATCCTATCGTTGAAGCCTGGCGATAGGACTACCTTAAGGATGCACATGGGAGTCTTGGCGAAATTCTAGCACGGAGATAAAAAGTGATGGCGCTGAAGTTTGCATCGTTTAAACGCAACGAAAAATCTTTTCAATTTCTGATTTTCATTCTCGTAGCTCAAATCTGCCGAAGATAATTTGGAAACTTGAAGAAACCCCGTTTTCGTTGCATTCCAACTATGCAAACTTCAACATCATCAGTGTTTCGTAAAGCGTAAACGAGAAAGAGGGCAATTCGCAGAGGCGCAGTGGACGATCTTCCCTGCACAAAAATCGTCACGACTCGGCCAACTTTTGAAATTTTTCCGAAATCTTCGTTGCAAATCAAAGTTTAAGATTCTTGGCTACAAAACTATTGGGGTTGAACTCTCCATCGTTGAAACGCAGTGAAATGTTTTTTGAAATTCTCATTTCCATTGTTACCCAAAATCATATTTTGCAAATTTAGGTTGCCGATTGCTAAATAAGAGTCCTTAAAAAATTGCGTAATTTTCGTAGCTCAAATGCGCTAGAGAAAATTGGGGAATTATAAAGTTTATTTCCGTTGTGTTCCAAAGGTCGTCGTACAAAATTATGCGGTAAAATAAAACCAAAACAAACTATGCGATAAAATCGTAGGGAGAAGTCCCCCAGTGGCGGACACCTAAGCTTTTCGGACAATAAAAAAAACTGCTTCGAGAAATGTAATTTTTTGTTGTTGAAATAATTACGTCAATAAAGTTTAAAACCAAAGTAAATTAACAAAAATGCAACCTCTGCATAAATGAAATTAAAAACTTGATTCAAACTTTGGTACAAAAAATTGCCGTCACTGCAAGTGGCACCTAGTACCGGACAGACTTAACTTCGAGCCCCCAGCGCCGGACATCTTCGGAACATTGTGCATCAATCGCATATGTAAGTTTTCGAACATTCAGGGATGTCTGCAAATTATTCATAAACCCATCCACGGCAGCTGGCGCACTGCATCCAGGCTTTTTCGTGGTCCTCCAGGCATCCTACGCAAGTCGTTTTTATATTCGATATTCGTGTTGACGGTTGCTTTTTCATCGCTTTAGCTCCACCTTTTCCTCTGGCCTTTACGCCTTTGGTTTTTTTCCATTTTCTTCTATCGCTGTTTCAAACTTCTTTCCAATTCCTTTCTGTTTGCCCTCAACGTTCGTTTTATTCTCTTTTTTTCGACAACAATTTTGCACGGTGATGAAGTCAGAATTTCACTTCTTTCGGTTTTTTCTCTTCCTAGCAACTGATCGTTTTTTTGCAGCATCTGGCAATGGCGACGAATTATGGAGAATCTGCACGACACCTGGAGCAAAGCTAGGCCACGGTTTAATAACGATGTTTTGTCATGTAGAGTGCTTTTCGGAACGTCGTAGCGCAGCGAAGCTTCTCTCAAACTCAGTTGGCAATTTTTTTTGGTCCATTGTCCTTCCTTTTTCTTCTATTCCATTTTGATTTCGCTGCGTTATTCTATCCTGTAAAACAACGTACAACAGTTATAATCAAAAGTATAAATGCTTACGAGAAAAAAGCAGCATGTTTACTGTCGCGTTGAGGGGCCACTTTGTGTCCGGTACCAGGGAACAGAGAATCCCCAAAATTACGCGTTTTATACCAAAACCCCTTGGGAATCCAAGAAAAACTTGAACAAACTTCGAATATTTATGGAACAGGACGTATAATAACCATTGACATAAACACTTGAACACAGAAACTTAGCAACACTCACCTCGATCTCACCCGACGCAGTGTATTCCCGCCAAACGCAGCAATCAATCGCTCCCACTTTGGCCTCGCGCGTCAGTGCCAAACCGCGTCCCGCGATTGTGTATCGCTACGCTCCCCCGCACCCCTTTCATGGGGTTTTTACGCGAACGCGCTGCGACGTTGGCGCGATAGCACGAGTGTCCGACACTAGGTGCCGTCCGGCGTTACGGGACTTCCCCCTATTTCGTCGTTTCATTCAATCGGACGTGCAGTCAGTGTTGAAAGACGTCGAAAGGGGTTATCGAGAGAATTGCCCAAAAATGATGATGTTGAAGTTTGCATCGTTGGGAAGCAACGAAAATATCGTTTCGAATTTGATTTTCAATATTATTATTATATAAATCGCTAACTAAATATCGTCAGAATAGCTAAAGGATTTTTGTAGGCAAAATCTGCCAAAAGAAATTAAATTCGCTGCAGTCCAACGATGCAAACTTCAGCATCGTAAAAAATTCCAAGGTTCACTTTAGGATCCGAAGGATCAGAGATCCTTCCGCATATCAATCAAAGTCTTTCTTTTCATTGTCAGGAGGAAACCCGAGAGCCCTTTTTGAACCGTCTCGGTTGCACGTGAATGTGTCAGAACGAACTGGCCAACGGATTATTGCGGTCCGAGTAAGATCGCGAAAGATCTTGGCATCCCAAGGATCGCCTGCTCCCAGTCCATCGCACTTCCGGCACCTCCGTACTAATCGTACCTAATTACGATTTATCGTTCCTTGGCGTTTTCTTGCGACAAATGTCGAACTTAGGAGGATCGTCTTTCGAAATTTGCATTGAAAATTGGCAAATTTGCAAAAATGCAAATTTGTATTTTAGTGAAAAAAAAATACAATTTGCAAAAATTTGCAAAAATAAATACTTTCATTGCAATGAAATTATTTATTTTTTTTCTCCATTTTTATCGTTATCGAAAATCATTTTCTATGGATTTAGGTTTTAGGTCTCTAATGAGAGTTCTAAAAAAGTTTTTCGTGGCTTTGCACTGCCAAAGAACATTGGTAATGAGAAAAAAATTATTTTCGTTGCGTTTCAACGATGCAAATTTCAATGTCACGCGTTCATTACGTACTTCATTATTGCAATTCCTAATGGCATTCAAATTTGCATCGTTGGAGTGCAACGGAATTTTTTTTTTCACCACATTTGGGCTTCGAAAGTCACTGAAACATTTTTGTAATTTTTTAAAATCAATAATCTATAACCTAAAGTTGCAACAACGGGTTTAGATGGTAATAAGCTATGAAGAAATGGACAATTAAAGAGCCATTATCGTTGCGTTCCAACAATGTAAACTTTAACAAAATATTCTACATTTTTTGCAGACTTAAATTCTAGATCTCTAACTAAGCGTCTTAAAAAACGATTAGGGGATTTTCGTAGTGAATATTTGTCAAGAGAAATACGAGCAATTGAAAAAATATAACTTTCATTGCGTTTTAAGGATACAAAGTTCACCGTTTTCGAAAGAAACCTAAGCCTGGTTCGAATGTGCCATAATTTCGCAACGCTCCCCCCCAAGGGTGCCTCGTTATTGGTACCTCTCTGTCCACCGGGACACCGGAGATTTTTTACGAGGACCCTTATTTATAAGCAAGGCAAAGCTGTTTCCGATTGTAGTCAAAAGTCGTAGACCCAAGGAATTTTTCTCCGACACGTACGCATCCTCAGGGCCGTGCGAAAAATTCGATATGCAATATTAAGGGGTTAGGCTACTGCGACGATCCGAAAAACGGTTACCAAAAAAATGAGTTTTGAAGAAATAAGTAAGGCGATTTAAAGTTATTCGGACTTGTTTGTACATCAACAAAGTCGTCTCCTAATTTTTATTTGAAAACATTAATAATTACACAAGTTATGAACAATGTCGTGAAGGACCTTTGTACTTTTTTCCTATTGTATTTTACCTGGCACATTTAGTCTACAAAAACCGCTGAAACATTCTTGAGAATCCTTATTAAAAATTCGTAACCAGCATCTGCGAGAAAAAAGTTTTCAGATAATAATAAAAGAGGAATGAAAAAATCGAGAACTTTTCGTTGCATTCCAACGATGCAAACTTCAGTACCATACTTCAACGTCATGCTGTCTCACGCGACTATCGATTTTTTGAAATTTTTACAGTAGCCTAACCCCTTGAGAATAATGACTATTTCCATACATGGCAATATGAACATTAATGTAAAGGAGTCTTCTCACTTTAGACGCTAAAAAAAGCTATTTTCGTGATTTTTTTGATAGGTTTATATTATAGATATCGATATAAAAGTTGTTACACTTAATTAATAAACTTTCGGAATACATAAAAATAACCATTTATTTATTTAAGTCACTATTTATAAATAGTGACTTAAATAAAATAAAAAAGTAACTTAACTTAAATAAATAAAAAAATTGAAAATGGTGGTTAAAAAAATGTCCTAAAGAAATTGTAGGTCTGCGCCTGATGAAATCTCGGAGACGGATCATCCGAACTAAAAAATCGAACGGTTTTAGATTCAGTATGTTAATGGCTATAGCGCATATCATACGATTTTTTATATACGCAAAAATAACAAAATGGCGGACATTTTTCGAAAAAACGAAGAAACAAACATGTTTCTTATCACCGATTTGGCAAAAATTAGTGAATATCAAAGTTTTAAAGAATCCTTGGTATGCGCTATAGCTATAGTTGTCAGAATATGTGGTTGAAATTTCATAAGGATCGGTTCAGTAGTTTCGAAGATTTTATCAAGCCGTCGAAAAACGTTGTTTCGAGAAAAACGCGTTTAAAGTTTGTTTGGGTTACGTAAATACATACATTAAAAAAAAATGTATTTATAAAGCGTAGTTATTAATGTAACAACTTTTATATCAATATCTACAATATAAACGTATAAAAAAATCATGAAAATAGCCTTTTTAGCGTCTAAAGTGAGAAGGCGGATTAATAAATCAAAACGTCACGTCATTTTGAGACACCCTATAAATGTTTATGAATCCAATGCACGTCGATTCACGATAATTCGTGGGATAAATCCGCCATTCGCTGCTCGTACATAATCGTGTCGATGGAACAGTCACGAAACGAGCAAAAGCGTTTTTGAAGCCGATAAGAATCTCTCACTGTTCGGCAAATCTTTTTCCCCTTGTTATTGCCACCTCTCCACGCTGTGCATTTACGCACGCAATAGAGCTACGCGATTGAATTGCGCCGCGTAAAGGCGCGTAGTGCAGTCCGTACTCTCTATAGAGCTATTAACCTACCTGCCCGTTGTGGGCGAGTGTGCAAACGCGTGTTGTGAGCTTCCAGTGAGCCAAGTGTGAGCGCCTGTATAGTAAATAGGTACACGAGGAGTTCTTGGGGGGGCTATTTATAGTAGCGAATCATCCTCGACCGAGGATATTGGAAATGTGACCTTAGCGCCTTAGCATTGAACAACCTGTTGAAATCGAGGATTCCCCCCCGCCCCCGTCGCGCCATTTAACACCCGAGATTAAAGGAATAAGCCTTTTCCAAATTCCGTCACGTGACTAGGATCCCTCGTGGGATCCTCGTCACAATGGGAATCCGAGCTCGTACCCCTACGCCGGGTATACGGTGCTCGAGCCGGTCCCGATCTTCACTCTCAAGGGGACAGGATCCCTTTGTAACGCAAAGAAGAGCTTACGGCCGAAAATGAACTCGACGAGGAAGCTGAGGGAATACTTTATGGCCCTGGAATCGCAGATTAATCGGTAGGTCAAGCAGTCGCAAAATTTTTGAGGCCTCGAAACCTCCGGGCTTTAGGCCACAGTAAAGGGTATAAAATCATGTGCGAATTTAACCATTTTTTTCGTGTGAAAAAGTGATTCATTCATAAAATTAAGTACACATCTATTTAGTATGAATATCAAGCTGTTAGAAAATATATATTTTTTTTTCGGTGCACAAAATGGCCGACCACTCGAAACTTCTCGAAACAGCTTTTTTCCAATTGGCGTGATAACTTCAACAATTTTCACTCGATTTACTTCACATTTAACGGAGACTTTGTCCTTGGAGTGCCATATTTCAGGTGTTTACATTTTATTTTTTTTAAAGGAAACGAGTAAAGCTTTTTGAGTGCGGTTTTTTTCTTGCTTTTATTCATGATATACAGAACGTTAAAAAAATTTGTTTTTTGAAAAAAAAAACCAACATGGTGGCCGTTGCAGCTCCGCGAAAACAGGTCCTCAAATCGCGGGAGGTAAACGACTGACATCACTGCCCCCTCTTTGTTGATCTGAAATACAAATTCAAAGCATATTATCAATCTGTGACCCTTTGGTCATGGAATGACGGATGGGTTTTTCGTTTAGTACAAATTTCGGAAAATGGCGGCAATTTAAAAAAAATCGAATTTTCGCGTTTTTTTCGCATAAAAAGATAAATAATAAATGCAAAAATGTATCTATCGAAAAAACGATCCGTCATTCCGTGAAGACATATTTTCTGAGTACGCTCTCCAAATTTCAGGTCGATATGTTAATTACAGCGGTCAGGAGAATGTCAGCCATTTTTAAAAACGTGTTTTCGAGAAAAACGCGTTTAAAGTTTTGTAATGTGTTTACACAAATGTGTTTATAATTACCGCTAATCGGCAATGCCTGGTCCATAGAGGCATCCCTTCTCTTCTTCTAGCTGCTCATGTTGAGCTCAAATTGATTTTTTGAAAATTTCAAGGACAAAGTCTCCCTTAAAAGTTATGTTCCTAATTGCATTTCGCAGAGAAGTACGTACGGAATTTCTGATTAATCGAAAACTTTTCATTTTATGAGCAGTTATAACGAAATTTTTCACTGAAAATTAATTTCTTAAGTTCAAATACCTTCAACTTTTGGATAAAACAATATTTTTTAAATTCCGTACGTACTTCTCTAGGTATTCTAATGTAGATTGTCGAGAATATTTGTTTTTTGTTCTAGGTAAAAAATTGTGGATGCTAAATTTCACGTCGCGGAGCGCCTAAAAAAAAGATAGAAGAAAATATTAGTAGTCGGCCATTTTGTGCATCGAAAAAAAATATATTTTCTAACAGCTTGATATTCATACTAAATAGATGTGTAATTTATTTTGTGAGTGAATCACTTTCATCCGAAAAAAATTGTTAAATTCGCACATGATTTTATACCCTGTGGCCTAAGGCCTTAAATGCGTTTTCCTGAAAAATCCTTTTTCGTGATGCTGTTGAAGTTTGCACCGGAAATTCTTTTTTCCTTTCCTTTTTCTCCGATTTCATTGATATGCGAAATATTTGTTGACAGAGTCAGGTTGTAGGTCTCTGATGAGGATTTAAAAAAAAAAGTTATCGTAGCGTTGATCTGTCGAAGAAAAAATGGTGATTAGAAGAAAAAATTTCGTTGCATTCCTATGATGCAAACTTCAATATCATTTCTCGTGAACCTCATACGAGATAACACAAAAACTGCGCTATCGATGATTTTGAACTTTTGCACAATTATAGATATCATAATTACCGTCCATGTGAACCTTGAGTTCATTGAACTTTGCTTTGAATAACTGCTTTTTCATTAATGAAAACTGTAGTAAACATTCGACGAAAACGGAACATGTTTTTTCAAGCACGTGCCATTTTTTGAATTTTCACATTTATTTGCATTTTTTGGTTCATACACAGCGTCCGGGTCTTGGAAATCTAAAACTTCTTAGCTCTGATGTTTCAGACCAATGCACCGGACGCTGGGCAACCGTCTCTGAAGCAATAGTCGTGCAGCCGCCACTTTTGAATATTAAAAAAAAAATGCAAAATGAAACGAATAATATGTACATGAAATTTTTATTTTGTAAAATAAACAGTACCTCTTAAAAAAATCTTCAAAATTCGCTTATTTCCAGTTGGAAAAAAATGCTGATTTTTCACCCATTTTTGAATATATTTATTCAACAATGTAAAATATGAATCCATAATGAAAAGACTTCTATAACAATAAAAATATGGAAAAAATATATAAAAAAGAACGTTCGTTGCGTTCGATCGAGGCAAACGCCAGTATCATTTATTACTACTTTGGGTTGTTACATGGTTCTCCTTTTGATTAATTTAAAAAAAATAGCGGACATATGGCAACGGCGTGACACGTAGCGTCGGCGGAATCAATCTGACAAGCAAACCAACGAAGGTTTTTCTTTCATTAACACTCATACGCAGAATATGAACCAAGAAAAAGTGAGAAATGTGGAAAATCGATGAAATGGTACGCATAGAAACGAAAAGATTGAATTCCCCCCAAAAAAGGCTACGAAAATGAAGGAAAAAAAAGTTTTTCTCTTTCATTTTCAAAAACAGTTAGTTCATGTTTTAGATGATAAGATTAGAAAGATTTGTACTAAATTTCATCAGAATCGGTCGATTAGTTTTTCAGCTATACGTCACGCCAGTCTTGAAATTGCAGTTTAGATCGTGCCATACCTCCGCCATTTTTAAAGATCAATCATAAAAAAAATACCGTGTAGTAATAATGCAGTAATGAAACTAAAACTAAAACTAAACTAAAACTAAGCTAACTAAAGTAAAACTAAACTAACACTAAACTAAAACTAAACTAAAACTAAAACTAATCAAATAAAAAAGTAAAAGTAGTAATAAAACATATCCTAAGTCTCAAAAATGTTGAGGAAATTTTTCCTTAAAAAAAAATCATGAAAATCAGCAAATGTTTCCCCCGCCTAAAGGTATCGGGCCCCTTAAGCTCCTCTTTAACTTACAATACCGTAATAAATGACTCCACATACATATACGAGGCGAATATTCTCGAATGGTGTTTTTTTTCTTCTTTCGTATGTATATTTTCGTGGGTCAATATATGAATATCTATAATGTCGAAGAATATTCGTTCGGGGCCACGTGGGATATTCGTCGGAGATTTATCTTTGTCCCGTAGAAAAGTATACGGTTAAGAAGTGGCCGTGCGGATAAAATCGTATAACGCGGTGGACGTCGAGAAGCCAAGAAGGTATGAGAAAACGAGGAGAGAGGAGAGAAGCCCCCTCGTTGAAAAGTCCGGGACAGCGAGCTCTCTCGCGGAGCGCGCGCATGCCGAGATCCGAGGAGCAAGATTATAAGATGCGGTAGCTGCAGACAGCATGGCTCTGGCATCGGTAGCCTCGCCGTCTCCACTGCCGGGGGCCCCTCTCGCGTATCGCCATCGCGCTTCATCCTTGCCTCTCTCCCTTGCTCTCTTACCCACGGTACTACGAAACGCTCTATAGCCAATGGATCTTACCTATATAGGTATACACGGAGACGTCGGAAACGCGGCTACGTCGTACCCACCGATTCGCCGCTGTCACTGTCTTCGGCATTCTTCGTTAAATATTTCCTCCTGGAATAATACCGACTCGTACATGCATTCCTCGAGCGAGACATTGCGAGAAATCACGAGAGAAAGAGAGATATGACGCTGACACCTGGCTTATCAAGCTTAAACTAATAACCCTGGGGGACGTTGGCGTAGCTGAGAGGGGGCACGAATGGACACCCCCCCCCCTCCCCCGGAAATCCCGTTATCCCTAGAAAAAAATCGATTCTGAATAATTAAATTCCAAAAATCGATTAACCCTTCTTCATTTCTTATTTTTATTGATGTCCAAGATTATCTTCTGCAGATTTAGGTTGCAGATCGCTGACTAAGGTTCCAAAAAATATTTACGTCATTTTCGTAGCTTAGATCTACTATAGAAAATTCGGGAAGTTGAAAAAATTAATTTTCGTTGCATTCCAACGATTCGAGCTTCAACGTCATCGGTTCATTTTTTTTTCACCCAAGCACGCACGAAGAAATAATTTCGTAAAACGTTACGTTCTTCGTCGTAATTTCATAACTTGTATAAAAAGTAGCTAGTGATTAAAAAGTACTACTAAAAAGTAGATCAAAACTTACTACCAAGTAATACATAATATCATTGTAAATATAGAACGACGATTTTTTTACAATGAAATTGTCATCTTCATTGAGGAAACATTTTATATAAAAATATCAAGTACCTAGGGTACTATATACAGTCAGGAGGCCCAAAAAGATCGATTTTTCAAGAATTTTTCTCGAGAAGACCTTTAAATCTATTAACGTAAAAATTTGTACACGTATTATGGTAACTTTTAACTGTATTTTCACATTTTTTGGTTGTAAAAATGATTATTTTGAGAGCTGCTATAGCTGATCGGGAGCACCTCTGAAAAGCGGCATCTTGCGGTGAGCACGATATCTCTGGACTGGATCATCTTCAATGGAAAAAACCAAAAACATTTCGTTAATATAATGGATTATCTTGCAATTGATCGAAGGAATAAGCAAAATAATAATTTTTGACAAAATGGCGGCTTCGAAAAAAACATCGATTTTTGACAAAAATGTAGGCCTTAAATTGTTTATAAAATGGAAGATATTTATCGGTGAGAAGAAATCTTCGATTAATTACTAGAAAATATACTTGAAAAGATTGTGTTTAAATTTGAGATTGATCGGTTCAGCCGTTTCCGAGAAATCTTGCTCACCGACTTTAAAAACACAGTTTTGAGAAAAACGCGTTTAAGGAATTTCGGTACAAAAGTCAAAATGTTGAGAAATTGATCAAATTTGGTGATGATGTTCTTCAACATTAAGTGCGAAAACACACATTTTTTCAACATTTTCTTCTACTTAGTTATCGAGTAATTAAGCATTAAAGCAGATTTCTTATGCCCGCCATGTAGGAAACGCTTTGCTTATACACGTGAACTTTAGTGGTAACTTAGTCGATAACTGTGCAGAAGAAAAACCTGAAAAATTTGTATTGTCAAATTTGGCACTAAAGCAATAAGTTCACAAAATTTTATAAAATTCTGAACTTTTTGAAATTTTTTATGTTTTTAACATGGTTTAGCATGGCAACATTGTATCGCCCGTACCGATCATCCTTAAAATTTCAAAAGCACTTTCGAACGCCCTGACACGTAATTACAAATGTGCGTGTAACTTCGAGAATATTCGCTGGATTGATAAGAAATTTTCTGTGTGTGTACTTAAATATATAGTATGTAAATTACGATTTTTTAAAACGATTTTTCGAAAATTTATATAATATATTATATAAATTATAATTATTGAGATCAAAATCAACTTGAGAAACATTACAATCAACTTTAGCAACATTACAATCAACTTGAACAACATATTTGAGCAACAAAAGTTTAAAAAACAAAAAAGTAGTCCTTGCACACCGTATTTTGGCGCTCTGTTAAAGTAGCCTCAAAGACTGCCAAAGTTACCCTTGATCTCAATTGAACCCCGTTTTACGGTACTGCCCTGACTTGTATAAACTTTCGCAAGCAGCAATAGTACTCCCAGTGAGCTCTGCTGACTGCGAGAGGACTTTTTCCGCCACGAGGCGGATAAAAATGTAGCTTGGAAGCACAAATCCCTCATATCTCACTTCTACACGCAAGCAATGACACTGTTCAAAAAAATATTCGAACTAAAAAAGTGTTGGGCCGATTTGCTGAAAAAAATAGAAAGCTAAGACTCATTCAAGGCAATCCTATCGCTTTACACTAGTCATATCACTGATCATACCTCAGACTTTTACAATTTATATTTTTAACATATGCAAAAAAAATGTGTAATAACTGAAATTTTCCATGTGTAAACTGTTGAATGAATGTTCACATTTAATTAGAAAAATGAAAAAATAGTTATTCCAACGATTCGCGCAGTATTTCTAGGTTTGATATTTGGCAACATTGGTTCTATATCCGTATTTTTTTTATACGGGTGCGGGAAATATAAAGCATTGTATTCGGGCCACGACTGGTAAAAAGCGTGGAAAATTTGTGTCGGCGAAATGTGTCGGTTAAAAATGAAATATGTGTGGAAATTGGAATGAGTGAGATGAGGTTAGGACTACAGTCAGCTGTTGCCTTGCTGTCACGTCTCTTTATCCTACCAAGTGGCAATAAATCCAATACCGGAAGTTCAAATTAAACTTGATATTACACAAAAATTAGGTCAATAAGTGTATTTTTTTCTAAGAGCATTGGATTACTACAAGTGTTAAGTATGTAAATCTGATTATTTTTAAGAATCTGACGGATTTCCACTATTATGTACACTTTTGTAGCGACCGGAAATTGGGGTTTTCAATGTCGTCTCGGAATTCCTTCACAAAAATACGCAATTTTTTTTTCTCTTTAATTAGGTCGATAACCGACCATGGAATTTTACGCAGACGATTATGAATATATTTAGTGATGCTAAAAAATTAAAATCCTATGGATTGAAGCCTGGCGATGGGATTACCTTAATTGGGTACATACTGAAAGGAAAGTTTAAAGGATGGTAACTTGATTAAAGAATGATGAGAAATGAGTTGATTATTTTTAAGGTATTGCAAGAGTTTGATATCAATGTTAACACGAACTTGTGATTAAAGCTTTATACTTTATTTTCGTTAAGTGATTATCGACTATTATGTACAGTTTATTTAAAAAAACAGATTATTGTAAACGAAACCACTTTTTGCCAGATCCTCCCCCCCACCCAGAAAAATGCTGGCTACGCCAATGCAGTGTGTACCGATAATCCTTTCTTTTTTCTCGTGGGTTTCCATCTTCATGCCTGTGTAGAATAATCGAGCGTTTGTCATTCCGCGCTCCATGACTTCCGGAAAAAGTGATCACTCACATCACGTAATTTCGCGTAGGTACCCCTATCCAGTAGGCTCGGTGCGTACATTTTTTTTAAATTTCTCGTCTTCGTTTCTAATTCGTCGCATACGTGCGGATAAAACGAGACACTCGGACGAACTCCGCGCAACGAATCGGCATCGTGCGACCTGCCGGATTACATTGTATGCTATATGTTCGTATTTGCATTCTGTACGATATACAAAGCGTGACAGTGCTGGAATTTCGAACAAGCCGGTTTCAGGGAGGAGATTCCTTTAGACAGCCGAGAATTAGCGAATTGTCAAGACTTTTTTTCTGCGGAATTATTTATTCTACATAATTGAAATTTTATGTACATTTGATTCTTTAAATTTCCAATTCTTTTTTTTTTAATTTAGAAATGGCGGCTGTAGGACACTTGTTTCGGAGATGGTTGCCGCCGAGTTGTTCCACGGCGTACAACCTACCGTCGGGTGCATTGATCTGAAGCAGAGCCACGAAGTTTTCGATTTTTAAGACCTATCCGCTCTCTGTATACCTGCAAAATCAGAAGCAAATTCGAAAAAAGCCACGCGTTTGACAAGAATGTTCCATTTTTCGTAAATTTTTTTACTATGGTATTTCTTAAGGGGTTTTCTTACTTTAGACGCTAAAAAAGGCTATTTTCATGAACTTTTTGATAGGTTTATATTATAGATGTTGATATAAAAGTTGTCACACTTGATAAATACACTTTCGAAATACATTAAAAAAGTTTTTATGCATTTATGCAACCCAAACAAACTTTAAAGGCGTTTTTCTCGAAACAACGTTTTTCGACGGCTTGTTGATAAAATCTACGAAACTACTGAACCGATTCTTATGAAATTTTAACCACATATTCTTCACAACTAAAGCTATAACGCGTATCAAGAATTTTTTCAAATTTTGATATCTACTATTTTTTGCCGAAAACGGTAAAAAAACACGTTTTTAAGGGTGAGATGCAGTCAGAGGCGTAAAAAACGAGCATTTTCAATAATTTTTTTCTACTAATTAAGTTTGTTTTACAAAAGTGATTACACAGACTTTTTATCTTATACTTGAACTTGACTTGTACAAATTTTCAAAGAAAAATATTGATTATTTATAAAAATATCGCCATCTTTGTCGGACCCCTTCGGCATGTAATGCTTTGCGGTGACCATCATAAAATTTTACTGGATCATCTGAAATAAAAAAAACCAAACAAATAAAAATCATTAGTTAAATAATAAATCTAGTCCTTAATCGAAGCTTTTTTTTTTATTAACAAAATGGCGGCTTCCGACAGATAACTTTTGATTTTCGACCAAAAAATCGCTCGTTTATTGTTAAAAAAAAATAGAAATTTTCAACAAAAATGAAAATTCTTCGATTAAGGACTAGTTTTTGATGCTATCAATAAGAACAACAAATTTCAGCAAAGTCCATCGAGTGGTTTTTTAATTATAGTGGTCACCGTCTTGAAAAACATAGTTTCGAGAAAAACGCGTTTAAAGTTTTTCGATGTGGATACGGTATTATATGTTCGTAAAATTTTGAGCTCGATGGATGAAGCTAAACTTTGTTTTATGTATTTTGATCCGCTGAATCCGAATATCACAATTTTTTGCCGAAAAGTCGAGCACTCAATTGTTTATAGCCAATTGTTGAAACAATTTTTCAAAAAATTAAAGTTTTTCGGGATGAATTATTATTTTTTAAATATTTTGGGCAATTTTAAAACGAAAGTATTCTTTATAAAATGTTGCTAAAGTTGATAGTTTTTGAGTAATACCTTTTTGAAAATTTCTGGAAGAGTTTTCCAATTATACACTTGATTTATGTATAGAAATACTAATTAAAAAATTACTTACATCGAATCATCAATTCCTGGCCCATACAAGAGGGCTTCTGCCGATGTGGAAGCTTCCAAAATATCAATTTGTTGTTGTATTCGAAGCATTCTGCCTTCCCGGGTATTATCGTTTGCGCGTTTGTCAGCCGCTACCTGCCATGGGGACCCGATGCCCTTTCACCAATTGTGGGATATCTCGGAAACTATTCATCGGATTGACTTGAAATTGCCCGGGAATATTTTCGAAACATCATACTTCAAGAAAGTGTAAAAAAATCGATTTTCTGCAAATTCTGACTACATCTCACCCCTTAACATAATCAAACCGACCGTTTGATTTTATTGTTTCGGATGATCCATCTCCGAGATTTCATCAACAGCGCAGACCTACAATTTTTTGAGAAAAATTTTTCAACTACCATTTTCGTCTACATATAGTGACTTAAGGAGGTACACCAGCTTCATACAATGTTGCCATGCTAAACCATGGTAAAATTTCAAAATGGTGATAGATCAATAAAATTTGGTGAATATATTCTTTAGTATTATATATGTCAATACAATTTTTTTCAGATTTTTTCATTGTGCCGTTATCGAGTAATTGAACATTGAAGTTCACGTGTATAAGCATAGCGTTTTTATAGATATAGATATATATTCCGGGTATAAGAATAAACGCTTGTGAATTATTTGTAAGAAAACGGCACAACCAAAAAATCTGAAAAAATTTGTATCTACATGAATAATACTAAAGAATATATTCACCAAATTTTATTGATCTATCACCATTTTGCTGAAGCTGGTGTACCTCCTTAAAGAAGTGAAAAAATTGGTTTTTATGTATTTCGAAAGTATATTTATTAAGTGTGACAACTTTGATATCAAAATCTATAATATAAACCTATAAAAAAAAATCGTGAAAATGGCCTTTTTTAAGCGTCTAAAGTGAGAATACCCCTTAATGAAAAAGTAGCTTGAAAACATAATTTTCAAAGAATTTTAGGCTGACATCACCGGTATTCATGCTATCTAGAAGTGAGCACAATTTCGAAATTATCGATCGAATAGTTTTCGAGTCATCTCGTACGGGGTTCACGAAAAAGTGGTTTTCAGGAAAACGCGTTTAAGGGGCTACATCTACCCAGAGACCCGAAAAACGCGGCCAAATTCCAATTTTCTTTTTTCTCGGAACCGGTTGGTGAAAAAGAAACGCATTTTTTTTTAACACGAAGGGACATATATTATGAGCCTTTAAAAAAAATCACCAAAAAGTAGCGAAAATAAAAAAAACGGCCCCCGGCAGATGATATTTTTTTCGCGACGCTTGACGGTGGACACTTCAGTTTGAACGGTCCGTCCGAAATCTAAAAACCAAACGGGTTATTCAAGTTAACAATAAATACAAGTAGTAGGCTATCGTCGATTTTGAAATCATTTTTTCAACAACGTGGCGACGAATTGATTGAGCTCTATTTTTTTCCGTTTTCTTACGATGCAATTATCTTCTTTAAGGAAAAAAAAATTGTCGCGCAAGCTGCGAGCGGTCAACAAATATTTAGAGGTCGTTCAAGCCTGACAAAAATGCAAATTTTCATTAAAAAATCGATTTTTTTTTCCGTCCACTTCTCACCCACGAGTTTTACGGTTTATAATTTTTTAACTAACCTCGCGAAAGCTCTAGCCGGCCGACGAATATTTAGCGGTCCCTCAAGAGATTCGAAATTTCCAATTTTCGCTAATTTTTATTTTTCCTTTTCTCTTTTTGACAGAATTTTCTAAAGAAAAAATTGATTTTTTTTTCTTTAGAAACAGATTTTGCGAATTTACCTCGCACTTTCAACCCAACAATTATAATCTTTGCTCTCATAAAATAATTCTTTGAAGCTCTTGTCCGTAAACAAAATTATAGATTGTTTTATTCGTAAAACTGAAATGGCAGCTGTTTTCCGCGCATCGTAATGCGTCCCACAGTTGGTCGCGTTAGTTAAACTGCGGACCAATCGAAGCTGTACTCTGTGACGAGTGACGCCATAATACAATAACACATAATAATACATAATAACACATATCGTCTAATTGACGTTTGTCACAAATTATTATAATAAATTATTCAGAAAATGTAACAGTTCGCTGTTTATTTTGTTTTTATGCTACAAGTAATTATAGTGCATGCGAGATTTATTTTTTGGCGGAAATTGTGAATTTCGAAAACCTTGAGCGACCACCAAATATTCATTGGCCGGCTAGAGCTTTCGCGAGGTTGATTTAAAAATGATTAAGCGTTAAATTCATGGGTGAGAAGTGGACGAAAAAAAAAAACGATTTTTCAATGAAAATTTGAATTTTTGATAGGCTTGAGCGACAATGTTTTTCTTTAAAGAAGTTAATTGGATCGTGAGAAAAAGAGGAAAAAAATGCTGTAGCTTTTTGCTTTGAAACTTAAAATAAATATTCTACATTACAGTTCTATCGTTTAATGGAGAAAAAAAAAGAAATTAATTTTTTTATCATTGTAAATGTATATCCCGCCATAAGGTCTTATTTGCGCTATAAAAGGATCTCCCCCTTAAGGTCGACCACCTTCTCAGTTGTCCGATTTTCCAAATACCACCATTTGAAATTCAATGCCGAACGTTTCGCAACTCCATCCAACGCAAACGCAAGAACTCGAGCATTTCGAGATCACGGACAACAAAAATGCGATTCTCCGACGAAATGACAAGCGTACGTAATTTTCTCTCTCTCTATGTTTCTGAACCTTCGAATGCGATTTGTCGCGTTAATTGATTCAGAGCCCGCAAAGGCTCGCTCGTTTTTCTCACTGACACGTATAACGCGCTATTCGTACACTAATATTCTTGTTACGCGCGCATTCACCGTCCGTTTGACGTGATGTTTTGACTTGTGCTTTGTGTTTTCTCTCGTAAAGCCCCCCTCCGCGCTCCTGCCGCTCGTGAGCCGCAAAATCCTCAATCAACATTGGTCTTTGTCCCTTTGTCGATTCCACTCGTCGCTCAACAAAAGAGTGTGAAGGGGCTATACAATTCTCCTCGACCTCTCGCGAGACACGGGCGCGTCGAGAGAAAGCTGTGGAGTGTGCCGGCAAGTGTGTTCGGCTGCCAGCAGCTGTTGGCCCTGGATAATGTGCCGCCAATGGTTTTCCTTCTACACCTTCCTATAGATATATATGTGTAACCCAACACACACGCGCGCGCGCGCGCGCGCGCACACACACACACACACACACACACACACACACACACACACACACACACACACACACACACGAACACACACGAACACACACTTATATATATATATATATATATATATATATATATATATATATATATATATATATATATATATATATATATATATATATATATATATATATATATATATATATATATATATATATAGGGTGTCCCTCTTATCTCCGCCATCCGAAATAAGTCGGCAATTATCGACGTCACAAAAAAATGTTCCAGACAAAAGTTGTACGGTGTGAAGGGGGCCATCAAATGCGACCAATTTTTTTTTATGTCGGTGGAGGCGCTGACGCACAGTGAAGGTCACCTCCACTTTTTAAAATGGAATTGTACATTTTGTTTTCAACCATCTTGTGGAGCACCTCAAGCCGCATAAAAAACATTAGGGGGTCAAAGTCGTTCAAGGTCATTCAAGGTCACCTATTAAAATGAAATACAAATCTAAATATTTCGGATCACTACGAAATATTTGGTAGTGATCCGAGATATTTAGATTTGTATCATCGATACTGACCTTGAATGACCTTGAATGACCTTGAACGGCTTTGAGCCCCTGATGTTTATTATGCGGCTTGAGGCTCCACAGGATGGTTGAAAAAAATGTACCATTCCATTTTAAAAAGTGGAGGTGACCTTTACTGTGGGTCAGCGCCTCCACCGAAATAAAAAAAAATTGGTCGCATTGGATGGCCCCCTTCACACCGTACAACTTTTGTCTGGAACGTTTTTTTTTGTGACGTCGATAATTACCGCGTTATTTCGGGTGGCAGAGATAAGAGGGACACCCTGTATGTATATATAGGGAACGGTCGTTTTGAACTAGTCCATGTTATGTAAGCTATCACACATTCGATTGTTCGAGGGACTGATATTGAATTTTGAAACCGGATCTTTGGGGACAGGCCTCGAAGTGGCCTTCATATAAATACTCTGATATTTACTACAAGGAACTTTCAAGACGTTGATATTTGTTCGATGTCGAGTACGGGGACAATAAGCTACTATGAGAACGGTCCTTGAAATCAAACGTCTTAAGCGGACAGATACTCTTAGACGACAAGAAAATTGCTGATTTTCATGATTTTTTTTTACAAAGGAAAGATCTTTGCACCAATTTTGAGACTTGGGGTATTTTTTATTAGTACCTTTGGCTGTTACATGGTAATTTATTTTTTATTTTTGTTGAGCGTTAAAAACGGCGGAGACACGGTCTTCTAAACGGGTTGCGGCGGACGTTGTCAAACGGCGTGACACGTAGCGTCGGCGGGATTGAGCTGAAAAAAAGGCAACGAGGATCTTTCTTTCATTGACACTAATACGCAAAATATGAACTAAGAAAAAATGAGAAATGATGAAAATCGATGAAATGGTTCGTTTTTAAAGATAAAGATGGCATTTTCTGAAAAATAGCTACATTTAGCAATGAAAAATGGTTTTTTTTTTTTTCATTTTTGTTTACGAAATGTTTACGAAGGGTCATGTTTTAGAGAATAAGGTTAGAAAGATTTATACCTCATTTCATCAGAATCGGTCGATTAGTTTTTTAGTAATACGTTACGCCAGTTTTGAAAATGCAGTTCAGAAGACTGTGCCATAGCTCCGCCATTTCTAAAGATTAATAATAAATAAATCTATGTAGCAGCCAAAAGTAATAAGAAAACATATCCTAAGTCTCAAAAAAGCGAAGAAATCTTTCCTGTGAAAAAAATCAGCCAATTTTTTCCCTCGCCTGAAGGAACCCCCCCATCGCATTAAACTACTGTGACGACACAAAAATCAGGATCAGTTAGAAAAAAAAATTTAACGACTGAGTAGAATGATTGAAAAATCGTTTGGACATTTATTTGCATGTACATTAACAAAGTTGTGTACCAAATTTCACTTGAAAATATTGATGGATAAAGAAGTTATAAATAATCTCGCGAAGAACCTTTGAATCTGGCCACCCGGATGATCTGGAAGAAAAAAAAAGAGTTCTTTTTCTTCTGTTAAAGGGTGAGATGCAGTCAGAGGCGTGAAAAAACGAGCATTTTCAATATTTTTTTATAGTAATTGAGTTTGTTTTACAAAAGTGGTTACACAGACTTTTTATGTTATATTTCAACTTGACTTGTACAAATTTTCAAAGAAAAATATTGATTATTTATAATAATATCGCCATCTTTGTCGGACCCCCTTCGGCATGTAGTGCTTTGCGGTGACCATCATAAAATTTTACTGGATCATCTGAAATTAAAAAAAACCAAACAAATTAAAATCGTTAGTTAAATAATAAATCTAGTCCTTAATCGAAGCTTTTTTTTTCAAAAATTAACAAAATGGCGGCTTCCGACAGATAACTTTTGATTTTCGACCAAAAAATCGCTCGTTTATTGTCAAAAAAAAGATCGAAATTTTCAACAAAAATGAAAATCCTTGAATTAAGGACTAGTTTTTAATGCTATCAATAAGCACACCAAATTTCATCAAAATCCATCGAGTGGTTTTTGAATTATAGTGGTCACCGACTTGAAAAACATAGTTTCGAGAAAAACGCGTTTAAAGTTTTTCGATGTGGATACGGTATTATATGTTCGTAAAATTTTGAGCTCGATGTATGAAGCTAAACTTTTTCTTATGTATTTTGATCCGCGGAATCCGAATATCACAATTTTTTGCCGAAAAGTCGAGCACTCAATTGTTTATAGCCAATTGTTGAAACAATTTTTCAAAAAATTACAGTTGTTCGGGACGAATTATTATTTTTTAAACATTTCGGGAAATTTTAAAATAAAAGTATCCTTTATAAAATTTTGCTAAAGTTCATAGTTTTTGAGTAATAAATTTTTGAAAATTTCTGAATGAGTTTTCCAATTTTACACTTAATTGATGTATAGAAATACTAATTAAAAAATTCCTTACATCGAATCATCAATACCTGGCTCATACAATAGGGCTTCTGCCGATGTGGAAGCTTAAAAAATATCAATTTGTTGTTTTCTTAGAAGCATTCTGCCTTCCCCGGTATTATCGTTTGCGCGTTTGTCAGCCGCTACCTGTCACGGGGACACGATGCCCCTTCTCTAATTGTGGGATATCCCGGAAATTATTCATCGGATTGACTTGAAATTTTCAGGGAATATTTTCGAAACATCATACTTCAAAGAATGTTAAAAAAATCGTTTTTTTTTAAATTCTGACTGCATCTCACCCCTTAATACAGATAATATTGGCTAAGACTTGACCGAGCTTTTTTTCGTTAATGCGTTTCCATCGTCTAAAAAAAATTCAATTTTTGTTTTCATTTTTCGAGGAAAAATGACATCATTATTGTTAATAACTAATAAAAAAAATTTAAGAAGAAACATATCGTTCAAGACCAAACTACTATCACACCTAATAAACGCAGCAAATTTCAGGTCAATGCGTTTATTAGATGTCGAGAAATCGCGTACACCGTTTCAAGAAGCATAGTTTCGAGATAAATGGTATTGAAGTTTGCATCGTCTTTTTTCATCAATTTTTTTGTCGGCACTTTTAGGCTAGAAATATGACTGAAATATTTTTGAAGATCCTTCTTAGGGATCCATAACCTAAAAGTGCGAAAGAAGAGTTCAGATAGTAATCGAAATAAGGATACGAACAAATAAAGACGGCTTTTCGTTGCATTTCAACGATGCAAACTTCAACGTCTTCGAGAAAAACGCGTTTAAAGTTTTACCAGCAGTTCTATCGTTGTAATGATAAGTTTACGTTCAATCTGCGATTTCTGCACCATATGTTGGACCTTCCTCTTCAATTTGAAATGCCTCAAGCGACGAACGAGTGTTCGTCATTTTCACAGTAGCCAAATCCCTTAATTACAAAGAAAACCTGTTTTTTTAAATATACGGAAGACGCATTTTTTCCCCACCGGCTTGATCCCTCGATATGATACAACCTCAACGATCCATTTCTTACATGCACACAAATGAAGTTTAACGCAGGAGCCTGAATTGGAAGGTTCGAAAAATCGTTTTTTTTTGTATTGCTTAAATCGATAGATAAACTATCCAAGAATATATTTAGAAAGATACGGAGGCCAATTGTAAATATTTTCGAAGGTACAAGGCCAAAAGCAGAGAAGCGATTCATATTTGATATTTATATTGCCTTCTATTGAAAACTTTGAAGCGCGTTTTCTCCAGTTTTCATTTTCACGATTTATCCAAATTGACGGGCGCTATAGCAGAAAAACTAAACGACCTATTGAATCAAACCAAAATTCATTTTATTCAGTATGAAAATCTCTTCACAGTGAACTAAAAGAGTCGTTGAAAAAGTCTTTTTACATCATTTTCATAGCACGTTAAAGTGTTTTTTTAACCACATTTTTTTCAAACCTGAGAAAAGTCATAACTTTACGATATTTTCAGCTTTTTTTAAAATTCACCCAGGAGAAAAATACATGGCAATGCAAATTTTTATTGGTTTATATGGTTCCGTAAAAAAATACGAGCTGCATCTTTCTCGCCTATTGGGGAGTGCAGTGGCAAGCCGCACATGGAATAGGCTGATAAATCTGCAGTCATTTATTGTTTCATGTTGGAAAGTCTTTTTATACATTTCAAATATACATGAAAAGATACCACAATGTTTACTGTGCTCACTTGTTTTTGTCCCTTCTAAAAAAATTCCCGAAAAAACGCTTTTTTCGGACCTTCTAATTCAGGCTCCCGCCTTAAGGGATCATCAGTGTAACGGGTCGAAAAATCGCTGATTTTCGCGATTTTGTTTTCGACGGTCAAAATACGCTAATCAATCTGATGTTTTTTATGCCAAATCAAAACACTCATGAAGAACAGAAAATAAATGTTTAAATGTTTAAAAATGGCGGCGGTCTGAAAAAAGTATCGAATTTAGCCTATTTTGTGACAGTTTTTCGTTAAAAAAAAGCTTCCATAGTAAGACAAAGAATGGCGTGAAGAATGTTCTGTCAAAATTTGAGACGGATAGCTTGAAAACTCTTCCTTTGACAGTGTCGTCGTTTTTCCGTTTTGTAAAACGAAATTTCGATAAAAACGCGTTTACCCCTTAACAGTCATCGGGGGATGAATCAACCCCAGTCGTCTTTCGACCTGCGATACATTCCAGAAATTTTTTTACATAAAAAATTACACGACTTGAAAATAATCGGCATGGTCTTACACACAAGGGTTAAAATGCATTGTAGTATTTTTTTCAATATTTCAATTATTTATCACTCTCCAAAGTAAGTGGGGTTGATTACACCCCCAATGACTATTACGTCACAATCTGGAGATGTGATTGACAAGGGTTAAAGTTTCGAGTGCGGAATTTTCATATAAATTGTCTACTTACGATCAATCGGTGGTGCCAGGTCCATGTTTATGATTGGGGTAGAATATCCATAAGTCGAATTTCCATAACCGAATATCCATAAGTACGAATATCCATAAGTCGAACATCCGTAAGTGAATATCAATAAGTGAGTATCAATAAGTGAATATCCATGGGTCGAATATCCATAAGTACGAATATCCATGTGAGTATAGAGTAGAAATGAGTGCCAAGAAATGGCGGGAAGTAGAGGAAAAGTGGGTATAGAGGTACCCAAACAAACCCAAATAAACTCACTTATCTCTACCTCCCGCCATTTCTGGCACTCATTTCTACTCTATACTTGTGGATATTCGACTTATGGATATTCGTACTTATGGATATTCGTACTTATGGATATTCGTACTTATGGATATTCGTACTTATGGACATTCGTACTTATGGACATTCGTACTTATGGACATTCGTACTTATGGACATTCGCACTTATGGACATTCGCACTTATGGATATTCGTACTTATGGATATTCGTACTTATGGATATTCGTACTTATGGATATTCGTACTTATGGATATTCGTACTTATGGATATTCGTACTTATGGATATTCGTACTTATGGATATTCGTACTTATGGATATTCGTACTTATGGATATTCGTACTTATGGATATTCGTACTTGTGGATATTCGTACTTATGGATATTCGTACTTATGGATATTCGTACTTATGGATATTTGTATTTATGGATATTCGTACTTATGGATATTCGTACTTGTCGATATTCGTACTTGTCGATATTCGTACTTATGGATATTCGCACTTATGGATATTCGCACTTATGGATATTCGTACTTATGGATATTCGTACTTATGGATATTCGTACTTATGGATATTCGTACTTATGGATATTCGTACTTATGGATATTCGTACTTATGGATATTCGTACTTATGGATATTCGTACTTATGGATATTCGTACTTATGGATATTTGTACTTGTGGATATTCGTACTTATGGATATTCGTACTTACGGACATTCGTACTTACGGACATTCGTACTTATGGATATTCGACTTATGGATTTTCACTTATGGATATTCGACGACAGCCATGTCTATAACCGTCTAAATTATCGGATAATGGAGAGAGAAAAAATCGATTTTTTGAAAATGTTACACTGCGATGATCCCTTGAATAAAATCCTGGTAACGAACATATTAATAAAACCCTGAAATGTGAAAACAGTGTTCACCTTCTTTCGTATACACGCGAGAAAAAAAATCTGCGCAGTCCGCTTCCGTGTGAACGCGAAAAAAAAATGGCAAACCATTTCCAGGCTCGTCCTACATGCCTGCCACTTCCGTAACCCTAGTATAGCCAGCCCGGAAAATCAAGCGAGTATTAGCGTCGGTAAGCGATACAATATGCGTGTTGAGACAAAAAAAAGTAGAAAAAAAATGATAAACATCCATATGCGCACCGTTGTCACGGTGTGTCACTACGTAACCACCACCAGGGAATACGTAATTACGAATGCACCAATCCGACCTGTACGACGAGTCTCAAAATAATCGGCGTTTACGCCGTGTAATCTTCGTCCGGAGGAGCAATAGCGTTTTCTCCGCTTCTATGCATACGCGATTGTTCGTTTATCGCGTACACGGTACGCAGCATTTTTTCCCCTGACAATCGGCAATAAGTAACGAGCAAATTGCCGCTTCTTTCGTTATCTCAAATAGCGTACGGTCTTTTACATTGTTCGCTGCAAACGAAGAGAAAATCAAGAGGGACCTTTAGGCGAGGAAAAAAATGCTGATTTTCATGGTTTTTTTCAAGGCAAGAATTCTTCATAATTTTTAAGAATTGGGGTTTTATTTCTACATTTGGCTGGTCCATGGTATTTTTTTTTAAATTTCATTTTTTTAAATGGCGGAGGTATGACCCGGCGTGACACGTAGCGTCAGCGGGATTAATCTGACAAAAAAACCAACGAAGATTTTTCTTTCGTTAACACTCATACGCGGAATATGAACCAAGAAAAAGTGAGAAATTTTGAAAATCGACGAAATGGTACGCTTCGAAACAAAAAGGATGAATTTTCCTTAAAAAAAAGTTGCTACATTTGGCAATAAAAATTACTTTTTTTTTATTTAAAAAAAAATTGAGGTTCATATTTTAGACAGTGAGGTTAGAAAAATGTATACCAAATTTCATCAGAATCGGTCGATGAGTTTTTTAGCTATACGTCACGCCAGTTTTGATAATGCAGTTTAGAAGATCGTTCCTATCTCCGACATTTCTGAAGGTTAACAAAAAAAAAATACAATACCACAGCTCAAAGAAGTAATCAAATATACCCTAAGGCTCAGAAAATGGTGAAAAAATCGGTAAAAAAAATCACGAAAATGACCAAATCGTTTCCTCGCCTAAATCAGCAATTCTTTTTTTCACGCCAGTTTTGAAAATGCAGTTCAGAAGACTGTGCCATATGTCCGCCATTTTCAAAAACCACGTAAATGCCAAAAGTAATAATAAAATGTACCCTAAGTTTAAAAAATGGCGAACAAATGTTTCCGTTACAAAAAAAATCATGAAAATCAGCAAATTTTGTCCTCGCCTGAAGATATCTCCCCCCTTAACGGACAAAAGCCGGGGAAATCAGCAAACTAATGAATCTAAGACATCGGTCGGTCGTTTGTCACTTGGTCCCCTGTATTTTTATCTGTGAAATTCTTTCGTAATCGTTCTGGATGGTCTGTTGCGAATAAATAGTAGCGCGAGCTTCTCAGCCGCACAGTTTTTTCTAAAGCATCTCCGAGTGAAACTCTATCGAGAAACAAAAAGAAAACCGCACGGTATCTCGAAATTTGACAAAGGTACAGCAGTCGTCACAATTCCTGGACGTTCAACATTTGTGAAAATCCAAAATTTCCGAACTTTCGGTACGAAGATGCTTCTCGCAATACGCTATTTAGAAAATTCAGTAGTGTAGAAACGAGATATTTTTTTAAGACGTTTTGAAGACTCAAGTCCGATTGCGGTCTCGGGCCTTCGTCCAGTGTGATAATCGTATCCAGTGTGATAATGTACGTCAATAATGAAAGTGCCAAAATTTTGTCATGCGAGAAGCGCTTCGTCGTTCCTGCCCACATTCAATGCCAATACCCCAGTCGGGTTAGACTTTTTTCTTACAAAAATTCCCGGCAGACATTTTTTTGCTTTAATCTTCGGGGGGGGGGTCATTGGTAGTGTAAATCCAAAAATGACGACCAAATCCGACCGGTGCGTTAGCCGCCATTTTTATTTCAAGGTAGTTTGGTTTTTGCTCAATATCTCCTTTATTTTCAATTTTTCAACAAAAATGCTAAGTGCTAAAGTTGTTGAGAATTAAAGTCTCTACAACTTAGCACTTACAATTTTTATCCTACGATCGATATTTTTCGAGATAATAGGGAAAAACTTGCCAAAGTAGAATTATCGAATTATCTCGATTATAATTAACTTTAGGGCATAAATTTGCATAAACAAAGTTGTAGAGAATTAAATTTTCTACGATTTTGATCTCTATGATTTTTTTGGTACAGTCAATATTTAAGCTCCTTTCCAAATGACAGCTCGATATCTCGAAAAAAATCCGGAAGCTGGAGCGACCACGGGGAATCATTTTAAATTGCGAAATTCTGCAGGGACGAAATCGTTGAATCGACTTTTCACGAAAGCGACTGGTTTGAATATCTGTGTGGGGGAGGGGGGACCTCAGCTGAATAGCTCATCCACCATGGTGTTGTAGTTTTCATCGTTGGAACGCAACGAAAATAATTAATTTTCAACTGCTCGATATCTTTTGGCAAATATTCTTCGAGAAAAAACTCTCAATTATTTTCAAGGCGCTTGTTTAGAGACCTTGAATTCAAAAATATTTCGTAAAATAATTCAAATAAGGAAATATAAAGATTAAAAAAAAACTTGATTGCATTCCATTGATGGCAACTTTAAGATAATCATTCACCGTGGTGTTGAAATTTGCATCGTTGGAACGCAACGACAGTTCTCTTTTACATTCAATTTTCGTAATTATTATCATTATTATAGATCTTTT
>OX101793.1:19702769-19959600 GCA_944452715.1 Ophion slaviceki | reverse complement strand
ACCACATAAAATCTCACTAACACATGCAAACAAATTCGTAGCGACTGTGGTTGGATGTGAAAAGCAATGCAGCAATTAGTCGTAAGTTCAATCCCAATCACAGTCTTTGTTATTTTTGACAAGCATTCCATGTTCCTTACGTACAAACTCGTAAACTAGTAAACTACTAGTAACAACCAACCAGTAAAATCAATTAAAGACTAAAAAGCCCAAAATAATTTGTATTTAAAAAAAAAAAATTTTGAAAAAGCAAGCTTTTGTTTAATGTACTAAAAAGTAGTAAAGAATTTTTTTTATCAAGTCACCCATATGTGGCTATAAATAAAAGCTTGGGGCGCCCAAAATTTAGACATAATCTTTAATTTACATAAATCCGTTAACATATCAACTGTATTTAATTTACTGTAAGACAACCTTAGATTTCTCAAATAAAAATCCTGAAACTGAGTATAAGCGTGTGATAATAATTTCTGTAATTACTATTTTGCCAAATTAAATACGGTCAATGAATCTAAATTGATGGAATTTATTAAACATTTAAAAAGATGAGCGCCCCAAGCTTGGTAAAAAAATTATTTTCTACTTTTTAGTTTAGTATCTGGCGGCTTAAAGCATTAGACATAAGACTAGCATATAAGGGCAACTGTATGGACATGTGAGTGGGCTATAAAAAACGCAAAGCGTTGTATAATGAGGAATGAAGAATACATCTATTTTCTACTTTTCAGTACATTAAATAAAAGCTTGTTTTTCAATAATATTTTTTTACATATATTTGAGGCCTTAGGCCACCGTAACGGATATAAAATCATGTGCGAATATAAGAACTTTTTTTTTTCGTACGAAAAAATGATTCACTCGTAAAATTAATTACACATCTATTTAGTATGAATATCAAGCTGTTAGAATTTTTTTTTTGATGTACAAAATGGCCGACTACTAATATTTTCTTTTGTTATCTTTTTTTAGGCGCTCCGCGGCGTGACATTTAGCATTCACAACTTTTTACCTAGAACAAAAAAACAAAAATTCTCGTCAATCTACATCAGAATACCTAGAGAAGTACGTACGGAATTTAAAAAATATTGTTTCATTCAAAAGTTGTAGGTATTTGAACTTAAAAAATGAATTTTCAGTGAAAAATTTCGTTATAACTGCTCATAAACTGCTCATAAAATGAAAAGTTTTCGATTAAGGCGTTACCCCACTTGTAGCGCAAAAAAGGCCTTTTTCATGAATTTTTTTAAAGAAAACTACAAAACTTTTTTAATCGATCAATATGCCATCTTAAAGAACACATCTTGAAGAACTTTCAGTAATTTTTTTATTGAAAAATATTACATTGTTTAGTGGCAAATGGCCGTCAATGAAATAATGTTTTTATATACACGGTTTGCGGTGACCAACATTGCGGCGAAGTGGATCATCTGAAAAAAATGCGGATGGATTTAGTCAAATATAAGTATAAACTAGTCTTTAATCGAAGGATTTTAAAAAATATTCATTTTTCACAAAATGGCGGACAGTCAAAGTTAATGGTTCGATTTTAACGAAAAAAAACGGCCGTTTTTTGGCTATAAAACGGCCATTTTTTTCGAAAAAAAAAATCGAACGATTAAAGACTACATTTTTATGTATTAAATAAGCCTGCAAAATTTCAAGAAGATCGGTTCATTAGTGTTCGAGTAATCTTGGTCACCGACTTCAGAAATGCCATTTTGAGAAAAACGCGTTTACAGTTTCAATTTCAGTTTACACGATGAAAATATTTTTTTTTGTAAACTTACATAGAGTCATCTATTCCGGGCCCATACAGAAGTATGGGCCCAGATACTTATACTTCAAAAAATGCAATAAAAAAAAATCGATTTTTTTCAAAATCGCAAGTGGGGGTAACCCCTTAATCAGAAATTCCGTGAGTTCTTCTCTGCGAAATGCAATTAGGAACATAACTTTTAAATTTGAAGTAAATCGAGTGAAAATAGTCGAAGTTATTTGTCACGCCAATTGGAAAAAAAGCTGTTTCGAGACGTTTCGAGTAGTCGGCCATTTTGTACATAGAAAAAAAATTCTAACATCTTCATATTCATACTAAATAGATGTGTGATTAATTTAATGAGTGAATCACTTTCTCATATGAAAAAAATGGTTAAATTCGCACATGATTTTATACCCGTAACGGCCTAAGGCCTTAAGTAACTGTTAAAAAATGAAGATCGATTTTAGAAAAGTGACCTTGAAATGTTTCTCACCGTATCTCCTGTAAATTTGAAAACAATCCATGAAGTGGTCTCGAGATATCATGTCCACCGACATTAAAAAGAGTGTTTCGAGAAAAACGCGTTTAAAGTTTGAAGTATGGTGTTGCTACCGCTCGCCTGACCTACTGTTGGAAGCTGTAGCTCATTCGATTTTAGGAATATTTAAGTTGAATCTTCAGGGAATATAGCTAAAAATGTGATACTATCGAATGAAAATATTTTTGGAAAATGCAATTTTTCGACCCGCCTAGATGGGTGTAGTCCGTTGAGTCACTTTAGTTCCAATCGTCTTCTTTTGGGTGTAAAATTTGCAGCCATTCATCACCGAAGAGAGATCAGCCATTGGTTCGTTCGATTTTTCTTTTCCTCGACCACGTTCAAGTGTTTTTCTCGCATTCCTCGGGTGAAGAAAAATTGAAGAACACTTGTCACTATGACGACAGTAGAGTCGGCGGTTAATGAAATATTTATGTCCAATTATGATGACGGGCGATAATTATTATAATAATATTCTCTTGGGGTACAACGATAAATGTACTTTGTTTCTTTCGAATGTACGTGCACGGTAGCTACTCAGCGTGAACACTTTTCGAGTAGCGAAAGAATTGCAATGCGATGAGGAGACATTTTACGAGTGCAGGAAAATTACTCGATGCTTTGGAATATGTCAAATATTGAGGACCAGTTTTTACTTACACCGATGGACTGGGATAGAAATTTCTGCTACAAGGGGCCGACCAATAAATTGCAAATAATTTATTTTCGCACGGATTTTATCAAGCCTTCTAATCTAGAGGCATACATTTCGGGCGTGATGAAAAAATATACATACATATTTTTTGTATCCATTTTTTAGTCTCTTAATGAATGTTTCAAAACTTTACAAAAAATGTATGCGAAAAAAAATGAAACACTTATGGGCCTTTAAATATGACCGGGGACAAAGGGTTGAGGCCATTGACATCATTCTAAGCTCCCATTCGTCTGAAACAGAAATGAAACCAATTTTCTTCATCAATAAAAATGAAATTTTTTTTCTTTAGAAAAAAAAAACGTACATTTTTTGTTCAAATGGCAACGTTGTAGCCCTTGAAAAGGCGCGTCGATCGAGTATTTGATCATCACTCTCCGATAATATCTTCACTCACAAAAAAATGTTTGAAATACCAAAAAAATGGTTTATTGAATAACTCAAAAACAATCGGTTTTTCGGGTATGGTTCAAACGTACGAAATATAGAGAATAATGTTCTCTACATTTTCGTTTCTATGGACCACCCTTCAATTTTGACTTTCCAACCCCTCTCGGGGGTTGAAAGTTCAAAATGAAATTCTGGGAAAACCATTGACCGCACGAATTCGCCGCCGTGGAAGAATTTGTAGCTTGAACCCTCAGCTACATTCTTGTCCACAGCGTCAAACTCGTAGCTCTTTATTTTCGGTCAATAGTTCCCCCAGAATTTCATTTTGAATTTTCAACCCCTGAGAGGGGTTCGAAAAAGCAAAATTCAAGGGTGGTCCATGAGAACAACAATATAGAGAAAATTATTCTCTACATTTCGTACATTTAAACCATCCCCGAAAAATCGATTGTTTTTGAGTTATTCAATAAACAATTTTTTGTTTATACTTCAACCATTCTTTTGGGGGTGAAGATATTATTGGAGGGAGATGATCGAATACTCGATCGACGCGTCTTTCACGGGCTACAACGTTCCTATTTGAACAAAAATGTTATGAATTTTTCTTAAAGAGTTATCGAACGAAAACTGTTTTTTCAAAATTTCACCCCACTTTTTCACCCCCAAAATGAAATTCCACGACTTCGGCGCTGTGGACAAAAATAAAACCAGGATTTTTTTAAACATTTTTTCTCCCGGCGCCGACCTCGTGGGGGTTGTAGTTTGGCATTAACCCACCCCTATCCCCTTACATCCCCTAAAAAAAAACCCTACACCCCGATTTTGAGGCAAACTTGGATTTAGCACCCGCGACACCTACAAAATCGCCTATCAAAAAACTAGCCTTCTAATTTTTTCCGATTCCAATATACAGCACGACTCTACTAATCATGAACTTGTGAGAATAAGAAAAACCGATGCGGTGATTTTCGTACCCTAAACTAACTTCCTAGCCTAACTTTCGTTCCCCTCCAACGATGCAAAACCCGAGTAAAAATGAATATATGCAAACATATATAATTGTATATTAATTGATCATATACAATTGTATACAAAAATTGGCCCGATAGAATTTTATATATTTGTATATAAACGTATACAATTGTATATACTAATATACTATCGTACATAACTGTATATTACTATATACAATTGTATACGTTTATATACCAACATATAAAATTCTATCGGGCCAATTTTTGTATACAATTGTATATGATCAATTAATATACAATTATATATGTTTATGTATATTCATTTTTACTCGGGTTTATATTTTATAATTCAACGTTTCAATGTAAAATACGTTGATATGTTTTGTCGTGTAGAAAAAAAAGCTATTGTGACACATATTATACCAGTCGAAGAAAGCGATGACATTTTGTTAGTAAAATATCAAGAAAAAAGTAATATCAATCAACTGATCAGAATTGGAAATTATCCCTGTAAGAATCCCAATAATTGTAATCAATTTGGTAAATATATTGCATCAATACATAATTTGTTAACTTTTGATAAACAATCTTTTGATTTACCTGCTTCCATACGCGAATAAAACCAACGAAAACTTTTTCTATATCTAATCATACATTAACCCACATAAAGATATATACAATTATATGTATTTCAAAAGAAAATAAAAGTACTCATATTCAGTCATATACAATTTTGTATACCGTAAATAACATTTTCACGTATATATATAATTATAAACAACACTATATTGAATTATATATAACTGTGTATGATATCATATCTAATTATATAAACTCCCTATAAAAATAGTATCTCCATACGTCATTATGTACAGAACTATGTATAATTTTATCAAATGAAATTTAATGGACGTACATTTATATCGAATTATTTATACGAATGTATAGAGTTATATACAATGATATATAAACCCATATATAAATACATATGATTGTATATCATTTTTATATAATTGTATCCAAGTACATACAGTCATTTTTACTCGGGAAACTTCGTCGCTTTCAAACACGCTAAATGATTGTTTTTTTTTCCTCGTCTGTTTCCGGTTACGTCTGACCGCGCAGAGAGCCCACTGGACGAGAAGTTCAAATCGCCGAATAACTTCCGTCTGTCGTTCGACGTGAGCGGTATGCCTACGGAGGAGAAGCTGCAGGCTGCGGAGCTGAGTTTGTCGCGGATCGTCGGCTCGTCGAGGGACAACGAGACGGCGACGCTTGCGGCCGGAAGTACGGACAGGAGACGGCAGAGGGGCTCTCTACGGATTTTGGTGCACGACATCGTGCGACCGGGCATACGTGGCAAGAGGAAACCAATGCTGCGGCTCATAGAGAGCAAAAGAGTGAGGAAAGGAGGCAACGGTACGATAAGCCTCGACGTACATCCGGCGGTCGTTAGATGGCTCGAGGAGCGCACCGAGAATCACGGTCTGCTAGTACAGATCCAAGATGACAACGAGTCGGGGAGCGTCGCGAGCGTGATACGCGACGATAAGCACCATCACGTGAGGCTTCGACGAAGCTTGGACGACAGCAACGAGACGTGGTCCTCGAGCAGACCAACCCTATTCACCTACACCGACGACGGTAGAAGAAAAATGGCCACCGCCAATGACATTATGGAGAGACGAGCGCGACGTGCCGCGATGCGCAAAAATCGCCGCAAAGACGGACGCGAGAATTGCCGCAGACATCCCCTTTACGTTGACTTTGCCGATGTTGGCTGGAACGATTGGATCGTCGCGCCACCTGGCTACGATGCCTTTTATTGCCACGGCGATTGTCCTTTTCCACTGTCGGATCATCTCAACTCCACCAATCACGCGATCGTGCAGAATCTCGTCTATTCGACCAATCCGAACATGGTGCCGAAGGCATGCTGCGTTCCCACAGCACTAAGCTCGATATCCATGCTTTATCTCGACGAGGAGAACAAGGTCGTGCTCAAGAATTATCAGGACATGGCCGTACTCGGATGTGGATGTCGCTGAACGACACCCTTCGAAATATTCGCCCTCTCTCTCTCTCCTCTCTCTCTCTCTCTCTCTCTCTCTCTCTCTGTCTCTGTCTCTTTCTGTCCTTTTACACGTGTGTATAAATTCCAGAATTGTTTTTTATACACACGCAGAAACGGTGTTGCCTCGACTCGTGCGTATCTCGCAACGATGAAAAATGCCGGACAAAATCCTTGGACACTCGGACTCGTCGGGTTACGCTTCAGGTTGCAAGGGAAAATCCTCGGCTCCCTCCCAACGAGAGGAGAACGTCCGCGAGAGAACCGGTGCGTGCGACTGGATAAGGAGCAGAGAGAGAGAGAGAGAGAGAGCATCAGAGGCGATGGCGAGAAAGAGGAACAAGGAGAATCGCGTTTGGGAAGGCTACGACACTAACGACGTTTCGTTAAGCTGCGAACCGTGTTCGCCACGTTTCGTCGTCGAAAAACTCATCCTCACACGCGAATGGCGAATTTGGAACTTCCGGTCCGGTCTTGGAAGACTCGGACGTGTACTCGTGCTCTCGCGCCCGCTGGATATTTCCCAACGGCCAACTTTCATCGGGCTGTCCGTAAAAACGGCAGGCCCACGTGAACCAGAAGGAACGCCGACTCAGAGAGACGTTACGTCGTGGCCATACGTCCCACCGGCCGAGAGGCAACCCAAACCTCCTTGGGACAGAGGATATAATTTATCAATAAAGCTGTGCGTGTTTATGTGCATGTACACATATGTGGCGAGGAAAAACCGGTATAGATATTAATGTCGAAGCATCCGCAGGTGCTATGGACCTGTATACCCACAAGCACACATACACGTTTATAGACATGTATATAGATATACGTATATGCATATACATGAGGCGGTTCACGTGAAAGTTTCATTCCGAAACCCTGACCATTTTTTTTCCATTCGTGTGAATTTTTCGTGTCAGGCGCGAACATGTCGAGGCTCATTTTTGCATTGTTCCGTTTACGCGGTAATTGCGCTGTGGCGGGATGGCCGAATTTTTTTTTTCAATTCGCTCTCGACTTTTGGTACCTCGAATTGCCATTGATAATTACGGATACGCGACAAATTGGTCGATACATTTTTGCTGGCTTTTAACGTTCCTGCCGGAAAATAAGTACGACGATTTCGGAAGAGATTCGCGATTTTTTTACGTTGGTTGTCTAACTTTTTTGACATTTGTCTTTGGATTTCACTCTTTTTTCATTTTTGAAAAAAGAATGAATTTTGGATTGAAGTTTGCACCGTTGGAATGCAGCGGTATTTTGTTCAATTCTGATTGCAATTTTTTTTATTGATCTCAAAGTTTCGGCGAATTTGCCAAAAAAATGAGCCCACGATCTTTTTGGATATAATTTCGCATATATATATATATATATATATATATATATATATATATATATATATATATATATATATTTTTGACAACAAACACGTTGAAAAGACGAACGAAAAATGGTCACGTTTCCGGGATGAAACTTTTACGTTGAAATGCCTCAGGGACACGCACACGCACAAGCGAGATCTTTTCTGCGAAAAATATTTTTAAAAAAAGGTAGCAGAAGAAAAACGAGAGACGTTCGCGAGTTGAGGGAGACGTAGGACAGCGGGAGTGTTTCGTTTGAATCGTCGTCGCCTCGTCGAAGCGCGCTCACAGCCCGTACTATTCGCACTTCTGGAGGAATCCTCCGCAACTTCCGTTCGACCCTTCGCTCGCCTTCCGCAATGGCGAGACTATGCTTTTTCCGCGGTGGTCGGTCTGCTAAAAAAACTCGAGACTCTTACTCGGCTGACTCTTATCGCGAGACTGGTGGTCACGTTCGCAAACCCTGAATCGATTATTCTTCGCAATCTCCTCCACCGTTCTCGAGCGTGTAAAAGCCGCAGAGGGAGCAGGACATTACTTGTTAGGACTCTATGAATGTGCAACACGCGTGCACGCACATATATACACACACACACGATGTAAATATTGATACCAGCGTAAAATCGTACCTGCTTAAGGATTACTATTTATTGTTTCTACGAGAGAAAAAGAAAGAGAGGGTGAGAGGAAAGAACGAGAGAAAGACGGAGAGAACGAAAAAGAGATGGACAAAAAACGTAAGCAACGAAGGAAACGCGTGTAAATTTGTACAAATAATACCGTTTTTTATTTCTTTTTTTTTCGTCGTCTCGTTAATGTAGCGCGTCACGTGTTATTGTATCAACGATGTAAAATGTGTGAATAGGTGAATCGTGTAAACATTGTAAATAACTATTAAGTGTTTCTGTATAGTATATTGAGTATGTATATTTTTAAAATATAGATATTTACCCGTTGAAAGTGATTTTTGACTCGCACCACCTGCCCCCTGTGCCTTCACCGTAAAGGCGGTTTTATTTATTCTTCGATTCGAGGGGGGAGATCCCTTTATAACGCAGGGAAGAGCTTATGGCCGGAAATGAACTCCACGAGGAAGCTGAGAAACTACTTTATCGCTCCGGAATAGTAGATTAAGCGGTAGGTCATTTGGACAGAAATTTTGCTGTCTTGAAACTTTAAGGGGTTAGGCTACTGTGAAAATTTCAAAAAGTCGTCAGGACTGTTGGTGAAACTTTGCACGCGGCTTTTCTCGAAAGCATGCTTTGCAAAACGGTGTACACGATTTACCCATACCCATACCCAGATACCCATTTTTAATTATTATATGATAACATTTTTTGTTACTTTCAATACGAACGTGTGTATTTATATACTCGTTCGTATTGCAACAAAACCTTTCATCAACTATACTTACCATATAATAATTAAAAATAGGTAATATTAAGCTATATTAAATATTTTAGACTGTCAATAAGTTCATTTTTCCAATAAAGAAATTGATAAGACATTGTTATGTCGGTTTCGAAGTGGGCTAGGTCATTATAAATAAAACATCAATTAATTTATTGCAAGTGAAATATAATTTAATATTATAAAAACAGTACAGTCGTTATTGGACTTCTCTCCCGTTACGATCACGCCTTTTCGTGGTTGCCATGCTCCGAACGATCCCTCGGATAACCTCAAAAACAGAGGCACGCTTTGAGAATAAAAAGACAGTACATTAAATATATATATGTACTCACAGAGGCGAGAAGAATAATAGGATAAAAAGCACTCACGTATATATATTTCAACACCTTTATTTTTTCAACTACTTGCATTGTTACACACAATTTTTTGCCGGTGAAATGTAATCACACGTTGGATGTCATCTTTAGGACAACATTTGGATGACTTTTTACTATTTCCCGCCAATACCAACTATCCTAAAAGATAGTATATTACCGATATCTGAAAGATGTCATGAAAAAGACGTCTTTATGATATCCTTTGGACAACGATAAACTAGATACAATAGATAAGTTTTTGATAACATACAAACGTCATCAATTGGATAATATTTTGGGATAACTTTTAGACACCCGTTTTCATCGCCGAAAGATATCATAAAAAATATAACTTTACGGCAGCATCATACGGGATGTGATTTGAAAGATGTCGAACAGTTATCTTACGGTCACGTCTTTAAGGTAACCTGAAAACGGTAACTTATCGACGTCGATTGGACATTTATGCTGCCTGGGAACATAGAATACTAATCTTTGACAACCGACATCAGGAAGTATTGAGGTTTAGTCATGGAGAATTACACGATCGAGCAACGCATGGAAATTGTTATTTGCTGCATTGTCATTGCATAGTTATTGCAGACGAAGTTTCATGGTCGTGTTATCTCGCGCCGCGGCGATGTGAATTGGCCACCAAGATCGTGCGATTCGACGCCATTGGACTTCTTTCTTTGGGCTTTTCTGAAAGGAAAAGTGTATGCCAATGACCCACAGAATATTCCGGAGCTCAAGGAAGCAATTGGACGCACCATTAATGAAATTAATCCGCAATTATGCCAAAATGTTGTTGAAAATTTCGTCAAAAGAGTGAACGTTTGCAAAGAGAGACGAGCCGGCCATTTATCGGATATTGCGTTCCACACATAACCTCCATGTTTGTACCTTATATTAAAATAAAAATATTCGTACTTTTCAAATAAATAATACATTTTATCAATAAGTTAAAATGTATTATTTTAAGGAAAAACGAAGAAAAAACAAGTCATTTTTCATGATGGAAACACGATAACAAAAGAAGCTCGGTCAAGTCTTTGCCGATATTATACATTTTTGCGAAAGAAAACCTCGTTTTTTTGTTTTCGATCAACCGAGTGGCCAAAATCAAGTACACCGTTGTTGAGCCCCTCACGTTTAAGAAGGTTAAAACGTTAGCCGCAATTCAAGATTAAATTTTTCGAATAAATATATATTATTGCCTAGACTATACTGAGTCTCAACGAATTTTTTGAAACATTTTAATTACCAAACCCCGGAGATAAAAAAAATAGTTCAATGTTCAAGCTACGGGTGATGTATGTTTTTTGCTATTCAGCACCAAAATAAACTATTTCTAACAACTTAATATTAATTAATATTAATAATAAATAATCTCGTGACAAATATAAATAGGCATAATTATAAATTACTCAACATTTTATTCCGAGTTGTATAGAACATTCGCTGACGCAGTTTTTTCATAATAATCATCGATAATGTTATACTTTTTCAAGTTGGTAGTAACACAAAAGTTTTTATTATTTACGTAATAAAAATATAAAAATATATAATTTTGCCCTTTAATTATAAATTTTATGAAAAATGAGCATCTACAGAATGAATCTGTATCCCGCGTATGCATTTTTTTGAGGCTTATTGCGAAAAAACTTCATAAACCGTCATTTGACTCAACTGGACCGCTTCAACGTTCTTAAAGGTTCTTCACGAGATTTTTGATAACTTCTTCAATGATTAATATTTTTGAATATTTTTTACACGGGTTTGTTAATGTACATACACATAAATGGCCAAATTATTTTTCAATCATTTTAATTATTCCTTCAACATTAATTGTTTTGAAATAAACCTAATTTTCGGGTCGTCACAGTAGCCATGGCCCTTAAACGCGTTTTTCTCAAAACCACTTTTCCCTGAACCTCGTACAAGATAACTCAAAAACTATACGATCGTTAATTTCCAAATTTTTCACATTCTTAGATAACGTAATTATCGCCTACGTGAACCTAAAGTTTATCGAAATTTATTTTTGAAAAAACGGTATCGTAAAAACTTCGTGAAAAATAGAATACTTTTTCACCACCTACAATTTTTCGAATTTTTATTTTTCTTTGGCATTTTCAGGTTCACATGGAGCGTGTGCGTTTTAGAAATCAATGCACCCGACGCTAAGTTGAATGCCATATTGAATTTTTTTGTTGAATTGAAATGTGTGACAATATACAAATACAATTTTAATTACGTAGATAGTTTCGACACCGAGAAAACTTGAAAATTCGCTTATTTTCGGCTGCCTAAAGGGAATGGTGTTGAAGTTTGCATCGTTGGAACGCAACGAAAGTTTCGTTTTACATTTCATTTTCCATATTTTTATTGTTACCGGCGACCTTTTTTGATAGATTCATAATATAGATCGCTAAATAAATATCTTTAAAAATAATTGAAGGACTTTTGTCGGTGAAATGTGCCAAATGAAATTAAATTCGTTGCAGTCCAACGATGCAAACTTCAGCATCGTTAAAGGGATCCCCCACCCTTAAATACAGCGAAACGCGTTTATTATATTTCATATCAATTTCATAATTTTTTATTTCCAATTTTTAATTTAAAAACTATAACCGTAGGATTTGTCGTCGCGGACATGAAATCGTAGGTTCTCAGCGGCTAACGGAACTCTAAAAAAAGAAGCGCGCCATCTATGGTGAACGAGTCGCACTAGTGGCTACGGAATCGCATAAGCGTTATATGCATGTGTTCATGTGCGAAAAGCTGGGATAGCTGAAATTGTAGACAGCATGTGAAAAGTGTTTCGTAACGAGAGAGGACGATGTTGGATCAACGTATATAAGGGAGTAGGATGGAGAGAGACAGAGAGAGAGAGAGCGCTTCGCCCACAGTTCCAAAGTGGCCTTTGTTTAGAATGCCCCTTGGGGGGATTTCTGAGCGTTTTACCACACAGGTAGAGAATGCGGTCCGCCGCCCGATCGCGGTAGCCCCATACTTCTGTTCCCTATCGAGTTCTCGGAGTTCCTTCCCCTAATACCCCTGCACACCCCTTACTCGTCGTTTACCTCGCCCTTCTTCGTAAAACAAAGCTCGACCCGTGTGCGTTTAGTCGTTTTTTTTCTGCTCTCGTACCCCGCTCCCTTCCGTAGTGCCGTGCGAAAAAGCGAGAGGTCGACGTTGGTGCTGCCTCGAGGAAATCTCGCGTGAGCGCACGAATCGCCTGCGCTGGATGCGGGTGTGTGGGTGTATGAGCTGGAAAAACGGATAGCCGGTGGCGGCGCTAGCGTCGCGTGCTCCCGCAGCGGCGGGAAATTTATATCGCAGGTGGCAGCTAGCAGTGTTGAAAAATAAATGTAAAAGGAATTCCTTGTGTATGATAAAAAGTGGCGTTATTAACGGGACACATCTACCTAAGTGGGTCAAAGAATTGCATTTTCCAAAAATATGTTTATTCGATGGTATCACCTGTTAGCTATATTCCCTGAAAATCTCATCGAAATATTCCTAAAATTGAATGAGCTACAGCTTCTAACAGTCGGACGGGCGAGCGGTAGCAGCACCATACTCCAATCTTTGAATGCGTTTTTCTGGAAAAATTGTTTTCGAACAATTGGGACGTGATATCTCGAGAACGACTTGATGAATTGTTTCCAAATTTACAGGAGATACGATGAGAAGCATTTGAAGGTCGTTGACGGTCGCACGTTTTTTTAAATCGATCTTCATTTTTTAATAGTTACGTAAAAATGACGACTTTTTTCATGCATTTTGTATTGTATACAGCATTTTATGTGAAACCGTTCGAAGCGCACGACCGCGTCGAGCGGCAGATGTGCGGCTTTGAACGCGTTTTTCTCAAAACTACGTTTTTCAACCTGGTTGACAACATATTTAAAAAACCATTCATCCGATTTGCATGCGCCAAGTCTTAAACTGTTCGAAAATCCCGTCTCTGTGGCCCCACGTAGGGATTTTTTTGTATAAAGGGCCCCCTTCTATTTTTTTATGAACGATGAAATTTTTCCATGAAAATCGGAAATAAAAATCTCTGGTCCGCCATTTTTTTTAGATATCGAAACTCCCCTACGTAATGCTGTAAACCTATATGTCTAGTTTGTAAATATATTTTTATTTTATTTTTCAAATGAACCGTATGGCTTAATCGCTGTCAACCGCCGAGCTGCAATTTCGTCGGAGTGTCCGCTTGGAAGCGGCGTACACCGCAAACTATACTTTAGATCCGAGTACAAAAATTTGTATACAGTCTTCTATATGTATATATTGACTATGAGTATTAATAAAAAAAATTCCATTCATCGTTTGTTTGAAAATAATTACGAACAATACACCGTCGTACCGCTCACGAACCGTGGTGTGGTGCCTTAAGCTGGCGAGTGTCCATCGGCAAGCGTCGCGAAAGGAATTTCATCATCCACGGGCGGCCATGCTTTTGTGGTTTTTCTGTATTTTTTGGTGATTCCTTTTTTAAAGGCTCTGAATATATGCACCTTTGTGTTTAAAAAAATGTATTTTTTGTCACCAACCGTTTCCCAGAAAAAAATCGGAATTTGGCCTTTTGTCTGGGCCTCTAGGTAGATGTAGCCCTTTAAGAACTTCGTAATGATTATCGTTCTCCGTTTGGACAGCAAAATTGAACAACTATCTCTACGTTTTAATATCATTCCATTGTGAATTATGGTATTTATTAATATCGATACACGCGTTACTTTATTTATTTCTATAGAGATAATTGACGTCGCTCAGTGCTGACCGCGTTAAATGTCGATTTGAGGCAGCCATCTTGCGTATTTCGAACTCAACTCCGGGATCTTACGATAAAATAGTCTCTTATGATAGATAGTGAGGTTGACCTTGTACATGCGAGGGCATGTACAAGGCCAACATAACCTCACAAATTTTCGAACCGAGTTTTCTCATAAGTAGTTGAGTTTTTTAAAATGAAAAACGAAGCAGTAGGCTCTGGAGAATTCGCCTTAAGGCGACGTAGACGATGTACCACGTGACATGTGAGTGCAAGAGAGATAACTAAAATGTTCAAACGGAAATATCTCCAAGATGAATAATATTCAGGGTACAAGAAAATCCTCAAGCTCTGCGTCAGGAAATTCTCCAGAGCCCGATGCTTTCCGTTTCTCAAAAAACTTGACCATCGATGAAAAGACTGGGTTAAAAGATTTGTGAGGTTATGTTGACCCTGTTCTTGAGGTGTTCCATGCTCAGTGGGTAAAAATGCAGTGTCCAAGTTTTCCCTCAGAGCACATGCGTTTTTTCGCGAAGAAGCCCGCTTTTTAGGTAGTCAAGCCAGGCTTCAATCCATAGGATTTTCATAATTTTTTTTTGAGCTTCACTAAACATATTAATAATCGTCTCTGTAAAATTTCAGGGCCGTTTATCGAGCTAATTAGAGAGAAAAGAAATATTAAAATTGCGTATTTTTGTGAAGGAGCTCCGAGACGACATACAAAAACCCAATTTCCGGTCGCTGCAAGTGTATATAATAGATGGAATCCGTCAGATTCTTAAAAATAATCAGACTTACATACTTCACACTTGTAGTAATCCAATGCTCTTAGAAAAAAACTACGCTTATTGACCTAATTTTAATGTAAGATCAAGTTTAATTTGAACTTCCGATATTGGATTTATTACCACTTGCTACGATAAAAAGACGTGACAGCAAGGCAACAGCTGACTGTAGTCCTAACCTAATCTCACTCATTCGAATTTCCACACATATTTCATTTTTAACCGACATATTTCGTCGACCCAAATTATCCACGCTTTTTACCAGGTCGCTCGAATACAATGCTTTATATTTTCCGCACCTGATATTGTTTTGACAGATCGACGTTGAAAAGCATGGAGGTTAAACTCGCCTGGTTGAGTAAAAAGAGACGGAGATAGAACCAATATTGCCAAATATCAAACTTCGAAGTACTGCGCGAATAGTTGGAATAACTATTGTTTCATTTTTCTAATTAAATGTGAATATTCATTAAACAGTTTACACAACGAAAATTTGTACATTACATTTTTTTTACATATATTAGAAATATAAATTGTACAAATCTCAAGTATGGTCAGGGGTATGACCAGTGTGAAGCGATAGGACCACCTTAAGGGGAGATATACACCTAGGAGCCGGAAAAATGTCGTTTTTGTGAATTTTTTCAAGGAAAACTATTTTAAATTTCGGATTGGGGTTTTCTTTATTTAAAAATATCAAAAATATACAAGGATATTGTATGATCCTTGGAGCGTCGTAAAAAAATCTGCGTATACGGTACCCACTGGCGTTTCTTCAAAAATCATCTGAAAAAAACTAAAAAGCTTATAAAATTAGATACTATAAGTTAGTACTTGTCATAGCCGATTTTGAAAATATCGATTTATGACAAAATGGCGGACGATTGAACATAAATAGTGATTTTTGGGCCAAAAATTAGTTATTATTTTGCCTATAAAAAAAAAACTAAGTAACGGAAAAAAATCCTATGACAAGTACTAGATAATAGTGTATAAAATAACCACAAAAACCTCAAGGCAATCGGTTCATTGGTTTTCGAGAAATTTTGGGTACAGATTTGAAAAACGTGGTTTTGAGAAAAACGCGTTTGAAAATTTGGGAATTAATAAATCATGAAATTTGTCAACTTACATGGAATCATCGATATCAGGCCCATAGTGTAGGTCTTCTACGGTTCTAAATCTTCGACCTCGACCATCTAGGTGTATATCTCCCCCTACCCGTCCCGCGATCTTTCGAACGAAATAAACCTCATCCGTTTGGCAATTTCGTCACCAGGCGTCGCTTATTTAATTCGCGCGTGAGTAAACATGCGGCTTCGAAATCAATTTACCCAAATTTCCTGACCAAAGAGAATTTGTTTTCGAGGATTCGGAATTGCCGTTTCGGTGGCTGCTGGAGAATGTTCGCACTGGTGAAAATATGCGCTTTCGGGATCTACAGTTTGGCCGTGTACATATTCGCGCACTACCTCGCACTATCGTACTACACGAGTAGGTACAGTGACTGGTTGTTCGGTGATACTTACGGAAACAACAGTCTGTACGACTTCATCATCGGTAAGTCGAACGTCGGCGATAAAAAAATGCTCCATCATGCTGTACCCGGGCTCTGTTTTTTCTCCAGTCGGTGCTGGAAGCGCCGGTGCGACTTTAGCGGCGCGGCTCTGCGACGGGAGATGCAACGTCTTGCTGGTCGAGGCGGGAGCTCGGCCCGCGTACTTCTTCGATATACCAATTTTAGCTCCGCTCCTCCAAAGATCTCCTTACGACTGGCGGTATGCGACAGTGCCGCAGCGATACGCCTGCAAGGGACTCTCGCGTAACGTAAGTCAAATGCGCGAGTTGTAGGTGCCTCGTAGAACATCCTCCAGGATTTGTTACTACCGAAACCGTCCCTTGTTCACTTTCAGCAAAGTCTGTGGCCGCAAGGAAAAGTCCTCGGAGGATCCAGCAGACTGAACTACATGGCTCACGTGACGGGACATACCAAGGACTACGACAGCTGGTTCCCGGAATTCGCCGGTACTATCGGAAAACGGCTCGTTCTCGTGTCTTCGGCGTAGTCGTTGATTCGCTACCCAAAGTTTCAGAGTACCAGCCGAAGGACGCCGATCCGACGATCAACGAGCCTCGATGGCACACTCGCTTGTCCAACACGGTACTCGACGCGCTGCGGGAAATTTCCCCCGGTGTGGAAAACGGTAACGTATTGCGTTTGCGACTATACGATTCTGCCGAATTTCGGTGTATTTTTTTACAAGCTTTTATTCAACTTGACTTTCTGGGCAATGCAAAACGGAAAATCGACATTTCACCTACTTCCTGACTACTTAGAGCTCAGAAACTTTGCAAACATGCATCTAGAAGTGATAATGATTCAACTTTAAAAACAAAGACAAACAAAAATCCATAAAATTTTAAACTTTCCATGTAAAATTAGCGATATCTAATCATGCACATAAAATCTCACTAACACATGCAAATAAAATCGTAGCTGACTGTATGAATGTGAAAAGTTTATATGCAGCAATTAGTCGTAAGTTCAATCCCAATTACAGTCTTTATAATTTTTCCAAGCATTCCATGTTCCTAACGTACAAACTCGCGAACTAGTAAACTACTAGTAACAACTAACTAGTAAAACCAATTAAAGACTAGAAAGTATGAAAAAATTTGTATTAAAAAAAAATATTTTTAAAAAGCAAGCTTTTATTTAATGTACTAAAAAGTAGAAAATAATTTTTACCAAGTCACCTATGCGACTATAAATAAAAGCTTGGGGCGCCCAAAATTTCGACATATAATCTTTAATTTACATAAATCCGTTAACATATCAACTGTGTTTAATTTACTGTAAAACAACCTCAGATATCTTAAATAAAAATCCTGAAACCGAGTACAAACGTGTGATAATAATTTTTCTAATGACTATTGTGCCAAATTAAATACGGTTAATGAAACTGAATTGATCAAATTTATTAAACATTTGAAAAGTTGAGCGCCCCAAGCTTGTATTTATAGTCACATATAAGGTACTTGATGAACAGATTATTTTCTACTTTTAGTTTAGTATTTGACGGCTTAACGTTAGATATAAGGACTAGCATATAAGAGCAACTGTATGGACATGTGAGTGGGCTATAAAAAGCGCAAAGCGTCGTATAATGAGGAATAAAGAATGCATCTATTTCTACTTTCCAGCACATTAAATAAAAACTTGTATTTCAAAAAAAAAAAAATACATATATTTAAGTAACTATTAAAAAAAGATCAATTTTAGAAAAGTGAGATGGTCAACTACATTGAAATCATTCTCATCACATCACCTGTAAATTTGAAATTTGAAAAGTAGAAAATAATTTTTTTTACCAAGTCACCTACATGCGACTATAAGTAGAAGCTTGGGGCGCTCAAAATTTAGACATATAATCTCTAATTTACATAAATCCCTTAACATATCAACTGGATTCAATTTACTGTAAAACAACCTTAGATATCTTGAATAAAAATTGTGAATCTGATTATAAACGTGTAATAATAATTTCCCTAATTACTATTGTGCCAAATTAAATACGGTTAATGAAATCGAATAGATCAAATTTATTATACATTTAAAAAGTTGATTGCCCCAAGTTTTTATTTATAGTAACATATAGGTAACTTGGTAAAAAATATAATTTTCGACTTTTTGGTACATTAAATAAAAGCTGGTTTTTGAAAAAGTGTTTTTTTCACTCAGACTTCGGGACCGTTCGACTGATGACGCAGAATGGCCAGAGATGGAGCACCGATAGACTCCTCGAGAACAAATCACAGCACGGCTTGCGCGTCGTAACGCACAGCCACGTGAACAAAGTAATACTCGATGGGGATGACGCGAGAGGTATTGAATTTGTCAGAGGAGGCGACAAATACAGAGCTCTCGCGAGAAACGGAGTGGTAGTGAGCGCGGGAGCTATCGGGAGCCCGAAGTTGTTGATGCTCTCGGGAATCGGACCGAGGAAACATCTTCAGAGCTTGGGGGTGAGTCGTACCGTTGAATCGTCGTTCGAGATTTTTTTTTACATTTCAATAACAACATAAAGCAGAATAATGTTTATTCGCATGACGGTGAAGTTCGCCTAGTTGGGATGCAATGATTTTTTGGTTAATTTTTCAATTCTTTTTTTAATCTTCATCCAAAGCCTTCTTTGCAAATTGAGGTCGCGAATCTCTAATAAGAGTACGGAAGAACGTCTGGGCGATTGTCAGAACAAAACGGTCGAAAAAATTTGAACAATTAAAAAGAATTAAGGAGTTAGGCTACTGTGATGAACGGAAAAGAGAGGTTATTTAAGAACATTAATTTTGAAGGTTAAAGCGGGGTAAAATAAGATGATTGAAAAATCGTTCGGACATTTATTTGTATTTACATTAAGGGGCTATACCAGTGTGAACGCAGAAAATTTGGGCGATTTTCGGGAATTTTTTGGAATAAAAGTGCTCAATTAAATGTTTCGGAAAATTGAGAATATATTTGTCTATATTTGACCTATATTACATAATTTTTTCATAGAAAAATACTGAGATCCAAGCGACTTATGCGCCTTCGGAGGCGCAAAAAAAAGTTCCTCCACTGCTGACATGATTTCGGCCGATTGAGTCGCTGAAACCGACAAAGGAAAAAATGTCGTTAAACTGGAAGGTATTTCCTGTACAATGACGTAGGGTTTTCAAAAAATATCAAAATCCAACAAAATGGCGTAGTTATGAAAAAAGTCTGTTTTCTTGCCTATAAAATGGTCGTTTTTTTCAATGCCAAATCGTCAATTTCCATCCAATCAAAAATATCCTACGTCATTGTAGAGTAAATATATTCAAGAGTACTCAGTCCAAATTCCAAGTCAATCGGATAATTGCTCTTTCAGTTACAATGTCATTAAATTTGAAAAATCTCATTTCGAGAAAAACGCGTTTGAAGATTAAACTATCGATTTTTGCAAGATAAAATGATTAGTGATACGGCCTTGAAATTTGACAGGATATTCTTGAAAGTATAAACTGTCGAAAAAGGAAAAAAAATCGATTTTTTGAAAGTGTCACACTGGTATAACCCCTTAACGAGTTAGCATTTGAAATTTCATTAAAAAATAATAATTAATACAGTTATAAGCAATCTCATGAAAGACCTTTGGACGGGAGAGGTTCAACGGTGTACTTGATTTTGGCCACCCAGTCTATATGAAACAAAAAAAAGTTTCAAAAATAGATAATATTGGCTAAGACCGAGCTTTTTTTTATATTGTGTTTCGATCATCAAAAAAAATGTTGAATTTTTTTTTCTATTTTTCTATCGAAAAGAAAATTACTGCTAATAACTAATGAAAAAAAGTGTTATGAAAAACGTTTGTCCATACTAAATTACTATTGCAGTGAATGAGGAATTTTTTTCGATTTTTCACGGGAAAATGACATTTTTGTTAATTACGAATCAAAAAAAATGTTAAGAGGAAAAACGTCGTTCAAGACTGAACTACTATTGCACTGAATTTCAAGTCTTTGCGGTCATTCGATTTCGAGGAATCTTGTCCACCATTTTGAAAAACATGGTTTCGCGAAAAACGCATTTAAAATTTTACTAGCAGTTCTATCGTTGTAATCATAAGTTTACCTTCAATCTACGATTCCTGCACCATACGTTGGACCTTTCTATTCAATTTGAGCTGCTTAAGCGGCGAACGAGCGTTCGTCATTTTCACAGTAGCCTGACCCCTTAATTTTTGTGCGATTGCAACGATGTAAACTTGGTCATATTTTATTCCTCGTATTTACGTAATTCACTCACTGCTTCATAACAAATATTTTCTATTCGTTGTTGGTTTCTTTGATTACTTAAAATCGATAAGAATCGAAATTCGGTGGTAAAGTGAATCTGCGATTCCTGATTGTTTCCGTCGTTCAGATTGACGTGATAAATGATTTGCCGGTTGGTCAAAACTTGGTAGATCACGTACTGACTGGGATTGACTTAGTGACGCTCAATATCTCGTCACCGTTGAGTCTAGAGACCGTTCTGAATCCAATTTCCGCCCTCAATTACTCGCTCTTCCGACAAGGTATAACACATCGAATATCATTTTTTTTTATCTATACAATTCGACGTGAAACGTTGAATTTATGATACTGTCCTTTTTTCATCAAGGTCCATGGACTTCCGCCGGCATCGAGGCCGTAGGATCGTTTTATACTTCGTCACAGTGCGTTGAGAAAGAATCTCCTGCTCTGCAATTAATGATAATCCCTGTAGGAGTGTCTCAGGACAACGGCATCGTGCTGAGAAAGTCCATGGGCATTTCCGACAAGGTAAATCATCGGCAATCGATCCAATAGCAATGAATGCTGTTTTTTAATTTCTGTGTAAATAGAATATTTAAAAAAAACAAGCTTTTATTTAATGTACTAAAAAGTAGGACATTTTTTTTACCAAGTCACCTATACGTGACTATAAATAAAAGCTTGGGGCGTTCACTTTTTTCAATGTTCAATACATTTGATCAATTCGGTTTCATTAACCGTATTTAATATGGCACAATAATCATTAGAGAAATTATCGGCACACGTTTATACTCAGTTTCAGGATTTTTATTTGATAAATCTAAGGTTGCTTTCCAGTAAATTAAATACAGTTGAAATGTTAGAGGATTTATGTAAATCAAAGATTATATGTCTACATTTTTAAAGATTTTATTTATAGTCACATATTGGTGACTTGGTACAAAATAATATTTTCTACTTTTTTGTACATTAAATAAAAGCTTGTTTGCTTAAATATTTCTTTACATATAAACTATTTTCTACTTTTTAGTCTTTGGTTGATTTTACTAGTTAGTTGTTACTAGTACTTTACTAGTTTACGAGTTTGTACGTTAGGAACATGAAATGCTTGTAAAAAATAACAAAGATTGTAATTGGGATTGGACTTATAACTAATTGCTGCATTTAAACTTTTCACATACAAACGCAGTCGGCTACGAATTTGTTTGCATGTGTTAGTGAGATTTTGTATGGATGATTAGATATCGTTAATTTTACATGAAAAGTTGATAATGCAATGGTTTTTTTTTAGTTGAATCATGCATTGTCACCTTTAGATGCATGTTTGCAAAATTTCAGAGCTCTAAGTAGTCGGGAAGTGGGTGAAATATTAATTTTCCGTTGTGCATCTCACAGAAAGTCAAGTTAAATAAAAGTTTAGTAAAAATGCCCAACATTTTGCAGATTTTCGATCAATATTTCGGTCCGTTGACCCACCGAACAGCGATAACGATAGCGCCAGTCTTGCTGCATCCAAAGAGTACCGGAGAGGTGAAGCTTGCCAGTTCCAATCCTCTGCACGACCCGCTGATCGATCCCAAATATTTGTCGCACCAAGAGGACGTCTCCACGTTGATAGACGGTAAGGGATGTCGACAGATTCGCGATCGGAATAATTCTGTAAGATTTTGACGCTCGCTTTTTAGGAATACAACTCGTCAAACGGCTGACGAAAACCGACGCGATGCAAAAAATCGGGGCTTCCCTGTACGAAGCTCCTTTTCCAGGCTGCGAAAAACTTACCTTCGACAGCAGAGACTACTGGGAGTGTTACATACGGCATTTGACTCTCACCTCGTATCACCCTGCGGGAACGTGCAAAATTGGACACGTTGTCGATAGTTCGTTCCGGTAGGTGCCGTTACTTCGTAACCGACCACGGTCTCAAGGGGAGATATACACCTAGGAGCCGGAAAAAGATCATTTTTGTGATTTTTTTCAAGGAAAACTATTTGAAATTTCGGATTGGGGTTTTAATTATTTAAAAGTATATACATTGAAAAATATGTTTAATTTTCTTTATTTAAAAATATAAAAAATATACAAGGATATTGTATGATCCTTGAAGCGTCGTAAAAAAATCTGCGTATATGGTACCCACTGGCGTTTCTTCAGAAATCATCTGAAAAAAAAACCAAAAAAAATTATTAAATTAGATACCATAATCTAGTACTTGTCATAGCCGATTTTTAATATATCGATTTATGACAAAATGGCGGACGTTTGAACATAAATAGTGATTTTTGGGCCAAAAATTAGTTATTATTTTGCCTATAAAACAAAAACTAAGTAACGGAAAAAAAATCCTATGACAAGTACTAGATAATGGTGTACAGAATAACCACAAAAAACCTCAAGGCAATCGGTTAATTGGTTTTCGAGAAATTTTGGGTGCCGATTTGAAAAACGTGGTTTTGAGAAAAACGCGTTTGAAAATTTGGGAATGAATAAATCATGAAATTTGTCAACTTACATGGAATCATCGATACCAGGCCCATAGTGTAGATCTTCTACGGTCGATGGAATGTTCATAGCTTCTAAATCCTCGACCTCGACCATCTCGGTGTATATCTCTCCTTAAATACAGGTCTTGAAACGATGGTAGCGGGAAAGGTTCACATAGCGTCAAGCTTTTGCTTCAATTTTCGGTCCCATGGTGCGCATAGTAATGTCTTGATATACGGGTTCTTGTTTCTTCTTTGTAAGAAATATCCATGATACGGAAAGTAAACAAAAAAAGTATGCATTTATTTACATGCTAAAATGAATAAATCAATACACACATGCTTAAAAATATAACGTAACCTATATTAATCGCGTGCAAAACTCAAGCGACAATGAAAAAAATGATTGATATTTTGTTCTTTGTATTGCGATGATAGTTGAGCTGAATTGTTACGCTGCGCACTAGGAACCCGAAAGTTCTGAATTGTCACTGAATTAAATTGTCAACAGTTATTTGGCAGGGTTGTTACACATATGAAAAACGGGGAAAAAAACTTAGGGTATTTCTTTCCTCCTGGAATAATCAGGGAAAAGTCAGGGAATTTTGGAAATTCTTTAGAATTTTCTCAAAATTTACTTTTTGCAAGAATGACGAAAAATGAAACCGACTTGACAAAAAAACTGAACAGTATAAAAATGATATATTTTTGATATTTATATTATTCTTCATGATATACGAAAAAAGTTGTCGGTGCCACACATTGAAAATTTTAAAAACTGAAAACTAATATACCGTGAAGCTCCATACATTCGCATTCGATCTGTCGATACACAACCACATCATTATTATTATAGATAAATGTTTATATTTATTTTTCTATTTATTGTCACCAGCATAAAAATTTGTTTATAACGAAGAACAGGTTCTGTATTTGCTTCTAATTTATTTTTTTTACTTTACACTGTTTACATTATTTTTCGAATTTCAGTTAAAAAAAATTATGTTATCAAGTTCAACATAATTTTTCAATAAAACGGTCGAATCGAGAATTTCCTTCGTTCTTTCAAGTCGGATAAAGACGTTTCTTTTTCACAAAAATGATTTATTGCTATTTCTACGTATATAATTTTTCCCGTACAGTTTGTAACGTTTACAAAAACTAGTATGATTGAAACGAGACTTAGCTAGTGGTATTTAATTTAAAAACATATATATTTGATGAAAACAAAGTGTTCTTTATTTCACCCTAATCTGGGTCATTTGCAAAACCTGAATGGAAAACCTAAAAAAGTCAGGGAATTTCAGAGTCAATAATGCGTAACAACGGCAGAGCCATTTTCCAAACAGCTATTTCTTGTCGTTTTTTAGAGTTTTCAACACGAAAAATCTATTCGTAGTCGACGCGTCGGTGCTCCCGGAATTGCCGAGCGGCAACATAAACGCCGCGGTCCTCGCGCTGGCAAAACGAGCCGCCAAATTATTGAGCTCTCGCGAGGAAAGAAAGAGGGCCGACCCACGAGGCAAGTGCACCAAATTGTCGAGCTATATGATCGCGCTGTACGGACCGGCAGTCGGAAATTTTCAGTCGACAGTCACACCGAGCTGATTTTTAAATACAAACTTTATTCACACCTTTTTCTTCACATTTTGTATATACAGTGTACAGATTTTCGATGACTTTTCAATCGTGTACGCGAAATAAAAGTCCGGTTCAAGTGAAAACTCTCGAACGTTACTTTGTTCATGAAATTGCTGTTGAATTGTGAAACGAAGATGACGGACTGACTGTCCTGTATTGGAAGGAAGGTAAATCGTCCCGAATCGTTAGAAGATAATGGAAACGCTTATCGCCGGAGTGCTCGCCGATGTTCTGTACACGTGGAAGTTGAAAGCGTGAACTCAAAATTTCCTGTTTGGTTTCGCACGTCGCTCAGGATCCGCAGATCGGAGGGAAGATGAAAAAATTTTTGGGTCAGCGACGATGGTAGGGGTGTTTCCTAGAGGAATTTCTGCGATGATGCGAGGGATGCATATTGACGGGGCCGTGGTAAGAAGATTGGTCCTGCGAGGCGTAGGGTACGGAATATCCGATTGGAATTTCGTACGGCGCTGCTGGTACCATTCCGCCCATAAAATTGTGGCTAATCGGCAGCATTATCTGCGGTTGTTGGATCGGTTGTTCCTGCGGCGGCTGCACTTTGCGGTTGATGCACAATTCTCTGTTGTACAGCGAAGTGCCTTTGAACAACTCGAGGGCGTAATCCACCGATTCGTCGTGCTTGTACGTCACGAACCCGTACGCCCTTGGTCGGGAGTCGCGATCCTTGGGTATTTTCACATCCTCCAACGGGCCTGCCTGTCGTTCGAATATTCAGTGAGAAACCGAGTTAGCCGCAAGAATTTTGTCGTGGTCGTTAAAACGGACGGATTGAGTGGAAAATTTGAGGTTAGAAATCGTGCTGTTGGAATTGCTCGGACGGACTTTCCACACAGGAGTACGAGAAAATTCTTTTCAACAGCGACCTTGTAACGCCGAGGAAACTAACGAAGCTCTGAGATTGTCAATAAGTCTTACGGATCCGAAAAACAAAGAAAGCTCGACAGTGCAAAAGTCTGATGGACGATTTTTCCGTCGAATCTCTTACCTGCAGAAATAACTCGTACAATACATCCTCGGTTACTCTGTTGCTCAAATTTCCGCACCATAATGTTCGTAGATCCCTGTCCATTTCGAGAGCGCAGTATAATTTCTACTCGGTTAATAAGCTTCCAATGTTTACTCCGGAGAATCACCAAACATGTAGAGAAACTGGAAACACGGACGCGGATGTCACACGCAGCGTCGTGATTGGCGGAACGAAGCGCCGCCCTGCGGGCAGTGTCGGAAGCTCCGAACGATGTGTGCGACACGCTTGGCCGATAAAAATTACCGTTCCTCGTCTTTGTCCAAACGAAGTTGGAAAATAAATTTTCTCTGCTTTCGATAGTGCTTTTTCTGTAGAACCAATTCTGGGGAAGCTTTCCGTTTTTGAAAGTCTCAGTGTTGTCGGTGTTTCAGGTGACGGCGTTACCGATACCCCCGACTGCCGGACACGCAATGACATCGGACGGCGCTTCGCCGAACTAACGCGCAGGCGCAATATTATTGATAGTGCTCTTTCCACACACACACACACACACACACACACACACACACACACACACACACACACACACACACACACACACTGAACTGTATGCCGAGTCGATGCAAAACGGGAGGCCGAAATTTTACAGGAGACCTCCGCTGTCGACTTGAAGTCGGAGAACATGGCGACCGCGTCGAAGATCGGTTATAAGCAAGATTTGCCACCGGCAGGCGGTTACGGACCAATTCAAACCGATAGAATCAAACTTCGTTCGGTCATCGGCTGTAAGGAAATACTCTCGTGCTCAACAGCCCGATTTTTTCCATTCGTTCAAAATTCTCAATGCCATTACGTAAATATTGTAAACATAACCTCTCAAACGTCCCGTCTTTTTTCTCGGCAAATTTGTTACAGGGAAAACCGGAATCGCGGGATTCTTTCTCACGACCACTATAGGATGGATCGGATACAGCATGAATTACAGATCTTTCAGGAGGGATCAAGTAGAGATGAGAAGCGCTCGATTTATCATACAGACGTTATTGACGGCTGAGCGGGACAGAATGTAGGCGACTTTTGATCTTCATTTTTCTGCTCTTGTTCTTTTTATTTAGTTTTTCCTTCACGCCACTTGGCGTGCGCCCGAGCGGTCACCCATCCGAGTAGTGGTCTGTGGAGTAGTGGAAATTGCAAAGGTTGCACGCCGACGCACACTGCCAAACACAAAGCCTCAAATTTGAGGCCAAAGAATACAAAGCAAAATTTCGAATTTTTTTATACGGCTCATAAATTGAATGATCAATTTTCAGTTTCGCACTGTATTTGAGTATATTGTTGAAAGTGAAGGAGGATTATAATTGAATATCATAAATTTCGCCTAGCGAAGGTGCCAATGGTTGGCTTTTTGGTTGTGGTCCGACGTGGAACGTCGCAAGTGGACCAAGTTTTTTTGTAATGCACTATTCTTGTGCCTTGTACTAATTTTGGAAAATTTTCACAACTGAGTAGGAAGTAAAGTGTTCAGCCAAAAATGTTTCGTTTTTTTTATTTTGCTTTATGAATTTTTGAAAAATGTTGCTTATGAATTACACGAGCATTGGGTTAGAGTTTATTATTAAAAGTAATATTATAAATATAATAAATATATTTCATAAATGTAATAAATTTCGCCTTGCGAGGGTGCCAAACGGCTGGTCTTTGTTGTTGAAGTCTAATGTGATCTGTCACGAAAGGACCAAGTTTTTTCTAACGCATATTTTTTTATACCAAAGCATTAGTGGAGCCATTGTACAATTTTGAAAAATTTTCACAGCGGAGTTGCAAACAAGTACTTAGCCGACTTGGATTTTTTTTTAAATGTTGCTTGACGAGTTTTTGAAAAAAATGAAGAAGATTCTGTTAAGGGTGCAGATCCTGGGTGGAGATCTAGAAGTCTGAAAAATTTCAAAATTCTGGATAAAAAAGTATCCGATCTTCTACTCGATCAGATATTTTTTGAGTTATCTTCTGCGAGGTTCACGATAAAGTGGTTTTCAGGAAGACAGGTTTAAAGTTTCCAGGCTAGAAAATCTGACTAAATGAGCTACAGATTGATCTGCAATTCCGAGGCCATAAGGCAGTCCTTCAGCTTCCTCCTCGAGTTCATTTTCGGCCATAAGCTCTCCCCTCAACGCTTAGGTATAAAAGTGGATTATCCTAAAATGAGTCACGAGGTACAGCATTTGATAGCTTTTCAGACCGTTGTATTCTAATCCTAATCTCATCAAAGGGAATCGTTTCATTCAAGTTTACGAAAAAGTAACCCGAAATTTTGCGTTCGGTTTGCAAAAATGTTCAGGCAATTTATACTTTTCATGCGGAGATGAATGTATATCGCGCTTTTTTTTTTCAGGTTTCTGAAGCAGCTCATAAAGAATCGTGATGAGGAAGCGGACCTCATGAAGGACTATCCCGGATGGGAGGTTGGCACGTACTTCGGGGAGCCGATATTCAAGACCGCTCCGAAGGACGAACTGGTCGAACCGCAGTTCTACGAGTACACGGTCCACGCCCCGCCCACCGGTAGTTCCTTCACTCGTATGTGGCACCGTCACCTTTCGTAAATAATTGTGCTTCGATGGAATAATGGGTAGTTACAGTGTGTATTATATAGGAACTCCAAATGAAGCGAATAAAATAAGAAATTACCAAATTGCCGCCCTCGTATTTCTCACCCTAGAGATATCATTCGTGATACGATCATGTGTACGAATCGAACAAACGTTCACCCGTAATACATTTATCAATTTATCTTTTAGTTTCCATATGCATTCTGGAACGCCTTGCGAGGGAAACTTTTGTACAGGGCTATTCTAAAGAGCGATCGGACGAGAATCGACTTCGTTGCCATGGTAACGAGTGGCTTCAAGCTGTTACGGTTTTTGGCAGCTCGTGTGTCAAAGTCAACTTTGTTTTTTTCGATACTTCGATGACAAGAGTTTTTCATATTTATAAAAAATCGGGTAATGTTCGTTCTGGATTACTTTGATTTCGAGGTTGATTGATTCGTGCGTCTTCCACCCCTGATGTGAGTCATCATTAAGGAAATCATCTACCTAGAGGCCAGAAAAAATGGCCAAATATCGAATTTGTTTTTTCTGGCAAAGGGGACGCATTTTTTAAACACAAAGCTACATTTTATGAGAGCCTTCGAAAGAAATCACCAAAGAATACAGAAAAACAACAAAAACATAGCTGCCGGCAGATGATAAAGTGTTTTTCGCGACGTTTGGCGGTGGACACTCTCCAGCTTAAACGGTCCATTCGAAATCTAAAAATCAAACGGGTTATTCGAGTTAACAATAAATACGAGTCGTTGACGATCGTCGATTTTTTAAATCTATTTTTTTCTACAACGTGGCGACGAATTGAAAACCGAGCATACAAAATTGATGAAAAAAGTCGTAATTTTTACTTGACTATTAAAAAATGAAGATCCATTTTAGAAAAGTGAGATCGTCAACGACTTTTATATGGTTCTCATCTTATTTCCTGTAAATTTGGAAACAATCGATCAAGTGGTTCTCGAGATATCGTGTCCACCGACTTTGAAAACAGTATTTCGAGAAAAACGCGTTTAAGGTAGTTGCCAAATCATTTTTGAAGGGTGGGGGGAGAAACAAAATTTCTGTGCCAATACATTGTGCGACGTCACCAGTGCCAACTTATTGTAGGAAAATATTGATGACGTGTACGACTGAATATCGCGAATATCTTGAAATGTACGGTAGATAATCGTAATTATTATTTACATATATGGCAATTTGAAGGAGTTCGCGTTATCAGAAAATTAAATGTTGATGTTTAAAAATCCTATTAAAATGGATACGAGCTTTGGCAACGTCGTACGGTTCTGTCGTAATTCGAGGCTGTTAGGTTGACTGCAGTGACTGTCATAGGTCGCAGCTGTGCTACGCGCGTTTCGTGCCGGTTGGCGTTTTCAGAGGTTATGTCAGAGCAAAAGGAGGCAACAAAGATTATTTCGCCGCAAAGTTTCCGATGGAAAAGACGATTTGTCAGTGCTGGTGTCCGCAAGCATCGTACTATGCTCGCCGAAGCTAGAATAAAGAGAATACATCATAATAAATAAATGCATAAGTTTCCTCTAGGCGCATTTGACTTTAACGCATTTGAAATTGGCGCGCTAGGTTTTCGATTGGTTCTGCTATTCCCATAGTTCCGACGTTGCCACATTTTAATACATACTTCTCAACAAGCCTCACTCTTTCGTAAACTGGTCGCATTTTTTTAGACCTTTTCATTAATTAGATCGGTAACTTATCTATTTTTTTCGGTAATATTGTTCTGCACACTATCCTGCACACAATATTCGTTTTTTGGGTCACTTTTTTTCCATAATTGCGGAAGGTATACCCGAGAAACTGAAATAGTAACGACGTTGCTCCGTACAACCAATGTGATCAAGTTTACATCAAGTGGAGATTTATGTAAACTTTGAAATTTAATATTCAATAAATTCGTGCGAAAATATCCGTTCTCCTTTTGCCAGTATATTCAGAAAATACACCATGACGATTAGTATAATTTTCATTAGTATCTATTTACCCCAATATTTTTAAGCAACCTTAAAGTTAGGACTGTTAGAAGTTGTAGCTCATTAAATTTTAGGAATATTTGAATGACATTTTCAGAGAATATAGCCAAAAGGTGATACTATCGAATGAAAATATTTTTAGAAAATGAAATTTTTTGACCCCTCTAGGTAGATGGAGCCCATTAACAATTCTCCGATCAATTGTAACATATAGTCGTTATTGAAAATCCGAAGATGCAAAACTTTCGTTGACCTATAAACGTTCGATAATAATTGATGTTAAAAACACTACAGTTTCGAGGAGGAAACGTTTTATCCTTGCTTGTTTGTTTGGTAAATACTCCAAGGTGATTCTCGAGGATTTTGCATTCCTTAGAAGTTATCGAGGATGGATTTAGTCGAGATTGGAAAACCCGATCGAGCGTGTATTTTGGACAACCTGAGATCCGGTAGACGCGACAATGGCCAAATTTTCTCGATGTCAGTTGACGATTTGCATGACAAAGATCGGTGGCAAACAGCCTCTGAGAATGCATTTTCCAGGCCAGAGCTTGAAAAGATGGAAACGATAGGTGAGTTTGAGTATTCACAATCATCACTCCCAGATGGGAAAACCACAAGCGGTAGAATTTTATTAGAATTTTTACTCTCAGATTATTCTCAGCCGCAATAATAAACTTATCCAAAGTTATTTAATTTTTATTCGAGAAACAAAATTTATACTGTTATTGTTTTCGATCGCCAACAAAAATACGAAGGCTACATATTTTTGGCCACGGTTATTTATTATGCAGTTAGCAAAAGTTGGATGAATTTTATTTCGCAAGGTCGTCGTAGGGATCTGATGAAGAGGATCATCAGCGAACGTGTCTGGCGAGAACTCCAAACCCCTGAGATAACTCCCGAGGACGGTACTAATCCATCTGAATACAACGACAATTTCTGTGACCCGCAATTCATTCCTTTTCTGGACAAGCCAAATACCGATGAGAGCGTAAGTTCATTTCGGTCGAATATCTTTTACAGTTATGTTTCCTCAGCCAGCTGTTATCTACTTTTCAGATATTGACGAAGTATCCTTTGTACGCCTCCAACAATCAAACCATCTACAAGGACCAAATAGACAGAGGAGGGCTGAAGGCGCGAGCCGAAATTTCGAATTTGAACGAACCTTTTCGAAAAAATTGCACCTTCACTACCTCACCCGAACTTGCGCTTCGACAACCACCCGGAGGATTTTAAAGCCTCGCAATTCGCGAGTTTTGTTTTCTACCTGCCATGCAATTGTAATGAGGGAGAGCTTTAAATGCTGTTTTTTCAAATTTTCTTCACCGAAATAATAATACGGAATTACGTGCAAGTGGAAAAATTGTTTATAAATAAAATATTTGCGTTTGCACAAGCATGTACTCCATTGGAGCGGCGCGGAATGTTTTCGGTACGCCGCGGAGAAGCAATGCAAGTGCAATGCTAGTGCAATGCTTAAAATTCAAGGGGTTAAGCTATTGTGATGGCCCAAAAATTGGGGTTATTTAAAAAATGTATTTTCAAGGAATAAGTGAAATGATTGAAAAATCGTTTGGACTTTTATTTGTATGTATATTAACAAAATTGTGTACCAAATTTCATTTAAAAAAAGATAATTTAAGTAGTTATAAGCAATTTTCCGTTTCAATCAGCAAGAAAAGAAGACGAAAGAAGAAGAAGAAGAAAAAAGTTAATAGAAATGTCGGTCAAGACTAAACTACTATTACATGGAATAAGTGTACTAAATTTCAAGTCAAGTCAATTCAAGTTGTAAAACTTCAATCCGTGATTTTTGCGCCATATATTGGACCAAGGAGACTATAGGGAAGGAGTCCAATCTCCGTATTCTGGCGCCTCCGTAAAATGGGACAAAATTGGGTTCCGCATGAGCGGCGCTGGGGAAGTTAGTCATTGTGTGCTATATATATATATATATATGTGTGTGTGTGCGTGCGTGTGTGTGTGTGTGTGTGTGTGTGTGTGTGTGTTTTGCGCATGCGTTGTTATTAGCTGTCACATGAGCTGAAAATTTTAACTTTTTTTAACCTTAATTCATTTTATAAATAAATTTCGTGTAGCTGTAGTAGTGCCTTAAGATGTTTCTACATTTAAGACGTAATGCAATTACCTACCTAATTACGAAAAAACACCTAAAAAATGCGATAACAATTTATATCCGACGTAAATGTAAATTCCATTCAAATGTGGTTGGGTGGCCGAGATTAGTGTATAAAATACGTAGAAAATGTCAGCGACTGGGACATGCGAGTGTAAATAGCAACCTCACATACCACCGCGTCAAGTGTAGTGCTTCACACGAAAACAGAAAACGCACTTTAAATGACTCATCAGATAAACAACTTCTCCCCTGTGCAAATTGCAATAACCTAGATCACCCTCAGCGACAGTATCAACACAGAGACTCACTACGCAGTAGCGAGCATCATCCACAGCATCAGGAGAGTCACCGCTACAATGAGCCATCATTTTACATTTTACATTTATTGAAATTGTATCAAGACTTAAAGACGCTGATAACAACAGTCTAAAGTCTACAATCTAACTACTACTGAGATGCGTTTGTTTGTTAATATTAATTTTACGCACAATATCAATAAACCGTATGGCACCGTGCGAGGTACTGTTTTCGATTCTCTCCTCCCAAAGGTTTATTATAACTGGAATGATTTTTTAAAATTGAAATTATTTGTTATGCCTTTTATCGGTAAATTAGTTTGATTATTCATAACATTTGTTATAAGAATCATAATAAAAAATAGTAATCATTACTAAAAGCTATTAACGTTAATGTGTTTGTTGATGGTTTTTTGTAACTATCTAAAAATGCATTATAAAAATTATTTACAAAATCATAATACATTTTTCGTAATTAAACAAAAATGTAAGAACTTTGTAAAAATTGTCATACCAATTATTGCATTAAACTAAATAGACGAACTGGATTGCAAACAATCTTAGTGCACGATAGGTGTTTTTCTGACAAGCATGGAGCCTAGATACCAGGAGGTTCAGCGAGGCCTTTCAACTCGTCCCCAAAACGAGAACAAGAAATGATGGCGCTGGGGTGCTCCGGCACCTATATGTATATAGATATACGCTAAACATCGTTGCGATCTAAGACAGATCACAGATGATGTACCTAACCCTCATTAGTGTTAAGGGACAACACCACTCTAGGATTTTGGAAAGACGTTTTCTTTCCTAAAAATACTTTTGTGTCATAAAAACAATATGCAATTGGTCCTGTAGCAATTTTTTTTAAAGGTTCAATTATCGATTTGGCCGCAGAGCCTTGGAACGCGCGCTGAGCTGCTCGTACAACTTTAAACGCGTTTTTCTCGAAACCACTTTTTTCGATCTCGGAAGACGGATTACTCGACCACCTTTGCATACATCGATTTGAAATTTTGATAGCAGCTTCACAATCATATTCTTTATGGGAGTACGTAGCCGTTTTTTGATTAAATGTAAACTTCTTTTTATAAACAATTTACTGCTTTTTTGGCAAAAAATCGATTTATTTCTTTCAAAGTGCGCTATTTTTGCAAAATTTGAAAGCAAATTTCTAGGTAGCCTCATAGCTAATAATATATAAATTATCATTTTTTTTGTTTTTGTTTCAGGTCTTATATTTTACGAGAAAACCGTTCTCCCGTGAAGCTATATTTAAAAAAAAAACACGATTTTCTAGATGGGCTGTATCGCCGCCATTTTGAGTTTGAGTTTGAGATCTTTTCTCGCTTTTGCGTTTTTTTTCCGAACCGTCATGCGGCAATTATGAATCGGCGGATATTTCGACGTTTGATGTCACGATCGGTCTGTCACCTGTCACGATCCCTTTCACCTCGTTGACCAATATATTACTATATATGTAGGTGCCGCTGCACCCCAGCGCCATCACTTCGGGACATTTTCGGGGACGCTTTTTTCAGCGCCTTTGCATTGCCGCTGAACCTCCTGGTATCTAGGCTCCATGCTGACAAGCGTCAACAATAAGCCGCCATGACAGTTTCACCCTGTGCACTGGCTGTATTACTATATTTTTGATACACTAAGCACACGAACGACGCCTACAGGCGATATTTAACACCACGCTCTTGGGCCAAATTTACGGACGTTTCTTATGCCGTCTTACCATACGAAGATTGGACTCCTTCCCTATAGTCTCCTTGCGTAAAACCGCGAGCACGACCGACGGTTTGTGTCACTAGTCAAGCGAGTGACGTCTGAAAACTGTCCTTGCGTAACTTTGCTGAAAATATGAGCTCATAATTGACATCCCTTCCCAAACACCCGCGGTTCAACAGCTTCCATCTCAGAGAAACATCCAATAGTCTCGACGCTTTGTTCCAACATTATAAATCTGTAAAACGTACCGGAAATGCAAACCCCGTCGTCGATATTCGTTCAAACCCCAGATTGCGTTACTATTCAACATTAGTCGGGGATTATTCGAACGAAGCTCTCGTTTGATTAATTCGTTGTGCGTCAGGTGAGCTGCAGCAGGTTTCGCGCGGGTGATAAAGAAAGCAACAGGAAGAGAAGAGGACGGAGCGCGATGTATGACGCATTTTGAATAGTCGGCGAGACGGCCAAGGGGCACAGTGATATCGAAAGGTTGGGAAAACCATACGCTTACGAATACACACGCACGACGGAAATTGTTGTTGCACGCTGCTTGCGAAAAGTCATACCGCACGGAAAAATATTCTTTTTGTGCAGACACAGATCGGGCTTCCAACAGTCAGTCTCCTGCTCATCGATAAATATACACATAAATTCAATAAATTTAACAACAACAATAATAATAATAAAATTACATAACACGAGAAAAAAGGTGAAATCGACTGCGTCTCGAATTCGAGTGTTTCGCTGTAACTCGCGTTTGCCCAAGTGCGCGGAGCCTTCTGTGATACGATGTTAAGCGCGAGAGATAACGATAGCATTTTTCTCCGGTTGACGGGAGCCATTTTATAACGAGCCAAATACTCCATCAGTTCACACACGCTAAATTTTAGCCTTGACATGTTGAAGAATATAAATAAGACGTACCGGACAGATGTGCGGGATTGAAAAAAAAAGAAAGTGAAACGCCGCGAGTTCAAATTTCGAGATAGTGTAAAATCTTTGAGTACACACATGTGGAAGTTTGATTGTTACCAGTTCGAAAAACTGCGGTGTTCGTTTGATCAAATTCCCGAACGTAAGAAATTGTATATATAGACACACGCAGGAGTATTTGTGTCAGTGCGTGTGCATCGAAATTAAGGTATTCCGAGGGCCCTTCCGAATCATTGTTTAAATTACAGTGGCGCTTAATAAAAATAAGTCACATCAATTATCATATCCAACGATAAACTCGAATAAAAAATATCGCCCAAATTTAGATTTAGACATTTTTACATTTTCTCTGAAAAGTCGCGGCTACCAAAATTCTTCCGCTAGTCACATTTTTCGAAGTTTTATCGTTGATATATTTTCTTTGAACATCCAGCGACCCCCTGGAAATATGGCCAGCATGTTATCTCCATAAGGCGCCGTATGAATGAGACAATTTTTAGAGTCGTCACTTTTCGTTTAAAGTTCGATAACTTGATTTGAAATTTTACCAGTAAACTGGGATGCATTTTTACTTGATTATAGACGAAAATGAGTTAATCGTTAAATATTCGGGTTTGTGAAAGGAATACCTTAATGCGCAACAATTTTATACAGAGCGATAAGTATATAATCCAGCACGCGCGCTCGTTGATCTTTGATCGATGCTCGTTGCACGAAGTCCTGGGTGGGCGGACAGCGCATTGGCACGAGGACGATGGGATCGCGCGAACGGGAGCCACGGATAATTCGTTGACGTCGCCAAGGTTATGAGCGGATGGAATGGTAACTGGCCAAGATAAGGATGAGGAGAGGAACGAGCAGCGGGAGCGTCCACCGTCGGTATCGAGGGAACCGACAATCGTCGTCGAGAACGACGCTTCGAGACAGGAAAAGCTCATCGGCAACGGTGTGACGCGTAACAAGTGCAACGGAACGAGCAACGCTGCGGATTGGAAGTTGGCGCTAGACTCGCCGAATTTCCGGGACGCTCACAATCGGCAAGATCGTAGAGGCGAGGCGGACGCTTCATCGAACGAAAAATGGAAGATCGCGCGAGTCAGCGAGGGCGAGAACGCGACCGATAAGGGACACGACGATAGTTACGGGAGAAATGAAAATTTGCAATTGGAAACGGAGGAAGAGGAGGACTACGAGACGGATGCGGAGCTCGCCAATCCTGACGGTTGGATCAGGAAAAAAGTCGTTACGACGCGGCAAAACTTCGGCGAAGAGCAGCACTGCAATGGCAACGCGGTACAACAAACGATGCCCCATCTCGACGAGACTTCGTTCGGCGAAGTTAACATCGTCAATTCCGAACATGTTCACGTCGGAAACACGAACTTTTACAAAGGCCCCGTTACGATAAAACAGTTTGTTTACACGAACGCGCATCCCATAGAGGGCGACGCGAGCGATTCTATCGACAATTACGCCGGCGATGTACACAATGGTCGAAGTTCGGATGTTAATCGAAATCTTTCCGCCAAGGCTGATCATTTGATTCCACCTACTCATGATGATTACGAGAAAGGTGATTATTAGTATCGACAGTTTTTTGCTTTTTAAGGGGCTACGTCTTAAAAATTTCGCGGCCCGAAAAAAATTGCCACATTCCGAATCTTTTTGCTGGAAAACGGTTGGGGAATCAGAAACGCATTTTTTAAACACAAAGGTACGTATATTGAGAGCATTGAACAAATCAACGAAAATACAGAAAAACAAAAATATGGCCGCCGGAAGATGATCAAATTTTTTTGCGACGTTTGGCGGTGGACACTGCAGTAAGCTGCAGTGTCCACCGCCTTTCACGGTCTTTCCGAATTCTAAACACCGAACGGGTTATTCAAGGTGACAATAAATACAAGTCGATTTTTTAAATAATATTTTTCAACGTCGTGACGACCAATTGAATCTCGAGCGTAGACAATGAAAAAATAACAATGAAAAAAGTCATTTTTATGTAACTATTAAATGATGAAGATCGATTTAAAAAGAAAGGGAGACGGTCGAAGACCTTGAAATGTTTCTCATCGAATCTACTGTAAATTTCGAAGAAATTCATAGAGTGGTTCTCGAGATATGTCCACCGACGCGTCCATTTTCGACCGCTATCTTTGGATTTTTTTTTACAGAAAGCAATCAAATGCATGGTCAAAAGAACTTTTAGGCTTTGGTAGCTATATAGAGAATTATATTGAGAAAAAAAAATGTCAAAAGAATGCAAAATGGCGGCGAGCGAGACGCCATAGCACTACTGGTTTTCAGCCATCCCTCTCCGCGGCACGCAGTAGAACTGTCGTAAATTTAATTCTAGAACTAAGATTGAAATATTTTCGTTAATTATATTAGTTTTAGCAGTCAAGTACGGAGAGAAAATAAAAAATAATGAAAAAGGAAATAGAGACGAATTCGAAAAAAAGTTCGTTTTTTCGACCATAATTTTTGTATAAAATGTCATATATTTTTGACAATGTAGAATTAATTGAAAAAAGCGCTCGTGCTTGACTGTTGAAGCAATTTAAGAAGGTACAGTTCAAATTTTTAGTCGATTGTACGAAAATTGTTCCAGTTCTGCTGCGTCCGGACTTCAAAAACTTGTTTGAAGTCAACGGTTTCATAGACGCTACAGCTGATGACATTTTTTCCCGTAATCCAATACCACCTATTGGTAGAAAATAAAACTATTTTTAGAGGGTAACTTTTTCCCCAAAGATAATAGGCTTACAAGAGTCGAGAACTGCGTCTACCGGCGTGGCGTCGCTGAAGACGCTTTTCAGGGTTCGGTGAGGCCCCTCAAAATAGCTTGAAAACCACTTTAACCCTTTCACACTTGACGGGATATATGCTGTCCCAGCCTGGGAAAATTTTGGAAATTGCTGCTGGGCCAACATATGTCCCAGTTTCCGAAAAAGCAAGTTTCAGACAGAAAAGTTATTTCTTCGTAATAATCACTTGGAGGAGAAATAACTGTTCCCGGTAATGAGGCGCACTAAACTGATTTTTTCGACGTATTGAAAGGGTTAAAACTGTTTTTTTTTCTTCAGCTATGCACGATTATGCATCATATTTTTGAAGGTTCAAAGGTTTTTTAAAAGTGCTTCCAACAAAACGATTTTGCGAAAATTTTACGGTGGTGTCCACCTTTAAAGTTTGAAGTATGGTGCTACTGCCGCTCGTCCTAGAAGCTGTAGCCCACTCCATTTTAGGAATATTTCAATAACATTTTCAGGGAATATAGCTAAGAGGTGATACTATCGAATCAAAATATTATTGGAAAATGCAATTTTTTGACCCACCTAGGTACATGTAGCCCGTTAAATATATTTTATTGTAGATTCCATTGTACAAGGTCTTTCCTATTACTACATTTCCACCATTTTCCAACTACCGACCAAAGTCGACTTCCCCCTCTGTATTGCATTCACCATGACATTTCTGCCCTGGGTTTAGGGAAACTGCGAAAAAACCTATACCAATACAGCCAGTTCCAGGTTCGCTTCCTTGTAAAGGAGCTAGTCGCGTTGCGTCGAGAAAAAAAAATCACGGGCTACAGGGCTACACGGGCTACACACGACACACACACGTACCGGTTCGTGTCTGTACCACATTCTTGTACAACTAGAGCTATGTCACGCCTGTATTTATTTTTCTCCGTACTTACTGGGGGACCGGGAATCGAAAACACGCGACCTCCTGATGTTCTGGTTTAGCGGCATTGACGCTAACCGCTAGACGAGCACACTGGTTGTTTTTTTCAAACGTTTCTGTGGTTAGTTGTTGAGGAAAACCAGATGTGTTTTGGTTCCATTTAAGATTGAATTCGAATTAATATTACGGTACGTTTGCACGTCGCATGGCAGTTTTTCAGTGGACTCGATGAAGAAGAATAGAAAATATTGAGGGCGGGGGACTTAGAACCGTCGGCCGGGTAGAAAATACTTCGAGGGCTTGAAGGGTTAGGGTTACTGCGATGATCCGAAAATAAGGGTTACTTAGAAAAGTTCATTTTGAAGGTATAAGTAAGATGATTGAAAATTCGTTTGGACATTTCTTTGTATGTACTTCGACCCTTCGATTGCACACTTCCGCCACGAACCTCCGACTGTATATGGGGGCAATCCGATTCCAGACGTTTTTCAGATCGTTGTATTTCGGTAAATATGCATTTTTTTGTAGAGACGTTTTTGTAGTCAATGACCCTTATTTCGTGGCCCAAAATTTGTTTTCGAAGATAAACAAAAATAAGTGTCCAAACATTCGTTCAAAGTGGGAGTTGAAAAATCCGTACTTGCACGTAAAAGATCATAATTTTTGTTTTTTCAAAATAAAAAAGTCCCTTGAACCTTTTAAAGCGGAAGGTTTGTAAATACGAAAAAAGGCAGTGTCGACCGTCTTTCCAAAAAGTATATTTATTCGGAGGTTTGAATTTGAGCATTTTCGGGATAGTGAAAATTTGAAAAAATCGACTCCTTCGGCAGATTATTTGTTGAAAACGTATATTTTCCGCATTTTTTTTACTTCAATGACTTATTATTCACATTTACCGCAATCGACGCATAAGTACATTCGGTGATTGTTGCACGTAGCCCTCCTGCATAACGGACACTTGCTTTTATATTTGTGATCGGCATTCTAAATACATAATTTACTATAGTAGCGCAAAACAAAAAATATCTATGAGCATTTTCTATCGTAACTCACTTACGTGTAGCAACAAAGCACCAAATTTCACCAAAACAAATGTTGTCACTTTCACCGCACTACTGCATAAACAGTTATGCGATACAGTCAGTTGGAAGAACAATGGGGTCAAAACGACCCAGTGTGCAGTCGAAGGGTTAACAAAACTGTGTGCCAAATGTCATAGAAAAATGTTAATAATTAAAGAAGTTGTACACAACCTCGTGAAGGACATTGGGACGCGAAGGGCCCAACGGTGTACTTGATTTGGGACAGCCGGTTGATCTGAAACAAAAAAAAGTTTTTTTTTTTCTGAAAATAGATAATATTGGCTAAGACTTGACCGAGCTTTTTTTGTTACCGTGTTTCAATCATCGAAAAAAATTGATTTTTTTTTTCGATTTTTCGAGAAAGAATAACACGATTATTGTTAATAAGTAATGGAGAAAAAAAATGTTAAGAAAAACGTCGGTCAACTTTAAACTGCTATTACAATGGATAAGTATACCACATTTCAAGTCGATTCGTTAGAGGTAGATAAATCATGTATACCGTTTTGAAAAACATAGTTTCGAGAAAAACGCGTTCATAGTTTCACTAGTAGATCTTCGTTGTAATCATAAGTTTACGTTCAATCTGCAATTCCTGAACCATATATAGGACTTTCCAGTTCAATTTTAGTCAATTCAAGTGACGAACCAGTGTTCGTCTTTTTCACAGTAGCTTAACCCCTTAAAGCTTAGGGCTTTAGAAACAGGTTGCATCGCGATATTTTTTTTTGTTGAGAGTATGAGAATTTTACACACGACTGATACATAGTCTTGCCAAGTTTGACTTTTTCTTCTCATTGAAAAGTACTGATGGACAATGAAATGGCCGATCGGTGTAGGTGGTTCTGGCAACTAGGGTCATCTGAAATTGAAAATTTTTAGTATAATCATACGACCGGATACTTTTTTTAATTGTGAAAATGACAAAAATTGCATACCAGCAGAAAAAAGTTCGATTATTGGCAAAAAAAAACAATTTTTTTCATCTGTTAATAACGAAGGGGTAAACATATAAAAATGTTATAAACCATGCTCCATCTAAACCATCTCGAGATCCGACTTTACCGTTATATACAATAGTTTCGAGAAAAACGCAAAAAAAAAACGATAAATCGCAGCGAGGCGGTTTATCGCAGAGCAATCTGATCCTTCGTGGAATTCGTCATAACTTGGGCAATTTTTAGAATTTTTCGTTGCTAACTAAAGTCAAGACCATAGGCTCATAAAACTACGGATTGACGAAGTCGTATTTTTCAAATGTCAAGCTTATGCTGACCCCTCCACGAAAATAGCTATTTAGCAATAAACCCTAGGCCCTAAAACTACACAATAAGAACATCGTAGTTTTTCAATTCCATACAAACGCAGATTACTTACGAAAATCGTAATTTAAATTTGTTTTTTGTTTTTCGAAATTTGTTTTACACGAATGAAATTCGACAATTGTTTAAGTTACGAGATGGCTGTGGACCTGGCGATGCGCCGTTATACTGTGCGTCCTGGCATTGAGTTCGGTAACCGTAGTGGTGGTCGTATCGGTAATTCTTTCGAGCAGAAACCCGGTTGGACCGTCGGTCGTGTTGCCGGATACGCCGACCTCTGGAACAGGTGGAGACGGTAATTATACATGCGCATACATATTTCGGATACTTTTCAAACGAATAACGAGTGCGACGTGCAAGCGAAATACCACGCTCGACATTTAATTATTTTTTTCAACCCGGAAACGCCACAACTCTGGTCTGGTGGTCTTCTCACTGTAGACGCTAAAAAGGCTATTTTCATGAATTTCTTTGATAGGTTTATATTACAAATATTCATATCAAAGTTGTTACACTTAATGAATACACTTTCGAAATACATTGAGAAATTTTTATTTATTTATTTAAATCACTATAGACGAAAATGGTAGTTAAAAAAATATCCTGAAAAAATTGTAGGTCTCCGCTGTTGATGAAATCGCGGAGATGGATCCGCCGAAAAAAAAATCAGACGGTTTTAGATTCAGTATGTTAATGGCTATAGCGCATATCGTACGATTTTTGATATATGCAAAAATAACAATATGGTGCCCATTTTTCGGAAAAAAAATTAAAAAACGGGTTTTTTCACCGTTTTTGGCGAAAAATTAGTAAATATCAAAATTTAAAAAAAATCCTTAATATGCGCTGGAGCTATAGTTGTAAAGAATATGTGGTTGAAATTTCATAAGGATCGGTTCAGTAGTTTCGGAAATTTTATCAATAAACCGTCGAAAAACGTTGTTTCGAGAAAAACGCGTTTAAAGTTTGTTTGGGTAACATAAATACACAAAAAGAATGTTTTTTATGTATTTCGAAAGTGTATTTATTAAGTGTAACAACTTTTATATCAATATCTATAATATAAACCTATCAAAAATTCATGAAAATGGCCTTTTTAGCGTCTAAAGTGAGAAGATCTCTTAATTTAATTAAACGGAATTTAAAAAGTATCCGTAATTTAAAAAAATGAATTTTGAAGCAAAATCAGGATGATTGAAAAATCGTTCGGATGTTTATTCGTATGTACATTAACAAAGTTTTGTACCAAATTTCATAGAAAAATATTAATAATTAAAGAAGATATAAACAATCTCGAAAAGGACCTTTGAACGTGAGGGGCTCAACGGTGTACTTGATTTTGGCCACTCGGTTAATCCGAAGCAAAGAAAGACAGTTTTTTCTTAAAATAGATAATATCAGCCAAGCCTTGAATGAGCTTTTCCTGTTATCATGTCACAATGGTAAAAAAATTGAATTTTCAAATCGATTTTCTAAGGGAAAATGACATTATCGTTAATAAGTAATGGAACAAAAACGTTAAGAAGACAAACGTCGGTCAAGACTACACTACTATTGCAGTGATTGAGTGTACCAAATGTCAAGTCAATCCGTTCATTAGATGTCGAGAAATCGTGTACACCGTTTTGAAAAACATAGTTTCGAAAAAATTGCGTTTAAAGTTTTACAAGTGCAGTTCTATCGTTGTAATAATGAATTTACCTTCAATCTGCGATTTCTGCACCATATGATGGGCCTTTCTCTTCAATTTGAGGTGCCTCAAGCGACGAACGATTTTTTTATTTTCACAGTCGCTTAACCCCTTAAGACAATTTAAACCAACCCCTTATGGATTTGGCGTTAAGGGCATCCCGTGCTGCATAAGTAAAAAAGGCATACACACCGAAAGTTCGAAATCAGAGTCAGACAGATCGTTCAGAAATTCTACTCTTTCAGGTGAATCAAACCGCCTTTTTCCAGTAGCCCTAAGTGCCTTTTGTTCTTTTGGACTTTGATCAATGAATGGATTTTTGCGACCAAAATTCTATAGAACATAAAAGATCAATCTTTTTATAGGCTATGACTTTTGTAGGAAACATTTGTCTCTAAGATCAACATTTATTACAATAAAATAGAAAAACTTAAAAAAATATATTTTTCGAGAGTTTTGACCTTGAAAATCAAATTTGCGGGTATTTTCACTATCACGTTCGTGATCAGCGAGTACAAATACATGGTCACACAAAATTCCGAATTAAGGCCTTAGGCCACACTAACGGGTATAAAATCATGTGCGAATTTAACCATTTTTTTCGTATGAAAAAGTGATTCACTCATCAAATTAATTACACATCTATTTCGTATGAATGTCAAGCTGTTAGAAAATGTAAATTTTTTTTCTCGGTGTACAAAATCGCCGACTGCTAATATTTTCTTCTGTTATCTTTTTTTAGGCGCTTCGCGGCGTGACATTTAGCATTCACAATTTTTTACCTCGAACAAAAAACAAAAATTCTCGTCAATCTACATTAAAATACCTAGAGAAGTACGTACGGAATTTAAAAAATATTGTTTTATTCAAAAGTTGTAGGTATTTGAACTTAAGAAATGAATTTTCAGTGAAAAATTTCGTTACAACTGCTCATAAAATGAAAAGTTTTCGATTAATCAGAAATTCCGTATGTATTTCTCTGCGAAATGCAATTATGAACATAACTTTTAAATTTGAAGTAAATCGAGCGAAAATTGTTGAAGTTATTTGTCACGCCAATTGGAAAAACGTTGTTTCGAGAAGTTTCGAGTAGTCGGCCATTTTGTACATCGAAAAAAAAATATATATATACTTTCTAACAGCTTGATATTAATACTAAATAGATGTGTAATTAATTTTATGAGTGAATCATTTTTTCATACTAAAAAAAATTGTTAAATTCGCACATGATTTTATATCCGTTACTATGGCCTAAAGCCTTAAGGGGGAATATCAGTGTGACAGGCTGAAAAATGAGGTATTTTTTGGGATTTTTTTTAACGGCACGATCAATTTTTTTGCGAATTTTGGGTATTAATTATTGAAGTAATGAAGCATACAAGGAATTTTTTTATTTTATTTTTAGTACATTTTATTAAGCAGAGGAGCGGTCGCAAAATGGCGTCTCAAAAAAAGACTCCCTGACGGTTGACTGCATAAGTGCCACAACAAGCATGTGAAATCAAAAATTCAAAAAGATTATTAAATTTTAATAGTATAGCCATCGCAGCATCGTAGGAAATTTGAAAATTTTGATTAGAAAAAAAATGGCGGCCATTTAAAAAAATCCAATTCAACACAAAAATTTTGCAGTAAATTATTAATAATAAAGAAGTAAACAATTTAAAAAAACTCTACGATGCGACGATAGCGATAAGTTTTCTGAAGAGAATCCTTTTTGAATTAAGTCGATTGGACAAAATTTGACAGAGTTATGCTGTCAACCAGGTCAAAAAACCTGATTTCGAGAAAAACGCGTTTAAAGTATAGAAAGGCCCGTATAGAAGGCTCTGAGAGCGTCGACGCTTGGCGCCAATTTCGAATACTTCTAAGCCGAATATTGTTTTGAAAATTTGTAGGCATTTTCTTAAAAGCCAAAACTATCTATTTAAGCAAAAAAAATCGATTTCTTTTTCACACTGATATTCCCTCTTAATCGGAGGTGTGTCCTTTTCGGAACTTAATCCGGATGAATTTTTCATTTTTCAACTGGAAAGACGTGTGGGTGGATTCGGTGCGATTCATCGAGCGTAGTGAGTGGATAGCCCAGCCACCGACCGAGACGTTGCGAAATCTGAGCGAAGTTCCGGTGCCGTACGTCATAATAAGCCACACGGCGACCGAGCCGTGCAAGGTTCAGAGCGAGTGCGTACTGCGTGTTCGTCTCATTCAGACCTATCACATCGAGTCCAAGGGATGGTCCGACATTGGATACAATTTTCTCATCGGTGGTGACGGCCTCGCTTACGTCGGCCGTGGCTGGGACGCCGAGGGTGCCCACGCCTTCGGATGGAACAAAAAGAGCATCGGCATCAGTGTGATCGGCACGTTCAACGACGTGGCGCCCTACAAGAGCCAACTTCACGCGGTACTGAAGCTCATCGAGGTCGGCGTTAAGCTCGGCAAAATATCGCCGAACTACAAAATCCTCGGACATCGCCAAGTGTCGAAAACGTTGAGTCCCGGTGACAAGCTTTATGCCATCCTCACAACTTGGGATCACTGGTCACCGATACCCCATCCGAGTATGCCCAGTCGTGCCACCGTCCATCCAGCATCCAACAACTGTCTCGTTTTTTTTACTCTCATTCTGTTCACCGTCTCTCTCAACTACTTCCCCTTGATTGTCCGGCACTGAGATATTATGGAGACCTATCGTCGAGCTCGCCGTGCAACGTGCTCGATATCGGTCGTTCGATAATTCGAACAATTGTGATCAAACAAACGTAAGGCTCGAATGACTAATTAATTGGTCAGTTGCTCCCTCGTGGACACTGCTGTAAAAGAAATAATAAAATAATGAGCGAGCGAAGAGCAACCAAACTACTCTCATTTTCTACAAAGTACGATTTTTATTTTAGAAAGAGAATGAATTAAGGCGGGAAACCAGTTCAGATGACTCGAAAAAGCGATTTGTTGCATTCCATAAATTGTTGGTAAAACATGTTCTTGAAGTCGACGCTGCTTACGAAAAGTAGCCCGATTCACAGTTACGAAATGATACGAATGATGATGATTATGCTTTCGCCACGGAAACTAACATGTTTCCATATTCACCGCGAAAACCAGCATGTTTGATTTTCACTGTAAAAACTAGTGTAACAGGAGTAAGTTTAAAACCTTAAGGATCTCATGGCTAGTACAATCTAACCAAAAAGAGTTTTGGTGAGGATTTAAAGTCCTTCGTGCTCAGGTAAAAATCTGGAAGAATAAACTATTAGTATTTTTATTTAAATATGACAATTTTTGGCGTAATGACATTTTAATTTTATACTCGTTGCTTTTATCAACATTTTGATAATAATTATCAATTAAAATCGATAGTAGTGATTTTTATAAAAAATAATATCGAAATTGTAAATACAATGAAATATTTATTGTGATTTTCTATTTAAAAAATAACGTTATTGAATATCATTCAACAAATTTACTGTAATCTTACAGATGGTTAGCGTCGAACATGTTTGAAAAATCTTGCTGATGTTCGATCGGAATAAAACCTCGGTCAAGCATGGCCTGTAAATCTTTTTTTGGCGCAAGAGGCAATTTTTTATCTGACGTCTATTTTAATTGGAACATTCGAACGTCATCCATATTTGTTTTTTTTTTTCAAGATTTTCATCTCTCGTCCTTCTTGGTCAAAATCATATTTAACGTGGATTGTATCGACGTAAGGTTGAATGAATATTTCCCGACTACTTGCATTTTTAACTGAAGTCCAATTAAATTTTTTTGAGACGTCTAAAAATCGTAAGTTTCCGATTGTGGTCAAAGGAATTGGAGTAAAAAAATAGAGGCAAGGCGTAAAAAAGCATGGAAGAAAAGTCGGAAACAATTCCAGTGTTACTGAAACATGTTAATTTTCGCGGTGAATATCGAAATCTGCTTTTTTTCGTGGTGAAAGCCGAAACGTGTTAGTTTTCGTGTCGGACGCCAAAACATGCTACTTTTCGCGGTGATATCAAACGATCTTGTTTTCGTAAGAATTCTGAAACATGTTACTTTTCGTAAGCAGCATCGAAGTAATCTTCAAACCGTATTGATGTCCGATGAAAACTGTCGCCTCCAGAGTGTACACAAACAGCAAACTCTCATGGCGACCTTCAATGGGCGGCAGGTTATATGTTTCATATGTTTAGAGGAAATGCTTCGAAAAAATTGAAATATTTGTTTGAAAATATGTATAAAATATTCTCAAAGTTTGAATAAATTCTGTTAATTCATTCCTTGTAAAAAAAATCATGATTAAATCATTTACAATCTTGACTTGTTAAATTGTCTCCAAATATCAGTTTTTTCTAAATTTTATTTTAATATTGAACATTTTCGTATATTTGATCTTTAAAAAAATATGTTATTTGTTGTGGAATATTTGCAAAACCTGTGTGAAAAACCTGGAAAAGTCAGGGAATTTCCGAGTCAATAATGCGTAACAACCGTGCCAACGAATTTCATACGACCTAGCAGCAGTCTTTGCACAGAAAATATCGAGGCTAATCGTCCCCTAAAGACCTTCGAGACCTCCAATGATTCAAAGAGCACGATTTTGACAAAATTAATCATCCCAAAATACAGCCTTGTGGAAATTGGCTCTTGATTCACTTATCGTTAAAAACTTATCATTTATCTGCTATTCGGCAACGAGCCGGTTCTGATAAGCGAACACGAATTGCGTGAGCGAATATCTACGGTCTGTAGTCTCGATAAGAAATGCGTAGTCGCTGGTCCATCCGTGTCACTAGACGTAGTGGATCCGGTCGTGTGCCAACGGTAACCGGACAACGAAATTCATGGTTGAATCAATTGCATCGAGGCTTGGCCATTCCCGTGCGCACCACGAGACGTGTTTCGCGTTTCTCCTCAAGAATGACAGCAAGAGCGGTCAGTATGTTAAAAATGCAGCCCATGGAAAAAAGTGAGATGAGATTGAAAAAATTCGATGCTTTTAGAAACTCAATGGCTGTGGATTTGGCGCGGCGCTACCGTCTTGTGCATTTTAGCGTTGATCCTCGTCATCATATTGGTAGCTGTCTCGCTCGCGCTGCTGTCCAAGGATGACTCGACATCGGTCGGAGAATCAGAGGATGGTAAGACCCCTAAGAACGATTATCAAGTTACAATTAAGATTTCTACTTTTTTGGGCCAAAAAATATTCGATTTTTCACCAATTTTGTATGCGAAAGATATTAAATATGGAAGGTTGAAATTTGGTATGTTTACTGAGAGGTCTTTAGGGAACGTGATAATTTTAAAGTTTGACAAAACATTGTACTGGGAGTGCGAGGAACCACGTATGTCGGTGCGCCGGCGATGATATTCTTCGCTTGCGGAAGTCCTAAGTCCTGAACAGGTGATCTGAAGCAAAAAAAATCAAACATATTTGTACTTTGTACAATATTGTGTATAAGTCGAACTGGAATCAAGAAGAAAGATTGAATATATATATATATATATATATATATATATATATATATATACACACTGAAAAAAAATTCGTTCTTCCAACCAAAATTCAGTTGGTTTAACAAAATGTATCTTTAAATACGTTCAACTTGATTTTTGATTGGCATAACAAACGTTTTGTTAATCTAACCCATAGTTTTAGTGGTGTGAACTGTAGTTTATTTAGCATGTCTGAGCAACTGTTAAAACAACAAAATTTCGAGACAACAAAATGCATTTTGCACATTCAACGATTTCTTTTTCTCAGTGTACGTTGACACTTCGGAAATATTTAATGTAAGCTGTTAAACGTAGTTGACAAAAAAACAAGTAAAAGTAACTCAAATAAAAAAATTTATATGCAAAAAAAATATTCTAGAAAAACAAGCTTTTATTTAATGTACTAAAAAGTAGAAAATAATTTTTTTTTATCAAGTCCCTTTATGTGACTATAAATAAAAGCTTGAGGCGCTCAACTTTTTAAATGTTCAATCAATTTGATCATTAACCATATTTAATTTGGCACAATAGTAATTAGAGAAATTATTATCACACGTTTGTACTCAGTTTCAGGATTTTTATTAAAGAACTCTAAGGTTGTTTTACAGTAAATTAAATACAGTTGATATGTTAACGGATTTATGTAAATTAAAGATTATATGTCTGAATTTTGAGCGCCCCAAGCTTTTATTTATAGTCACATATCGGTGATTTCGCAAAAAATTATTTTCTACTTTCTAGTCTTTAATTGATTTTACTAGTAGTTTACTAGTTTACGAGTTTGTACGTTAGGAACATGGAGTGCTTATAAAAAATAACAAAGACTAATTGGAATTGAACTTACGACTAATTGCTGCATATAAACTTTTCACATACACAGTCGACTACGAATTCGTTTGTATGTGTGAGATTTTATATGGAGGATTAAATATCGCTAATTTTACATGAAAAGTTGAAAATTTTATGGATATTTTTTTTAAGTTGAATCATGCATTGTCACCTTTTCGATACATGGTTGCAAAATTTCGGAGCTCTAAGTAGTCGGGAAGTGGGTAAAAAATCGATTTTCCGTTGTAAAAGCTTGTAAAAGCTTGTAAAAGTAATGAGCGATCGAAGGGGAAGTTTAGTTTTTCACCAAAAATGTTTGCATTTTTTTTATTCATAAAATAAAAACGTTAGAATGTTTTTGGATAATTCCAGTTCAACTAACGAAGACGTTTGTTGTACACGTGCCTTTTGAATGTCAGAACGATTGCTCATCTAGGGCGTGTAGGAGCACTTCTGCAAACTCGAAAAACGTGGTTTCGAGAAAAACGCGTTTAAAGTTAAACCGAAGTTTATGTGCGAATAAAATGAAAAGTTTCATACTTACAGCTAATCTGCTATGCCAGGACCATATAGTACACCTTCCACTTCTCTTTTCGATACGGTAAAAGAAAAAATAATATAAAAATGTTTCGCCCAACAAAGTAGAAACTTCCTTTAACCATATATCGATCGCCGAATAATAAGAGGCTCGCTTCCTTATACTCAAATAAAATTTTTTTAATTAAATCTCGTTTTTTCGTCGTTTTTAGCCATTTTGTCAACGAATGTTGCAGTGAAAGAAAAAAATCATACGCCGTCGAGTTCGGGACTATTCGTCGAGCGTAACGAGTGGATCGCACAGCCGCCGAACGCGCCGTATCGAAATCTAAGCGAAGTGCCAGTCCCGTACGTGATAATAAGCCACACAGCGACCGCGCCGTGCAGAGTTCAGAGCGAGTGCGTACTGCGTGTTCGTCTCATTCAGAGCTATCACATCGAGTCCAAGGGATGGTCCGACATTGGATACAATTTTCTCGTCGGTGGTGACGGCCGCGCTTACGTCGGCCGCGGTTGGGACGCCGAGGGAGCCCACGCCAAGGGATGGAACAGGAAGAGCATCGGAATTAGTTTCATCGGCACATTCAGCGTGGTCGCGCCGGACAAGGAACAATTGATCGCCGCATCCAAATTGATCGAGGTCGGCGTTGAGCTTGCCAAAGTATCGACGAATTACACGCTTCTCGGACACCGACAAGTCTCGAATACGACGAGCCCTGGACAGATGCTTTTCGATATTATTAAAACGTGGGATCATTGGAAGCACACCATGGATGCCGGTTTTCGATAATATTTTAAAAAACGCAATATCGAACTAGAAATCCGATATCCGACTCGAATAATACTCGTATTTCGATATCAGAGCTGATAACATTAAAATATCATTGTAATTGTTATTATTGCAAGCTTTTATTTAACTTGACTTTCTACAAGATGCAGAACGGAAAATCGACATTTCACCCACTTCCCGACTACTTAGAGCTCGGAAATTTTGCAAGCATGCATCTAAAATGTGACAATGCATGCTTTAACTTAAAAAAATGTACATAAAATGTTCAACTTTACATGAAAAATTAGCGATATCTAATCATCCATATAAAATCTCGCTCACATATTCAAATTCATAGCCGACTGTGTTTGTACGTGAAAAGTTTATATGCAGCGATTAGTCGTAAGTTCAATCCCAATTACAGTCTTTGTTATTTATTACAACCATTCCATGTTAAACTAGTAAATTACTAGTAAAATCAATAAGACTAAAAAGTAGAAAATAATTTCGTTTCCCAAGTCACCTATCTGTGTCTATAAATAAAAGCTTGGGGCGCTCAAAATTTAGACATATAAGATTCAACTTACATAAATCCGCTAACATATGAACTGTATTTAATTAACTGTAAAACAATCTTAGATTTCTCAAATAAAAATCCTGAAACTGAGTATAAACGTGTGATAATAATTTCTCTAATAGGGATGTTCCAGTAACGAAGAGTAAAATACTGCTTATACTAGGCTGCTGCTGTTTATTTTGTCTTAACGGAGACTTTGTCCTTGGAGTGCCATATTTCAGGTGTTTACATTTTATTTTTTTTTAAAGGAAACGAGTAAAGCTTTTTGAGTGCGGTTCTTTTCTTGCTTTTATTCATGATATACAGAACGTTAAAAAATTTTTTTTTGGAAAAAAAAACCAAAATGGCTTCCGTTGCAGCTCCGCAAAAACAGGTCCTCAAATCGCGGGAGGTAAACGGCTGACATCACTGTCCCCTCTTCGTTGATCTGAAACACAAATTCAATGCATATTATCAATCTGTGACCCTTTGGTCATGGAATAACGGATGGGTTTTTCGTTTAGTACAAATTTCGGAAAATGGCGGCAATTAAAAAAAAATCGAATTTTCGCGTTTTTTTCGCATAAAAAGATAAATAATAAATGCAAAAATCTATCTATCGAAAAAACGATCCGTCATACCGTGAAGACATATTTTCTGAGTATGCTCTCCAAATTTCAGGTCGATATGTTAATTACAGCGGTCAGGAGAATGTCAGCCATTTTTAAAAACGTGTTTTCGAGAAAAACGCGTTTAAAGTTTTGTAATGTGTTTATAATTACCGCTAATCGGCAATGCCTGGTCCATAGAGGCATCCCTCCTCTTCTTCTAGCTGGTCATGTTGAGCTCAAATTGATTTTTTGTAAATTTCAAGGACAAAGTCTCCCTTAAAGTACAATTTGTGAGATTTCTCGATTGATTTTGAATTTTACTCGAACTGTAATAATGTAGACGGGATTCGTGAAGGTAAATGGTTCGAATTTGCCTAGGATTGACTGGATAATGGTGGCCAATTTCTTTAAGAAAAACAGCGACTTCTGCTCTGCAGAATTCAGAAACGTGAAGACTTCCATGTAAATATCCCCCGAAGAATTGTTATTTGTGCAACAAATAATGTATATAGCATTAATAATATTACAAACTCTATAATAATTTGAACAAATTTTTGAGGTGATGTTGCGTTTTACAACTTGTTTTGTTTTATTTAATTGCAGGCCTTCAAGACAGTCATACGGTGATCAATAGAATTAAGAATTCATCATTGAATTTATTAATTCTGAAATATTTGTTATTGTGCTTGTTTAGAGACCCGTATTTTGCAGAGTATGATGTCACGCGCCGTCAAATTAGAGGTATGGGCGTTTTGGCGCGTATTTTAAAACGAATGAATTAAAACCCGATTTTGAAGGATTTATTGCGTGTAAATACATGAAAAAACGTTTAGAGGTATATTATGTATATGTGAACAATTTTAAACACTTTCCCAAACACAGGCAACATCCCTACTACTACCGTGCCAAATTCAATACGGTTAATGAAACTGAATTGATCAAACTTATTAAACATTTAAAAAGTTGAGCGCCCCAAGCTTTTATTTATAATCGTATATAGGTGACTTGTTGAAAAAAGTTATTTACCACTTTTTAGTACATTCAATAAAGGCTTCTTTAAAAAAATATATTTTTGTTACATATCAACTTTTTAATTCAAGTTATTATTACTTGTGTTTTTTTTACTACGTTTAACAGCCTCAATCAACAACAGCCTACATAAAATATTTCCGAAATATCAACTTATTTATCGACAAGCGTGGAATCAGAAAGGGCCTTCTATTCCGCGGCTCACACCTGTAACAAAGTAAGGTCGTCTCTGAAAAACGAAACTTCAGAGACTTCATTGTTTCAACAATGTCAATCTCGTTACTTAAGTGATCATGCTGTTGGCCGACTGCCACAAGCTCTGCCATTTGTTTGCATTCTGGTAGCTACTAATGCGCTGGCTTTCATAAAACTTCGTAATTTTAATTTTGCTCGTTTACTACTTTTTTTATTTGCATAAAAGTTATCATTTTTTGTTTGTTTATTTATTCTATGGCGAGTTGGATATATTAAAGAACATAGCAGAGTACGTTTAGAAATGTATAATAAATGAAGACTTCAATAAATGATATAAAATGTATAATAAATGAAGACCTCAATAAAAGGCGGATAAATGACGTGGTTTCTCTCAGCTATGCACTATTATTTCTAGAACTTCCATCTCCACTCTCAAGCTTCTAACGTTTTTAATCAAGATTTCCTATAAATATAGGAAAATATCGAAATACCGGTATTCCGATATTACAGCTCGTTGATATTGAAATAATGCCGGCAATAGAAAAAGCTCCGATAGTCCAAGCTCTAATTGGAAGGCCCTTAGACATTTGACACCGTCGTGAACGATCCATCTTTTTCTCTTTGTGAATTTTACGGAACTATTTCACTCACTGCGCATCACTCTTGTATTCTCCTCCCACTTCTTTGTCACGTAGTTAGGATCAGGAAGAAAAAAAATACATAATCGTAAAAACTCGATGTGTCGATCGCGTATATTGTAAGTATATGGAAGAATTTTTTTTACTCTACACACAGATTTTCTCTCGTCGCTCTGATTTTACCAGCGTTTCTGTGATCACGTGGATCGTTTACATGCGAACTGGACGATGTTTCATCGTTCGAATGCGTGTACTTACTCCACTTCGTTCTGGACTAGAAACGCTCAAGCTACTCCGGAGCGATCGTACCTGCTGCGCACGAATCAAAATAGCCGGCGGTTAGGGTTCATTATGCGTTGTGTGCGGAAGTATCATCTTTTTCCTCGACCGCCTGAATCTTTCGCTTTTTCTCGAAATGCTTTATCCGATTCTCGAGACTTGCTGCAAATGAAAAATTATTGAGAAATTCACCGATCGAAAGTTCAAATAGGAATTTTAAGGGAGGGCGGGTTGGAATTCCGAACTTTGATCAGAACGCTCAAAACTCCGAAAGAATACTACCCCGAAAGATCAAAACTCCGAAAGAATTTTACCCGTAAGACCAAAACTCGGAAAATTTGAACGGGGCCGGGTTGAAATTCCGAACGTTGAATAATCAGAACGCTCAAAACTCCGAAAATATAATACCCCGAAAGAATTTTACACGGAGCCAAAACTCCGAAAATCTGAACACCGTCAAAATAATTCGGCTATGGAAGTTTTAAAAGTTTCAAAATTTTCAATAAATCGACGAATTATTTCAAGAATTTTTTTTATTATTAAGAAGTGATTTTACGTCAATTTTGAAATGTGTCTAGACAATGTTATACGTTCAACATCATTGACAGTCAACTGTGTAGACTTTCGCTGGCATAATCTTGACGAACCTTGTAATTTCGGAACATTGAAATTAGGAATTTTAAACCGTCGACGCACTCAAAGTTCGGAATTTCAACCCGGCCCTCATGTCAAGATCATGCCAGCGAAAGTCTACACAGTTGACTGTAAATGATGTAGAACGTATAACATTGTCTAGACAAATTTTAAAATTGACGCAAAATCACTTCTGAATAAAAAAAATTCTTGAAATAATTCGTCGATTTATTGAATATTTTGAAACTTTTAAAACTTCCATAGCGGTATTATTTTGACGGTGTTGAGATTTTCGGAGTTTTGGTCTTTTGTGTAAAATTCTTTCCGAGTTTTGGTCTTTTGTGTAAAATTCTTTCGGAGTTCTGAGCGTTTTGACCATTCAAAGTTCGGAATTTCAACCCAGCCCCACCTTGAATTTCGGAACATTAAAATTCGGAATTTTAAACCGTCGGAGTATTCAAAGTTCGGAATTTCAACCCGGCCCCTTTTAAAGTAGGAACGAACAAACGCGATGTCTAATAACTAACCGCAAGTCAAGCGTTTCATAAGTGGTTGATGTTTCGTCGACTGCGCGCCTTGCAGCAGCGAGTAACGTCCGGTGTCCTTGGTGTCTTCGGTCTCGTCCAAATGAGCCTTAAGATCGTCCAGCATTTCCCTCATCATCGTTGATCTGAGACGGAAAGGCGAAAGAACGTTCAAGTGGACGATTAAACTACGGGGAAAGCAAATTGCGTTGTGTGAGCTGACCTGACAGCGTCTAGGGTCCAATCTTGCTCCAGGCCTTTCACGATAAGAAGTAACTCGCTCTTGTCGAAGATCCACCGCACGTCGTCGAAATGACAATCGTACAGATTCAATGGTAATTCGTGGGCGAGACTGTACTGCGGTTTACGCGGACACGATTCTACATTGAAAAGATCGAGCACTACCGAAGGTTCCTCCTTGCCCTGACCGACCAGCAAGAGGACACCCATTATGCACCGAATCTGATGCCACAAAAACGCCTGGCTCGTTATCACGAAGCGACACATATCGTAGCCTGTGAACGAACGGGAGAATATATCCTCGATAACGGACTTTGGATGAAAAACAACGATATGGTGAACAGGTCAAGCTCTCGTGTCTTACAGGATACTTTTTCGGCGTCTCTGAGCTCGGCGATAACGACTCGCGCTTCGCTGATCGTTCTGTCGAAACGTACAACCCCGTTGGCAACGTCCATTTTGCAAAAGTTACGAAAGTCGTGGGTCCCCACTAAGTGACCGGCTGCCTCGTTCATCGCGTCCACGTTCAAGTAACCCCTTGGAAAAAAGTACTTGTAAGTTCGGCGCTTGCAATCGAAGCGCGCGGATCTCGCGCTCTCGACGGGCGACCAGGCGTAACATTTGATGTCGGCGGGCAACAGTCTGTTTAGGATTTTGCAATAATCCAATTCGTCCTCGACTCTCGCCTGTTCGGCTGGCTCCAGGCGGCTGCGAATGTCCAGCGATATGACTTGGGAAAATGCGCTGACTCCCTTGTCCGTTCGTCCGCATCTGTGGTAATTCGAACTCTGACGACTCTCTATACAGCAAGACCTTTTGAGCGCGTTGAAGATGTACTCCTCCACCGTATTGTTGGTGTCCTCCTGCTCCACAAAACCGTGATAGTTCCAGCCCAGGTAAAAAAATTTCAGCAGGACGTGCCTCTTGAAGCATCTGAGAATGGATCGTTCAACTAGTAATGGTTCATTCTTTTCGCTCTGCATTCGTCTGCGTACTTTAATATACAACTCAACAGCGCAGTGTGTGGAGTCTAATCATTGGAAAATTGTGAAAAGCCTCAAAACTAAAAAGATGTATGATGTTGAAGTGTGCGTATTTGGAACGCAACAAATATCATTATTTTTCAACTGCTCCAATTTCTTTTGGGAAATATTCTTCACCAAAAACTCTCGATCATTTTCGAGTTACTTGTTTGGAGACCTAGAATTAAAATCTGTGAACGAAGATTTTGTAGAATAATAAAAATGAAGAAATAGAATGATTTTTTGAAAAAATTTGTTACATTTTAACTTTGTAGACTTAAAGATCAAGATGAGGCTCGTGATGACTAATCGGAAATAAACAATTTTAATTTTCTGGAAAGATCTGAACACTATTCTCCTTTGATTTTCAGCTCCGAGGCTAAAGTTCAAAATTCAGAATGCTGGAATCGTATAACAAAAGAGAAAAGTAAAAAATACTTTATTTTTGCCAAACATGTGGTAGTAATGCAAGTTTTCGTCGTTCTTTTAACAGTGTTTGCTTTTTCAGTTTGCGGACGCTCACCGTGAGAAATCGAAGCGTTTCTCCTGCTCGGGACTCGTTTTACTTTTTGAAGAAGCGGTCCTCGTGTCCTCGGCTTTTTTAATTATTCTCTTCAGCTGAAAGTTATGGGCCTCCAACTGGATAATTTTGTCAATGAGACTCTGCGGATGAGAAAATAAATAATTTTTCCAAAACTACGGGACTAACCTTAAAAATTGCACTCGTGCGTTACGGAATATTGTTCGACAAAATATATCGTTAATTATTCGAGCATGTACGTGCGAAATATTTGAATTATCCGGTATTTGCCATATTCGTATACAATCTTACCGTGCTATCGAGCAATTCGAGTTCCTCTCGCGTCGAACTGTTTTTACTACCTTTATTTTTCGTTATAACAAAATTCGTCATTCTGGGTTACTATTTATCAACAATTATGAAATAATATACAGTAAACATAAGCGGAATGACACAAGCGGGTGAAGTTGTGTAAACCGCACACGCGTTTTTCGAGGTTACGTGGGGCACGTACCGACCGTTGGTAACAAAGGGACATAGCATCCATTTTGCGAAGGGTGTGGATCATAGATTTACCGACCGAGCCAGTCAATCTTAAGGCGGGCATTGCATGTCGCGTCAAAACGTCAAGGGATTTTCATACGACGGTGAACTCCGCTCTAAGAGGACTTTTCTCCATTCGATCACGCTCAATTTTCCTAGTCGGCTTTACGCACAAATACCACAAATAAAAAGAACGAAACACAAATATAAAAAAAGAACGCTTTGCTCGGGAAGACGCGCTGGTAAATGCTCAAGTAGCGCACATTCGTGTACTCCTGATAAAAAAGGCGGTGTTATTATAAATACATAAAGGAAAAACCTGATAAAACCGGATTCCGAATATTTCTGGGTGAGTAAAACTCGCTCGTCCAGCTATCGTCAACAAGCGAAACACTTCGTTGTTTATAGCATTGCATTTTTTTTTTATTCGCGGCCGCCGGAATTGAATTATCGAGGAGCTCATTTTTTCAATCAATTCAGAACTTTCGTATTCTTCAGCGAAGGATCGAAGCCCGATTCAGCGCTCTTTGCTCCAAAAATCCCATGTTCTTCCCGTCTTCGGTAACGTCTCGTATTTGTCGCCAACAGTTTAATTAGTACCTAAAAATGACGGCGAGTATGACAAAAAGGAAAATCTAAAAATAACGTGACTTCATTCGGGTGCCAATCTCCTTTTCGCTCGTACCTGGTGACTCGAGATATATATCTTCGCTGTCTTTGAAAAAAATTCGTAAATCAAGTGAACCGTTCGGTAGACGCAGTTTCACAGCGGAATGGAGGGTGGCGGGGTATTGACGGCGGAGCGCAGTCCGGCACGCGCCAATCTTCATGTGGCGTTCACAGAAAAGGGCGAAGTTAAGGAACGTCGGGAGAAATTCCTTACCGCGAAATACGGATCGCATCAGATGTCCCTGATTCGCAAAAGACTGGCCGTTGAAATGTGGCTCTTCGACGAGCTTCAAAAGCTCTACGAGTCTGTTGTAAGTGACGATCAGATGTGTCAACTATCACGACATGAATGAGCATTTTCGATAATTTCTGATAATAATTTTGATAGTTTTTTCTGAGTTTTTTCTGAGACAAAACAATTACTTGTGCGCTCTTTGGCGTTTTGTTTGCAGAACGACAATGGAAAAAGTCGGGAAGTAGAAGTCGACATAGACGAATTACTCGATATGGACAGCGATGATCACAGAAAGAGTTATTTACAGGTACGATCGGTAATCGGTTGTTGTATTTATTTAGTTAATTTTTTAAAGATTTTCTAAACTCAATTATTTTAAATAATTTGTTGTTATTGAAAAATATTAATGCACAATAAAGTTATTTGAAGATGATTTAATTATTATTATAATTATTTAATTTTTCAAATATGTAATTATTTTTTCGAATACGAATTAATTATTTATGGGAAAGTTCTGGCAACTAGGCTGATCTAAAATGAAAAGTAATAATTCTAATACAAATGAATGCATTTTAATATAGATGAAAGATAATACTCTTTTGAAATGTTGAAAATTACGATGATGGCAAGCCGTTGGAACAAAGTTCGATTTACGACGAAAAATATTAATTGTAATAGTTTGTTATTAGCAAATGGCGAAACACATCAGAAAATTATCCAGTTGTACAATGGAAAATGTTATAAACTAGGCTCCGTCCGAGCTCGAAATGAATCGGACGAATAATTTCAATATACGGCTGACGTAATTTCTCAAAATATAGTTTCGAGAAAAGCGCAAGTGAAAAAAGAATAAATTTCGCAATCATTCGCGGTATAATTGTAGAGTAATTAACCGTAATGTATGGAGACTACTCATTTCGACAGTGCTGAAGTTTGCATTGATGAAATGCAACGGAAAATCATAACTTTTCCATTCATATTATTATCCAAAATAATACTTTACAAATTTTGATAGTCGATCGCTATATAACGATCCTCCAAAATGTTTGCGTGATTTTCGTAGCTCAAAACTGCCAAAGAATATTGGGAAGTACATAATTTTCGTTGCACTCCAATGATGCACGTTTCAACGTCATTCCTTTCGTTCAGCTCTCTCATACATCCTTACGCATTTGTGTGGCGGGGCATGTTAACTGTCGAGAGTTTGTCCTCTACAGAATTAAATATTGAAAAATCAAAGTTAAACAATGAACAAAAAAAATCCAACTAGAAACTAGAGGCTTGGTCTACACATGGAGCGACTTACGCCTGATTTCACTTCACATCGAGCACGTATATTCAGGAATTTTTAATTTCGGCTACTTTAGTCTGGGTCTCGATGTCTTTATTTATGTTTAAGAAATATTTTCTCCTCGAATTTGCTTCACCAGGGGAATTATATTGAGCGCAAAACTTGTACTTTACAGGATCTACTGGTAGACGCGAAGAAACCACACGACGTCAAGGTGAGCACGCGTGACAAACTATCGTCGGTAATTACGCAGTATGAGGACTTTTCCGAAAAACGACGAGAAATTTTTTTTTTCGCCATGATGTTTATTCTATAAGTGACATTCTGTCGGAGGAGGCTGACATTTCCCATTAATTCCATACGTTATGGGGTTTTGAAGTTTCTAGAAACAGGTAATATTTCGACGCCTCGCTAAACAGCTATGTGTTTCCTTATAGATAGTGTATTATGAAGGTAACAATGTATATATTTTGGAAGGATGAGATGTTTTGATTTCGGTGACCACAACTGCCCTCTGTCACACTACTTGTATTTCTATTACTTCGGAAAGTACCGAAAAAATAACAAGAACAACTCAGTCTCAATTATATCGTGAATAATCAAACACTTTTCTTTCGAAATGAATTGTACCAATTGCTCGTACCGATTAGGCCAATTTCATCGATTGTGTGAAGATTCTGAACAATTCATGCAATTCCTGCAAGCCCACGACGTTTTGTTTCGCACTGTGAAGTGTCCAACTTGTGGGGAACAAACTCAGTGGAATGCGGCAGGTTTGGGTTTGTTTAGGTTGAAGGAAGCCAGGGTTGGGTTGAAGGCGCCATTTAGGAAGAATAGAAATTTCGACACTTCGACATCAGTCTTTTTCAACATTTTTCTCGGCCCTTATTAGGGCCAGAAAAATGACCAACGTAGTACAATTGTATAATACTTCATACTCCCCAATATTGGCATCGAAATATTCAAAAATTCCCTATTTCATCACGTGTTTCCGCGAACTTCAAAACCCCATAACTTATAGAATTAATGGAAAATGTCAGCCTCCCCCGACGGAATATCACTCAATATAATGGAATAAAGAAGTTAACGGTGAAAAAAAATTCTCGTCGTTTTTCGGAAAAGTCCTCATACTGCATAATTACCCTATCGTACTTAAGGTTCGGCTACTGTGACAACCCGATATAGTTATTTGAAAAAATTAATCTTGAAAGAATAAGTAAGATGATCGAAAAATCGTTTGAACATTTATTCCTATGTACATTGACAAAGTTGTGTACCAAATTTCATTTTTCAAAATGAATAATTAAAGAAGTTACACACAATCTCGTGAAGGACCGTTGAATGTGCGGAGCTCAACAGTGCACTTGATTTTGGCCACCCGGTTGATCCGAAACAAAAAAATGAGTTTTTTTTCTTTAAATAGAGAATATTGGCTAAAACTTGACCGAGCACTTTTTTGTTATCGTGGTTCAATCATTGAAAAAAAATTTATTTCCTTTCTCGATACTTCGAAGAAAAAGAAACATCATTGTTGCTAATAACTAATGAAATAAAAATATTAAGAAGAAAAACGTCGTTCAAGGCTAGACTACTATTACACTGAATAAGTGTCTTAAATTTCAAGTCAATCCGTTCACGAGATGTCGAGAAATCGTGTACACCGTTTAGAAAAACATAGTATCGAGAAAAACGTGTTTAAAGTTTTACTAGCAGTTCTGTCGCTGTAATAATAAGTTATCCTCCAATCTGCTATTCCTGCCTATATTGAGTCGAAAATTGAGTTTTTACTTTAAATGCTTGCCAATTACACAAAAAAATCATATTTTCAAAATCCCCTACGTGTTTCTCTAGCTATACTCATGTACATTAATCGAATTTTTAATATTTTTTTCCAAACTCAAATGTGCATAAGTTACACTGCGTGCCACAGAGCGTCTTAAATTCAACATGCCTCACGAGAATGGCTCCAGCGTCGCCATTTTGTATAATGTTTCTCTAGAAATTTGTTTTTGTTCCCTTGAAGATATGACAAATAACATCCTTGAACATTATAATCCCCTCTTACTTGTTCTTCCGCCCAAAAAAAAATCGCGGAAAATCGCTTAATTTATACATTTACAGTCGTGTATGCCCCTAAGTTGCCTCAAGCGACGAACGACCGTTCGTCATTTCCACAGTAGCCTAACCCCTCAACTTTTTCCTAACGTCCTTTTTTTTCAAACGTTTGAAATTGCTTCGCAGAAATTTATCAACGATTTGCTAGAGAAGGCGAAGACCCTCTGAAGATCGAACAACCGTCGAGAAGCTAGAATCACTGTTGGTACTTGGGATGGCGAAATTTGCTCAGTTTGGATGCGCGTATACGCGACGCAGGAGAAGACGCGTATCAGGAATGTTTTGCGACACAAGCGTTGCACCGACACGTAGCTTCGAACGAAACGAGGACGAGAAAGCGACTAACGGAGTGTGAACGAGTATCGTCATATTTTGCACCGTTCCAACACTACTTTTTCAAAAAATTCTAACACGAGTACACAGATAAGTCCACCTTCTCGCTAACCACTATCGCTTTTGTATCGAAAAAGGGAGTACGAGCGGCGAGGGAACAGCAGCAATTGCTTTTTTCTCCGTACCGGTCTCGGGGTTTTGTAACTCAAATATTTTTGGTTTTTTTTTGTCAAACCGAACGAATACTCAGTGTGCGTACCAACTCGGTAAGGCTCGATTCGAAATCGTCTCGCCAAGTGCCAAATATATGTGTACGATACGCGATGAAAAAGTAAAAAAAAACAAACACGTGAAAAAAAAAGATCGCGTCGCACCGTGAACATTTTTACAATACGCAACGTATGCCGTCTACGTTCACGCACAAAGACACGAAGATTACGAGAGAACGTGTCTTTCGCACAATTTTTACGGATAAATAATGATTTTTTTTTAAATCGCAACGCGATTGCAAAATATTCTTCCAATCTCACGGTCCTAGCCCGTTATACGAAAGCGCACCACGTGCGGTCTCGACCGACGCAATGTTTTAATACGCAATTATATATATATGGCATTAGAATACAATAACCTCAGGGTGTATTGATATTATTCCAGTACCGAATAGCAATGAATCACGATTGTCCGATAGAATAAATGACAAGGTATCCCAAACAAGTACTAGCCGAACACGTAGGTGAGAAAAGAAAGAGCGATTTAGCGGTGCATGCGACGTCAGTGTTCTAGTGTCTCGTATATTTTGTCCAACTTTCGTTTTTCTAGCGTAGACAAAGAGCCCATTGTTGTTAGTATCTAGTTTTAGCAAATTTGTAATACTCGAGTTACTTCGTATACTTTCGGCAGTCACTTCGTTCTCGTTTACTCGTTCCCCCAAAATCTTTAAAAACTTCGTTGCGCCCGCTTTATACGGGATCCACTGTTGCGGATGTTATTTGTTTCTTTTATTTCCCGTTGAATTATTCGGCGAGTAACGATCGATCGGGTATTATAATGAATTGTCAATATTATCGTTTGATAGAATCGTTATCGAATTGTCGATGGGGCAAGTAGAACGAAGTGAAAGCCAAAGTAGTGGGTGGTAATTCTCCGGTAGTTGGAGCGATCGAGAACGGCTAGCAACGCGTCGCGTACTTGCTTTTGTGTACTCGCGCGACAAAGATCATGACAAAAAATTAACATTGGAGACTACGGTTTCGCGGCAATGGTAAAATACGTAAATCTTCACGATCTCGTCTCGGTGCACATTCCAATTCGTCGAATGATTTTTTCCACCGATCGTGTACTTAAAGAAATTGACACTCCGATACACTTTTCCGTCGTGCCCGGGGACTTTTTTGGGGTGCGTTCGTTGCGACATATATTTCAAGCGTCACTGCCTTCGTTCCAGAGAAAAGAGGGAATAATCATCGGGGTAAAATCGAATTTGAGTGAGAAGAGAAAAACAAACGAGCGGACTCGCAAGATAGATCGCCTAATTGCTTCGTTAGATAGGTAACATATCTCTTTGCTATACCAGTGCATATCTCGTTTAGAAAATAATTCGTATACGTGTGACAAGGATTGGACGAGTGAGTGGAAAATCCCCAATTTGGATTACACTGTTTTTTTTTCTTCAAATGAAAGCAAAACCGTAAAAGAACAAAAATTGCCTGTCAATTTCATGACATTGAAAAGCTGCCGAGCGATACATCGGAGTTTTCTTTTTCGTTTGGAGACACGCGCCTATTTTACGACGTAGCAGGGTATTACGAATTGTTAATGTTTTCGCCTCGAAATCACAGCTTCTTCTAAGTTCAATTCCCACGTGACCGACCGAGACTTCTCGAGTGCGCGTAAATTCGTAACGATCGCTCGCAAAGAGCTCACCAAAGTCTTCTAGTCCACTTGCAACGAAAGAAACATACGCGCATACGCTTTGTCTTTCTTTTTTTCGTTTCGCGTATCAAAGTGGTGTTCCGAAACCGATGAATCCGTACTCACGAGAGGTCTCGGGCCTCGTCACAGAATGGACAACCGGAAAGCAGCTTTGATAATCCATACCAAAGTGTTCCTCGGTATACGCGAAACTGATTTTCTTGCAATAATGTCAGTCGGTTCATGCGATTCTCGTTTCGTTGTAAGCGAATCAATGGATTTGCGAATCGTCTCGTAGTTTAAAAAGAAAAAAATAACGCGCACACGCACATTTTTTGTATCACTCGTGCATCAGTGCAAACTCTCCTACCGAAAAATCCGTGTAACGATTACTCGAAATGCTCGCGCGAATGCAAAAGGAATTCGCGTCGAGTGGAAAAAAATCTGTGCAGAGAAATTGTGAAACTCATAATTCATCGAAAATCATCATTTCACGAGCGCACTCATCTCGAATGTACCAATGCGCACTGTGGGTGTGAAAGAGTCTTTTTTTAAGCACATTCTTCCGTACTCAACGATAAATGTACACACACACGTATATTTTGGATCGATTTCACTTTATTGACTTTATACACATTTTTGTACTTTCATCGAAACGACGAGTGTTGAGGGGATGCTATTGAATTCGGTGCTCCGAACAGAGGAAACGTATAAATGTGACGACTTTTATTCGTAACTGAGCCGGATCGTCGATGCATATTTGTAGCGTATTTAGCCACTGTGTATTTTATAATTAGATAAAGCGATTCAACAACAACAAAAATGATCTCTATCCCGCTCCCTCTCTCGCGACTGTAAAAATCTTATAAATTTCGAGAATCGTTCCAACTTCAAAAGCATCCACAGGACTTCGACACTGATGTAATCTTATTTTTGCAGATGTTTTTTCCCCCTCTGACTTTATAACAATGCCGATGTAATGGTCGAATAAAGGTGAAAAACTATTGGATAGCGAAGATGAAATTTTTGTTCAACCGTTTTTTTTTTGCATTTTGGAGAACTTTCATCTCGACGTTGTTCACGAACAGTCAAAGGGAAAACAATCGACGCAAACGGCGATGAAAGACACGAAGGATTGCGCAAGAGCCCGTCAATGTTTGGTTTTCGATATCGTCGTCCTGTGGAAAAAGAGGATGGATTAGAATGCGCGCTATTTTCCAGATAGATCGTTCGGGAAATCGGAACGTGGATTACTCACGTTTGCATGTGTTTGCTACCGCTGAGGACGATGTACGGCGACTGAGTTTCTTTTTGTTTCGCCTGAAGCAGATTTAGCGTGCCTAGTGGTGTGTCGGTGGAGGACATCCGCTTCATCAGAACCTCCTGCTCGACCTTTTTCATTCGCTTTTCAACTTTGTTCTTTCCCGGGCCTTTGCCGTGGAATTTGTGGGACAAATATCGGAACGCTTCCTTGGCGCAAAGTACGTGGCCATCGTCGTCGATGTACTCGAGCTTCACGTTCGGCTTGAAGCCGTCTCGCTCCTTGAATTCGGAGGTTGGGCCGTTAAATCGATCGCGCCGCCCAAATTTGTCGTCGTCCCTGCGAGAGACCACGGTAACGTTAAAATCTCCGCCAGGAACGCCTTTTTGCCACATTTTTATTAACTCGCTTTCTTGTCTGTCTGTTTGTTTGATTTTAAACTATCTTCCGGGTGAGCTAGATACTTGAAACTTTAAACATAGCTCAGAACTGGATGACAAACAAACAGACAGACATGATAAATATAAATATTTAAAATATATATATTTATGAGGTATTCCACGTGAATCCACTGACGCCCGCCAATTCGATTTACTTTTTAAAATCTGATTCTATTGACTCTAAAAGACACCCTGCATTTTTTTTTACATTTTTCGAAACAACCCTTAGTCAAAAAAAAAAAATTCTCCGAAAATAACGCCCCGATTTAAAAATGTGAAAAATTTCCGAAAATGCGTGAAGTATGATTTTTTCTGTGCTTTCTGAGCGATTAACGTTTTAAAAAATCCGAAAAATTCAAGAACCGCTCACTTCGGGCGGATACTTAAATATTTTGATATCCACTATGAATTTTTTCGACCGTTTTTGAAAACCATTTGGTTATTCGAAAATGGTCAATAAACGTTCATGAATTTGTCGGATTTTTTTTAACGTCAATCGCTCAGAAAGCACCGCAAAAATCATACTTCCACTGCGGGTGATAGCTTGAAAATTTTTACATATAATCACGCATTTTTTTCAGATTGTTTAATCGGGGCGTTTTTTTGGCGATTTTTTTTTTTACTAAAGGTTGTTTCGAAAAATGTAAGAAAAATTCCGGGTGTCTTTTAGAGTCAATGGAATCAGATTTTAAAAATTGATCAAATTGGCCAGGGAAAAAGTCAGGAAAAAAAGTCCACCGGGTTTACGTGGAATACCTCATATATAATATAATATACAAATAGATATTGTATATATTTAAAAAATATACACAATATTTAACAGTGTGCAAGTAAAAAATAAATAATGAAATAAAATATAGTTCAGTGACAGAGAATAAAAAAGTTATTGAAATTAAAAAAACATTTAATCTACCCCGTTTTCAAAACGGACTAAAAAGTATAAATTAATTACTCCTAACCCCATCCAGATTGTCCTGAAAATTTGTGATTGCTAGTTTTTAATAGCTATGAAAATCCTTAAAAGATTTAAAACGAAAAACGTGGGTTGCATGCAATAGATAATAGGGTAATTCTTTAGATAAGTGACTTTTCCGAAAAATGAGCCTAACCTTTTTTTTGCTATTTTCTCATTTATTGGGTTATAAATGATGATATTCAGTCGGGGGAGGCTTAAAATGACCCCCCCCCAAAGTTGTGGGGTTTTGAAGTTCGCGGAAACACGTGATGAAATAGGACATTTTTGAACATTTCGATGCCTATATTGGGGCTGGAGGGTGGGGGGATTTATAAAAGAAGTCTTCCTGAATACAAACAAACCCAACCCCATTCGATGTGAAGGTTTAAATACAAGAGTTTTTTCAAAATTCGAAACTTTTTTTAACGATTTTTTCCTCGTAAAAAATTGTTAATGAACAACTTCAGCTTCCCCCGACTGAATATCATCATTTGAAACCCAATAAATGAGGAAATAGCAAAAAAAATGTTAGGCTCATTTTTCGGAAAAGTCACTAATCTAAAGAATTACTAAATCTCGCAAGTATTTTCATAGTTATTCAAAATTCAAAATCACAAATTTTCAGGACAATCTATATGGGGTTATAAATCTGTATGGGGCTCAACTTCCCCCGACTGAAAATCATAATTTATCACCCAATAACTGAGGAAATGGTGAAAAAATGTTAGGCTCATTGTTCGGAAAAGTCACTTATCTAAAGAATTACCAAATCTTACAAGTATTTTCAGTTATTCAAAATTCACAATCACAAATTTTCAGGACAATCTGTATGGGGTTATAGATCTGTATGGGGCTAGGAGAAATTATTTTATACTTTTTAGTCCGTTTTAAAAACGTGGTATATTAAAAAAAATGTTTATTTAAATAATTTTATGATCAACCTTACCCGTATGTTTTATCTTCGATGGAATAATTTTGAGCCTGCAGATGAGCGAATCGCGACGCCGAAGGTCGATTAGTGTCTTCCTTTTGCAAATAACCTTTGCTCATTGCGAGGCGAAGTGCACCGCCGACTCCTTGGCCCAGCGACGGTTCCGCGTCCAAAATAGCCGCTTCCATCGCGATCGGTTCTATCGCCGATTTTTCTGGAAATTCGGGAATCTTCAGCTCGGACGTTCTCCGATCGCTTTGACAAAGTACATCGGTACTGTGCTTACCCATTTGTTGAACCGTGTTCCAGGCCCCGCGACCGTCGTCCTCGTCCTCGTCAGCCGCTGCTTCCTCCTCCGCGCCGTCCGCTTCGAAATCCTGCAAAATTTTACGTTTTACTTTTGCCGACCGGAGGGCGACGCGGATCGCCTTCGGGCAGTACGAGCGCGCACTCGATCAATGGAACCCTGCGGGGTTTTGTTTTGCACGCTGCGGATAATGCTCTCACACGTGTTTCGAGACTCGAGAAAGTTTATTAGAAAGAAATGTTGCCCGCGTGTCGCCTCCATAAAGTGTCGTATAAATTAGACGATCTTTAAAGTCGTAATTTTTCGTTCAGTTTGGCAACTTGGCTTGAAATTTTCGGGGATGTACTTTTACTTCGTTGTAGACGAAAATCAATTAATTGTTAAATATTCGGGTTCGTGAGGGGTAAATACTTTAAAGTTGAGAAAAAGAAATCGAAAAGGATCATCGATTCGGAGTTTCGATGTGCGCTTCATTACCATTATTTCTTGCTCGTTCTCCTCGCGGTTTCCAGCAAGACCGTAGGTTGGAATGTCACCAAGAGTCCTGCAGAATTCCGCCGTTGCGTTCAAGATTATATTGCCAGCCTGATTATTCTGAACGGTTTCGTTTTCGCTCTTGATAGTCGCGGCGACTTCGTCGATGCTGGACGCAGTTTGAGGCTGCTTCAAACGCCGTGCTTTCCTCATTGCCAATTGAAATTCTAGTTCTTTGTCGTCATCCTCGAGCTTGATGCCCGTAAGATCGTCCGATGGTACTGCAAACGTAATAAATGTCACAAACCGACGTGGTCGCACTTCAAATTTACATTGATTCGATTTCCAGTGGTCGGCTAATTAATACTTTTCAAGTTCGCATCGTCGGACCGCAACGAAAATTCTTTTTTATATTTTTATTTCCGCAATTTGATTATTTTACGAAATCTTTTTTTTGCAGACTAATATTCTAGATCTCTGAATAAGCAATTAAAAAAATGATTGAGGGATTTTCGTACCGAAAATTTGATAAAAGAAATTCGAGCGACAGGGATGTTTCCAGTAACGAAGAGTAAAAAAATATTGTTACGAGGTGATATAATTGAAGTAATGCTCGGAAGAGCCTATTTCCTTTTATTTTGGTGAACATTGTAGATAAATTTAGATAAAAAAATTGTAAAAAAATATTTATAAGTCACGTGACAAAGAACACCAATCAGAGCGCATGACGTCACACTCTGCAAAACACGAACGAGACGACGCTCTAAGTATACTGTTTATACTAGGCTGCTGCTGTTTATTTTGTCTTGGGGTACACTTTGTGAGATTTCGCGATTGATTTTCAATTTTACTCGAACTGTAATAATGTAGACGGGATTCGTGAAGGTAAACGGTTCGAATTTGCCTAGGATTGACGGCACAATGGTGGCCAATTTCTTTACGAAAAACAGCGACTTCTGCTCTGCAGAATTCAGAAACGTGAAGACTTCCATGCAAGTATACCCCGAAGAATTGTTATTTGTGCAACAAATAATGTATACAGCATTAATAATATTACAAACTCTGTAATAATTTGAACAAATTTTTGAGGTGATGTTTCGTTTTACAACTCGTTTTGTTTTATTAAATTGCAGGCTTTCAAGACAGTCATACGGTGATGAACAGAATTTAGAAGTCATCCTTGAATTTATTAATTCTGAAATATTTGTTATCGTGCTTGTGTAGAGACCCGTATTGTGCAGAGTACGTCACGTGCGGTCAAACGACAGGTACGGGCGTTTGGGCGCGTATTTTAAAACGGATCAACTAAAACGCGATTTTCGAAGAATTGACTGCATGAAAATACATGAAATAAACGTTTAGACGTATATTATGTATATGTGAACCATTTTAAACACTTTCCCAAACGTAGGCAACATCCCCATTGAAAAAAAAATGTCCGTTGCATTCAAACGATGCAAACTTTAACATAATGCTAACTTGTTATCTCACCTTCGTAATCATCGAAGTCCAGAGTCATTTTTTCGTCCTGCTCCTCTTTCATTTTGGCCTCTGTGCTCTTGCGATTTCTCCTGCTACCAAGATCTCTTAGATAATCGGTACTGTCCGCAACGAGATCGTCGGCTTTCAGCATCTTTTTCTGTCTTATTTTGCGTACCTTTTTTTTCGGCTTTTTGAACTTTGCCAATTCGTCCTCGTTGTAATATTCGCTGGCCAGCTTTGGCTCGGCCAACTTGAGGCTCTCGAGTTTTTTATCGGCGAGACGATGTTTCACCATTTGGGCCCGGCGGTGTCGCACCTCGTTCGCGTCGTCGATCCCAAGCGCGAAGCTCTCTTTCTTCTCGCCCTCGATCTCCTCGTTGTACTTGTCGAGCACGCCGCCCTTCGGGAATCCAAACTCGTCGAAATTCTCGTCCGCGTAAGCGTCGTAACCGGGCTTCTTCGTTTTGTTGACGACGCTACGTTTGTATCGCTCGTCATCTTTCATATTTACATTTACGAGCACGTCGTTTTCCGTGTCCAGTACGTCCTTATCTTTTAACGTGAGTATCAACGTCTGACCCTCTTGGAAGTTTTCCTTTGTGGAGAAAAACACAAATGCGATGTCACAAAAGCCTGAGGAGAGTCGGCGATAGCGTTGGAGAAAGAAGTTGGAGTGCGAAATGGAATACTTACTATGTCGTGTTCCACTCTGAGGCCCCTCAAGTCTTTGGTTGTGTACGCGCTTCCTCGCTGAATCTCCTCTTCCTCCTTCACGAGGTTGCCGATACCGAATTCCTCATCCAACTGATCGAGCATCTTCGCCTGTGAAATGGGGCGAGTTTGAATGAATCCAGTTGAAAGAAAAAACCGTTATTATAAGAATATCCAAAAACTATGACGTTGAAGTTCGCATCGTTGGAATGCAACGATATTTTTTTTCCCTTATTTTTACCATTATTCAGTCTTTTGTTGCAAATTGAGATCGCTCTTTTTTAATAAGAATGCGTACCAGCTAATTGCCAATATTGTCACTTTTTCGCAGAAAAAGAGGAGGCGAAGAAAAATTAATAAAATATACGATCTACAGTCTTTTTAACGGGACATATACACCTAGATGGTCGAGGTGGAGGATTTAGAAGCTATGAACATTCCGTCGACCGTAGAAGACCTACACTATGGGCCTGGTATCGATGATTCCATGTAAGTTGACAAATTTCATGATTTATTCATTCCCAAATTTTCAAACGCGTTTTTCTCAAAACCACGTTTTTCAAATCGGTACCCAAAATTTCTCGAAAACCAATGAACTGATTGCCTTGAGGTTTTTTGTGGTTATTCTATACACCATTATCTAGTACTTGTCATAGGATTTTTTTTTTCGTTACTTAGTTTTAGTTTTATAGGCAAAATAATAACTAATTTTTGGCCCAAAAATTACTATTTATGTTCAAACGTCCGCGATTTTGCCATAAATCGATATTTTCAAAATCAGCTATGACAATTAGTAGATTATAGTACCTAATTGAATAATCTTTTTGGTTTTTTTTTCAGATGATTCTTGAAGAAACGCCAGTGGGTACCGTATACACAGATTTTTTTACGACGCTCCAAGGACCGTACAATATCCTTGTATATTTTTTATATTTTTAAATAATGAAAATTAAACATATCCTTGAAAGTATATACTTTTAGATAACTAAAACCCCAATCCGAAATTTCAAATAGTTTTCCTTGAAAAAATTCACAAAAATGACCTTTTTTTCCGGCTCCTAGGTGTATATCTCCCCTTAAATTTGCAATCTCTTTTCTTTCGTGATGTCAACCTCTCGTTCTTGGCTGACACCGACTCCAAAAGTACGTCATTTGGTATTGTAAACATTTAAATAATAATTTTATATATTTTCATTATAAATTTATTGTATTATGAATACAATAAATTATTATATATACATTATGAGTCGGCGCTTGCAGTATTTGTTGTTTAAATACAGTATATGGTACATAAGACAACTTTGACGGCCCCCCATTTCTTTATTTTTGAAGATAAAAAAAATATATGTACTCTCCGTAACGAGCTTTTAAAAATGACACCTCACATGCTAGGGTAAGACATTTTTTTTCTGCTTCTTTTTCATGTATGGGACCACTAGGAAAAATAATTTAATTGAATTTATAATTCAATATTCAGTTTCGGGTAAATATTCTGAACAAAATACCCAAGATTCACGCCAAATTTTGCTCTTTGGGTACGGAATCCTAAAAAGGACAAGTAGCCTCTCGCAGCGATATTAATTCTAATTTTTCCACGATTGTAATCGTGTTTTCATTTGTCCAATATACTTCAAAACAGAGTAAAAGTGTAAATAATTTAGCTGCTTAGTTATTTTACGAACAACGTGTAAAAAATGAGATATTTTTTCATCTTCGCAGTTCGTTGACCCCTAAAAGCTCCACTTACCCTCTCGTCCGCCTTTCTCTTCTCGTTCTGCCGCCGTCTGTTCTTCTCGACCCAAGCCCTCGCGTCATCGTCCGAATCATCGTCCTTCTCCCTGCCCTCACCGAGCAACTTGACCCTCGACAGTTCCGCATCGATGTGCCGCTTTTGCTTCTGAACACTGAGCCTCTCCTTGATTTTCTGAGTCTTCAGAATATCGCTCGTATTCGCCGCCGGCTTGTGATAAAACTCTCCCAGATCGTCCTTGAGTTTGTTGGCGTCGTCCTTCGACGCGACCGCCTCGACTTCGAGCGGCTTCAGCCCCAATTTTGCTCTGAGTCGATTGGTCTCCTCTATCGACAGAGACGCCTGGGACGAACCTCCTTTCGGGGGAGACGCGTCCTCTCTGTGGGTCCTCGATATCTCGGGTGGCGACGGAGGCGAGAGATGCGCGCCCCTGGATATCTTTGGAGGAGGAGGCGCGCTCACTATTTCGACTGGAAAACCAAAAACGCACTTTCGATTTTTGGGATTCGGAACAAAATGGCAGTGCACTGAGGATCGAGTTGATTTCAACTTGTTTTTTGAGGTTAGAGGACTTTTGAATTGTTGAATGAAAAAAAGAAAACGAAATTTTGCATACCGTCGCTATCGTAATCCTTGCGTTCTTTCCTCTTGTGCTTTTTGTGATGTCTGTGTTTATCACTTTTTTCTCGTTCCGGTGAATTCGAACGCGATCTACTTCTATGCTGACGCTTCTTCTTCGCCTCTCGTGTTTTCTCCGTCTTGTGGCGTTTGTTGGAGCCCATTATCACGTATTACGATTCCTTTTTGCGCAAGTAATTACAATGTCCTACGAATAGTAATATTTTATGTTTTTTATGACGTTTTATTTTATAACGTGAATCAGAATGGGTAACGATGAAGGAAAACAACGACGTCGAACGTACGATCTTGCATATAGGACTGAAACCAAGGAGACTATAGGGAAGCAGTCCAATCTTCGTATTGTGAGACGGTAGAAGAAACGTCCGTAAATTCGTTTCCAAAACATGGTGTCAAATATGGCCTGTAGGCGTCGTTCGTGTCGTTAGTGTAGAAACAATATAGTAATACAGCCAGTGCACAGGGTGAAACTGACTGTCATCGCGGCTAATTGTTGACGCTTGTCAAAAAAACACCTTTCGTGCGCTAAGATTGTTTGCACTCTACTTCGTCTAATTAGTTTAATGTAACAATTGGGATGACAATTTTTACAAAGTTCTTAAATTTTTGTTTAATTATGAAAAATGTATTATGACTTTGTGAATAATTTTGATAATGCATTTTTGGATAGTTAGAAAAAACCATCCACCTGCCGCGTCCGTGATTGCTAAATGACGTGTCAGGTTGATGAGCCAGGGAAAGGACACCCCGTGACAGCGGCGCCTTAAAAAGGTACTAAGTGTCCACCCCCGCCACGGAAATTTGTCTTCCTTTCAAGACCTGTATGTAATGGCCTTTGCACACTGAGCGCGATTTGCGACGAGCGATGGGCGATATCGGCGATATCCAGTGGTAGCTTCACTTTCCCAGAGGGTTCCTGAAATACCTGAGCTCCAATTGGATTTCGCTCATCGCTCATCGCAAACCGCACGCAGTGTGCAGAGGCCATAAGACCGTGGATAAGGGTCGAGCGGCCCCTGACATTGGACGCGATTCGCTACGGGCGATGTCCAATGAGATCGGGCCTTCCGGAACGTTTCTAGAAAAGTTATATTCTCACTGGATATCGACTTCGGATATCGTATGCTACTGCATTTTGCTAAAATCTTGACGAAAAACACGAATTTCTCATCTACGAGTCCAATAATCCATGAAATTCCGATCGCCAGTTTATTGCCAAATTCGTCGTCCTATCAAGAATCTTCAAAAAATGAGGACCTAAAAAGAAAAAGGCCGCATTTCGGAACTATCGTTCGTAGGAATGAAAAAATTAATCGCATCCAGGAACCCAACTGAAAAAAGATTCCAGAAAACAAGAATATATTGAAGTTTTATAATTAATCAAGGAAAACAACAAATATATATATGAAGAACAGCATATAGGTGTTGCGTCCTTTCTCATCTTGACTTAGAAGGTATCCTGTAATCTTCTATAGCATTGTCGGCACATCAGCTACCGACGTTTCCCCCAAAAAAATCCCCGGTATCGCCATCTGTTGGGGTTCGATAGAGTTCTTACATCGCACTCGACCGAACGCGAATTACGATTCCTACTTTACCTCAAATGAGGATTCGCAGCGCAAAACAAATGTCTGTCTCGGCATAAAAGATACGCGCGGTGTATTGAAGAATAAGCTTCGAAATCCTGACATTATCAAAAAAATCCCTCGTTCCATCAATACCAATAATAATTGACTACTACCATTCGTAGACACTACAAAACTGTCAATTAATTTTACTATCGGCAGCACCCCAATAACCTCACTCAAATTTTTATGCATCCGGGAACCGAAATTCGGACAGTCGCATAAATAAGCCTATTAACATTTCGCGTATATTTTTCTATTGCTCCAACGCGTGATTGTGCCTAAAATCGTTCCAAATATTGCTGTCGCGGCCCGAGAACCGTTTCGTTCGGTTCCACCCCGATAAAACAAAGTCCGAAGGTTATTCTTCCGCAGGAGCATCGCGCGATGTATCTCCGAGGCAAGGCGAATGATAGATAGTGGAATTGGGTATTAGTGCGGCAAGCTCGAACAAGGGTTGGGTAGAAATGCTGTTGAGAATGAGAAGAAGGAAAAAAACGATATCGGCGTTATCGCGCTCGCTACCGTAGTTGGCGCCTGCGCCGTAACGATCGATAGCAACTATACACACGTGTATACAAATATATACACAGCCGTGTACGAAGTATTAGCCCCCGTTCGCGCACAAGGGTGGCGGCTCTTGTCGGTGCGACCTCTGGACGGCGACTGCGAACTTCGTCGGTAGGGGCGTGTTGGCACGAGCGTTAGAGGGCGAGATACCCGAAGGGGGTAAATCACAGAGTTACTGGGATACTTTGAGCGTGTCAAAAGAAAGGTGGGGGGGGTGCGTGTGTCGGGACGAGTCAGTGGTGAGCCGAGTCGAAGCTCGCGCGAGAAAGTAATCGCGACGTTGTAGGAATGTTCGCGGCGATTCGCGGATATACTCGTAACGTCTTTTAACGTCAAGCCCTTACCATACACACATATACATATATACATATATTTACCCCCAAATTTGTATATTTATATATATGTATTTATATATATGTGTGTGTGTGCGCGCGTGTAATACACGAGAAGGAAGGAGGCGAGTAGAGAAGGAAGAAAATTCTTTTGTGGCGTGTCGTGCCGTTCCTGCTTCGCGGGCGAGGCCGTAGTTTCGGTGGACACGCTGATATGGTCCATAGAAGCGATTCTTCGCGCCTTATCGAGTTCAACGAACAAAGTCCTCCCTGCAAAATGATCGGACCGAAGATCGCGAAGTCCAGTGTTGTGCGCTGTGCCAGTGTTAATCCTCAGCAGAGGATGCTCTAGTTAGAGGGTGCCGGGAGGCGGTGGCTCCGCATCCTCGCTGCTGCTTGCTAAAAAATAAACGAAAACAAAAAAAAGAGCTGCCAGCGACATCCTTATAAAGCGTGGCCTCTACGACCCTCGTTTCGACGCCAAGATATACCGAGTATCGAGGAATAAGAGGAAGATATAAAAAAAGGGGGAAAAACGGTGATCGACTGCGCGAACAGGCTGAACCATCCGCTTTATCGCGAACCCTGCGTGCAAACGACCGTGCGCGTGTGCGTGTTTTGCCCTTTGCGCGATGCCAAGACGCTCGTAAAACAGTGCACGCACTTTTTTTTCACTTTCTCTGTTTTTGGGATACGCGCGGTACGCGTGTTTTTTTTCCTTGTCGGAAAGCCGCGGCATTGAAATTTTTTCGTGTCTGAAGACTCGGGCGTGCTTCGCGGTAACGAGAATTTTTCAAATCTGTGCTGCTTCTCTTTCGTTTTTTTTCTTCATCCATCTTCGTTATCTCGGCTCGCTCATCGCGCGCACTTTTTACACGCGGCTTTTCGTTTTATTTTGTATTCGCTTTCCCGCTGTGCGGTGAATGCCGTCGTGACAGTCGTCATATTCGCCACAGGGACGATGCATCGAATTCTTCAATGGTAGGTCAGCAACATTCTTTCGACGCTGTTTCAGATACACAACTGTTCGACGCTTCGGAATAATCGTCTGGCGAATTTCGCGTAGCGCGTGTGTAGGGCGAGGCCCCTCCATCTACAATTTTCAAACACTCGCGATTCGGAGATTTTGGAACATGAAGGAATTTTGGGATTCGGCTGTTAGAGTTTTTAGAGTGTTTTTAGAACTTTTAGAGTTTTTAGCTTGACGTGGCCATTTCTGAATTTGGCGAACGTGGAAATTTTCGGATTTTGCAAAATTTTGAAAATTTTGGGAATTTTGTTGTTTTGTAAATTTGCTCAAAAACTCGAATTTCGAAAATTTCAAAATGTTCCCAATTATCCGGAACGCCAAAAGGATTTTCGAACATTTCGAAATTGCGATATTTTGAAAACTACCAAAATTGTACATTTTTTCCAAATCTCGAGGATTTCAATTTTTTAAATATGTTCCTGTTTGTCGCAAAATTTAAAGATTCAGTGACTTTTGGGAACTTTTGAATTTGAAAATTTCGGAAATTGTGTTTTGTAAGCGTGGTCAATAGCCCGAATTTTGAAAATTTCGATATCCGAATCATCCGGAACGCCAAAAGGATTTTCGAATATTTCGAAATCGCGATATTTTGAAAATGACCAAAAGCGTACATTTTTTCGAAAGTTTGAGGAATGTGATTTTTTTTTTCATCGGATATTAGGAGGTTCCTGTTTGCCTATTTGTTCGAACGGTCCGCTGGTTGGGTTCGAATGCGAGTCTAGGAACTTGCCACCATCCAGTTAAATATTCGCCTCGAATATCCTCGTTTGACAATAAATTACGGTATTTTCGGGACAATTCGTCGCGAGCATCGTTTCTGTATTTCTCGAGTTACACCCACGTTTCCGTTGCTCCGTAGCGTATGATTAGATCGAAGCTTTGTACCGTGTGCGCGCGCGCACCCCTTCACGTCGGAGGTTAACGCGCTATCTGCGCGTTTTTCTCTTACCGCCGCCGCCCCTCTCGCTTTATCTTATTCCACTCGTTACACGTCACGAGAAGAAGTAACGTTGCGATGACCAACGTGTTCAGCGCGGTTGTACATACGGCTCTGGAAACTCCCATATAGGGGGGTGGGGGGCGAAGCTCTTAGGGAAAACGTTTTCAGCAGTTGCTGCGTGGACCGCTCGTGTCACTACACGAACTGAAGGTCGTAGAGAAGAATCGTCAACGGTCGCGCGAAATTAAACTCACAAAAAGTAAATAACGTAACACTGGTGACGAAAAAAAAGCATAAACATAAGTTGGGAAGGTTAGGGTACGCTCATCCGTTCCACAATTACAGTACGCACGCGCGTCCCGAAGCTTCCGTGATCGCAGCGATCTATGCGCTCATCGAAGACACTACAAAAATCCTTTTTAGTCAGAGCTTCCGCTCGACCATCGAATACATGCCGGAGCGGAAGAAAACCCTTCGCTTCAGTAATGATCCAACTATTCAACAAAGAGAACTGCGCTGATGGATGATGGGAGTAAAAGAGAAGCACATAAATATGACGTTGAAGTTTGCATCGGTGGAATGCTACGAAAATTAATTGTTTTTAACTGCTCAACAGTTTTTGGCCTTTTTTAGGGCTGTGGAAATCGCTTGAACTTTTATATGTATTTGAGTTAGATATTTACGACCTATATATACGGAAGAATGTACAGTCTTTGCAGCATGCAAGAGAATGGGATATTGAAAATAATTATGTGTGTTTGAAACGTTTGTCATACGTTATTCGATACATGGAGAGCTCTCGATTTTGTACACACATGCATGCGTCGTCTCACGAAATTCGCGACGCTAAAAATTCACATTGCCCCAGCGTGTGTCATTCGTCTCGTCTCGTGACGCGAAAAAATCAGTCCGACGAGCCTGCAAACATTTTCAATATTAACGGGCTACTTCTACCTAGGTGGGCCAACAAATTTCTACAAATATTTTTATTCGATAGTATCACCTATCGATTCTATTCGATCGACCTATTCGATAGTATCAATAAATGACGTTGAAGTGTGCATTGTAGGAATCCAACGAATTTTTTTTGTCGGATCCAAAAAAATAAGTTTCTTTTTTTACCGAGTTACATCTACCTAGGTGGAAAACCTTTTCCAAAAATATTTTTATTCCATAGTATCACCTTTTAGCTGTATTCCCTGATAATTTCATTGAAATATTCCTGAAATTGGATGCGCTACAGCTTCCGACGGTCGGCCGGGCGTTCAGTAGCAGCGGCATACATCAAACTTTAAGGCCTTAGGCCACAGTAACGGGTATAAAATCATGTGCGAATTTAACCATTTTTTTCGTATGAAAAAGTGATTCACTCATAAAATTAATTACACATCTATTTAGTATGAGTATCAAGCTGTTATAAAATATATATATATTTTTTTCCGTGTACAAAATGGCCGACTACTAATATTTTCTCTTGTTATCTAACAGCTCCGTGGCGTGACATTTAGCATCCACAATTTTTTACCTAGAACAAAAAACAAAAATTCTCGTCAATCTACATTAGAATATCTAGAGAAGTACGTACGGACTTAAAAAATATTGTTTTATTCAAAAATTGTAGGTATTTGAACTTAAGAAATGAATTTTCAGTGAAAAATTTCGTTATAGCTCATGAACTGCTCATGAAATGAAAAGTTTTCAATTCATCAGAAATTTCGTACGTACTTCTCTGCGAAATGCAATTAGAAACATAACTTTCAAATTTGAAGTAAAACGAGTGAAAATTGTTGAAGTTATTTATCAGGCCAATTGGAAATAAGCTGTTTCGAGAAGTTTCGAGTAGTCGGCCATTTTGTACATCGAAAAAACAAAAATTCTAACAGCTTGATATTCATACTAAATAGATGTGTAATTAATTTTATGAGTGAATCACTTTTTCATACGAAAACAATTGTTAAATTCGCACATGATGTTATACCCGTTACTGTGGCCTAGCCCCTTAAACGCGTTTTTCTCGAAACACTGTTTTCAAAGTCGGTGGACCTGATATCACGAGAACCACTTGATGTATTGTTTCCAAATTTACAGGAGATGCGATGAGAAATATTTAAAGGTCGTTGACGATCTGACTTTTTTCAAATGGATCTTCATTTTCTTTGAGTTACGTAAAAATGACTTTTTTCATCGATTTGGTATGCTTGAGTTACAATTCGTCGCCACGTTGTCGAAAAAAATTATGTTTATAATTGACGATCGTCAACGACTCGTATCCTTTGTTAGCTTAAATAACCCGTTCGGTTTATAGATTTCGGATGGACCGTTTGAGCTGGAGAGTGTCCACCGCCGAAGGTCGCGAAATAAATTTTATCGTCTGCGGGCGGCCGTGTTTTGATTCTTTTTCCGTATTTTTTGGTGATTTGTTTTCAAAGGCTTCTTGCGTTTGACACGAGTCTTCGTTCAATAATGCCTTCAATTCTGCATCTTCAAATGTTTGTTTGGATTTCTTAGCCTGCGTGTCAAAATCACCACTTTTGAACCGTCTAAAACAGTGCTCGCAAGTTGAGATTGATAGAGCATGGTCGAGATAAGCCTCGCACAGCAATCGATAACCTTTAATTGCTTCTTTTCCAAATGGAATCAGAAAAGTGAAGCTTCCCGCAAATTGCGTTTTGATGGCACAAAAGTCGACAGATTTGAAGTTCAAAGGAACTATGTTATTCACATTCCGACACAATGAGACGTACTGAAAACTAAAACCTAATGATGACGCTTCAACACGAAGTTTGTTAGGCTACGATCCGATGCGATTTGATACTAGTAACGCCCTCTCTTGTAAATCCTTCAAAACTTGTACCCCCAACACGTAGGGGAAAGTCCCGTAACGCCGGACGGCACCTAGCGTCGGACACTCGTACTATCTTGGCAAATTGCAACGATTTACCAAAATTAGATTCAAGTTCTTAAGTATGTTTTTGCAGAGGTTGCATTTTTGCCCATTTATAATGGTTTTAAACTTCGTTGGCGTAGTTATATCATAAAGAAAGTTACATTTTTTTGTCCGAAAATCCTAGGTGCCCGGCACTGGGAGACTTCCCAAAAAAATACGTTTCTATTTCACCCACCGTTTCCCAGATTCTTTTTTTCGAAATTTTGCCATTTTTTTCGGGTTTCTAGGTAGCCCCTTAAGGTACACGACCCTCCTCATTAGAAAAAAAAAATTGATTTTTCTTGTATGCTGTAGTAGAGACATAAAAAATGACGTCCGCGAAGCTCTGCAGGCCTTATCGGCTAAATACAATAGTAATTAATTCACGAAATCAATGCATTTAACCCGCAACATATAAGGAATCCGTGCGGATCGAACTTTGGAACGGAAATAATAATAGTTCCCGGTTAGATCAGAGCTATGTAAAAAGCGACGAATAACAAGAAAACTGTCGCGGTTACGTATGTTCCATAAAAATATATAGGTTACGGGACATTTCGAGCAGATATCATCGATTCGATACTCATTTTTGCGTTCGCTACCCGCGTCTGCAATCTCTCTTGTTACAATATGCACATTACACATACACTACAACACACGATTACACATACCGTAAACAAACACATACTTGACATGTATCGAAAGCACCTGAATACAGCGTTGCCACGGATTTGCCAGAATTATGAAATGGCGGCCTGTGACAACTCAAGTCAAATCTGATTGCGATTTTACTTCACTTTCCAAACTATAATACAAACAGTTATCACATGCACTTCTCAAATAATTATTTTCTGTATCATGTTTATTATTATACCCAAATACATTATATTTTGCTTTTCTCAGATTTGATAATTTATAGATTTTCTGTTGACTAGTCAATCCGCTAGTACTACCTTAAGGGGTTAGGCCACAGTAACGGGTATAAAATCATGTCGGAATTTAACCATTTTTTTCGTATTAAAAAGTGATTCACTCATCGAATTAATTACACATCTATTTAGTATGAATATCAAGCTGTTAGAAAAAATATATATATTTTTTCGATTTACAAAATGGCCGACTACTAATATTTTCTTTTGTTATCTTTTTTAGGCGCTCCGCGGCGTGACATTTTGCATCCACAATTTTTTACCTAGAGCAAAAAACAAAAATTCTCGTCAATCTACGTTAGAATACCTAGAGAAGTACGTACGGAATTTAAAAAATATTGTTTTACTCAAAAGTTGTAGGTATTTGAACTTAAGAAATGAATTTTTAGTGAAAAATTTCGTTATAACTGCTCGTAAACTGTTCATAAAATGAAAAGTTTTCGATTAATCAGAAATTCCGTACGTACTTCTCTGCGAAATGCAATTAGGAACATAACTTTAAATTTGAAGTAAATCGAGTGAAAATTGTTGAAGTTATTTGTCACGCCAATTGGGAAAAAAGCTGTTTCGAGAAGTTTCGAGTAGTCGGCCATTTTGTACGTTATATATATATATATATATATATATATATATATATATATATATATATATATATATATATATATATATATATATATATATATATATATATATATATATATATATATTCTAACAGCTTGATATTCATTCTAAATAGATGTGTAATTAATTTTAGAGTGAATCACTTTTTCATACGAAAAAAAAAATTGTTAAATTTGCACATGATTTTATACCCGTTACTGTGACCTAACCCCTTAAGAGGCTTTGGATAACGATAGAAATAATGAAATTTAAAAAAATATCGTTGCGTTCCAACGATGCAAGCTTCACAGAAAAATTCGCGTACTTCGTGGCGTTTCGCGAACGTAATTGCTACAGGAGACAATTACGGAGGAGGTTGAGAACGGAAATATTGAGGGATCGAAATACAATCGTTATCCCGTGAAATTGAATTCCCGATGGGCGTCGCAGAGGGGGGGGGGGGGGGGCGTCCGGAAGTTGCGATATCTCGAAGGAGCGTCCCCTCCCCTTCCTCGCGATCTTCTTCCACCACGGGAGGAGATAAACGCCGTACACCCGCAAAGCGGCGAAAACTATTGACCATATCGCCGAGCGAGCGATCCGCTCGCTTGCAGCTGCGAGCGCACATGGGCGCGGTTCTCTCCTTCGCTCCTCGTATCCCTATTTTTTCGCGGCTTATATATCTCTCGCACGCTCTCGCGGCGGCCCGTATAAATCCAACGAAGAACGTCCTCTCGTCGGGTCGACCGTCACCCTCCCTAACCTTCCTCTTTCTGCGGAGAGCGCGAGAGACGCGCGGCACGCGACGAGAGACAGTCGCCGAGATCCAATTTTCTCTTCCCTCCGGGACGAGTGACGTTACGGAAAAAAGAAATAATAGCGCCGTGCCCGAAGTTTCGAGCGTCTCGGAGAAAAATTGGCGTTTCTTGCGAATCCGTCGTCTGTCGTTACGACTTTGGACAGTCTGTTTCTTATTTCTCTAAATTCCTGTCTTTATTCTAAAACGCTCGAAAAGATGGGTTTTCAACCTTGGGTTGGCATTGCTGTTACGCATATCGTCGTTGATATTGCAATTCGTTCTATGGGATTTTCGGACGACTTCACAAGAGAGCCGAAAAAACTTATTGCAATATCGAAAAGTTACGGCTTGCGGTCACGTGACGTATTGCATCAGCTGAATGAAGCTTTCTGGTTGGTCATTGGCATAGAACGTTTTACGGATGCGTTCAGAATAAAAATTTCAAACATAATGGTCAAAAAGGACATGGAACGTTTTGCAATATCAACGACGATATGGAAAACCGCTAACAACGTGAAATCTCAGAGAATTTTTCCGGAATTTACTCTTTCCAAGAATTACGAAAAATGAAACAGACTCGAAAAAAAAACTCGAGAGTATAGAAATAAATATTTTTGTATATTTTTAATATTAATATCATTCTTCATTATGTAGAAAAAAAAGTTATCAGTGCCAAACATAAAAAATTTTAAATACTAAAAACTAATTCACTCCAAAGCTCTATAAATTTGCATTCGAATCTGTCGATACACAACCACACAATTATCACCGTAGATTAGTGTTTGTATTTATTTTTTATTTATTGCCACCGACTTAAACATTTCTGTTTATAATAAAGAACAGGTTATGTATTTGCTTTTAATGTATTTTTGGACCTTTTTTTTAAATTCTTATTTTAAAATTTAACATTTTCATATATTTGATCTTAAAAAAATTACGTCCTTTATTTGATCCCAATCTCCCTGGAACATTTGCAAAATCTGTGTGGAAAACCTGGAAGCCCCAGAAAATTTCCGAGTCAATAATGCATTGCAATCATGGTTGAATTTTCGGCGCGCTTTTCAAATTGGCTCTCTAGCAACGGGTGGGATGCTGTTGAAGTTTGCATCGTTGGAATGTAACGGAAATTCTTTTTGTTCTCTTTTCCACCATTTTTATTGTTATCCAAAACGGTTTTTCGATAGATTTTGGTTGTATCTCTCTACTGAGGACCTTAAAAAAAGTTTGCCAAGCTTTGATCGGCCAGCGAAAAATCTGCAATAAGAAACAAAAAGTTTCGTTGCTTTCCAACGATGCAAACTTCAATATCATCCGGTGGGATCAAGCTTCGAGCCCAAAAAACACGATATTGAAGTTTGCATGGTCGGAACGCAACTTTTCTCTTATCGCCTTTTTTTGGCTTAAGGGGTAAGGCCACTGTAGCGGGGAAAAAATAAGTATATTTTGGGATTTTTTTTGGCGGGACAATGGAATAATTCGAAATTCTGAAAAAGGTCCTTTTTTGTACATATCATAATCTGTATAAACTATTTTTTTCAAAGTAATATAAAACAAAATGGCGGCTGCACAGCTTTTCTTTTTTTTCATAGGCGCGCGGCCGGACCAACGGCACTTGCAATTTTTAAATTTGTTTCTCGATTATACATGTGAATAGCTACAGAAGTACGTAGAATTTTTTTGATATATCGATTATTGCAAAAACAGCGCGTTTTTTTAAATAAAACTTCAAAATTCTCAAAAAAACATCGTCCGAAAATTGTTTGGAAAAAAAACTATGGAATATATCGAGAAAATCCTACGTACTTCTATGCAGAACGTAATTGTGCATAGAAGTGCACAATTACAATTACAATTACAATTTTAACTCGAAGTTAAAATTTCGAGTCAAGGGGTCAAGATTTGTTCGAGTTATGAGCACGGCCGACTTGAAAAATGTAATTTCGATAAAAACGCGTTTAAAGTTTTCGGTACGGATTGCATCGGACTGAGAGGGGTGGCGCCAAAATTCAAAATAGAAGTATTTAGACATTTGTCCCACCTTAATACTTCGAGTATGTCATTTTTAAGATATAAAGGCATCTTTTAAGAAAATAAAAAAACGTTTTTTTGAAATGTCTACAGTGGCCTTACCCCTTAAGAAAGCTACGGGAAACTGTTCGAGATCCTCATTAGAGACCTACAGTCCGAATCTATCAAGAATGATTTGTGATAGCGATAAAAGTGGAGAAAAAAATTACGTTGCATTGCAACAATGCAAACTTCAACGTATAAAAAGGTCGATTTTCGTAAAAAAATTCTGACGTGAGTATTGGGATGAAGAGGTCGGGATTTTACTCGCAATTGATACACAGTCATGTCAAGTTTGAGGTTTTTTTTAAATTGAAAAATATTGATAAACAATGGAGTAATTATTTGAACAAAGTGGCGCCGTCGCTGCAGTGCCGAGCGGTGTGGGTGGTCGGGCAACTAGGGTGACCGGAAATGAAAAATAAGAAAATGTACTTCTGGTATAATGATAGAACTTTCGTACGATCGGGTTCTTGCAACTTTGAAAGTTACGAACATGGCAAGCTGTAGAGAAAAAAAGTCAGATTTTCGACGGAAAAAATAACTTTTACGTTTGTTATTAGTAGATGGATAAGCAGAAAAAAATCTTCCGGCCACACGATAGAAAATGTTATAAACTATGGTCTGTCCGAATTTTAAGTGAATCGGACTTTCCAAAAAAATCGTCATAAGTCCGTCAATTTTTGGACTTTTTACATAATCTTTATTGCCAACCAAAGTTAAGACCCTAGACTACAAAACTAGGCACTTAAAAGTCGTATTCTTTTTATTTTCAAAACTTCAATATTTCATGACGTTGAAGTTTGCATCGTTGGAATGTAACGAAAATTAATTCTCTCTAATTTCCCAAAAAAATTTCGTCGATTCAAGCTGCGAAAATCGCTTACACGTTTCTACGTATCCTTATTAGAAATTTACGACCTCAAATTGGAAAAAAAAGACTTTGGATAATGATAAAATCAAAGAAATTAATAACGAAAAAAAATATCGATGCGTTTCGTCGGTGCAAACTTCAACGTCATAATATTTCATTCCGCGCAAGCCGATTCAGTAATTTTCAGAATTTTTTGGCGTAGAAAAGTAAATTGGAAATCTATCTGCAGTATTTTATTGTCGGTATTAATTTTTAACTATATACAAGCATTTTAAAAATACGTACGAGAGAGTGAGTACTGGCAATTTTGATCTTGAGAAAAAACGATAATGGTTCATAATCTCCGTGATACTAACCGAAGAAATACGTAGAGGAATTGAAAAAAATCGTTTCATAGCAATAGCATCAGAAAAAATAATTTCGCATTCTCCCATCCCTCTCGCGGATTTCTTTCCCCCCGGCGACCCTCCGTACATGAATTTCAATCGATCGTACCCCGCCTCGGATGGGACTAATTTTTATTGTTTAATTTAATAATCCGCGTTGACAACGTGCCGATCGACTTCGAATTGTTTTTTCCACACGGTCGTACACAGAAAAATCTCTGGTACTTCCGGTGTTGGGACTTAAAGTATTCCTTTCACGAATTCGAATCTTTAACGATTAAGGCGTTACCCCCACTTGTAGCGCAAAAAAGGCCTTTTTCATGAATTTTTTTAAAGAAAACTACAATTTTTTTTTAATCGATCAATATACCATCTTAAAGAACACATCTTGAAGAACTTTCAGTAATTTTTTTATTGAAAAATATTACATTGTTTAGTGGCAAATGGCCGTCAATGAAATAATGTTTTTATATACACGGTTTGCGGTGACCAACATTGCGGCGAAGTGGATCATTTGAAAAAAAAATGCGGATGGATTTAGTCAAATATAAGTATAAACTAGTCTTTAATCGAAGGATTTTAAAAAATATTCATTTTTCACAAAATGGCGAACAGTCAAAGTTAATGGTTCGATTTTAACGGAAAAAAACGGCCGTTTTTTGGCTATAAAACGGCCATTTTTTTTTTCGAAAAAAAAAAATCGAACGATTAAAGACTACATTTTTATGTATTAAATAAGCCTGCAAAATTTCAAGAAGATCGGTTCATTAGTGTTCGAGTAATCTTGGTCACCGACTTCAGAAATGCCATTTTGAGAAAAACGCGTTTAAAGTTTTAATTTCAGTTTACACGAAGAAAATATATTTTTTTTTTGTAAACTTACATAGAGTCATCTATTCCGGGCCCATGCAGAAGTATGGGCCCGGATACTTATACTTCAAAAAAATGCAGTAAAAAAAATCGATTTTTTCAAAATCGCAAGTGGGGGTAACCCCTTAACTGATTTTCGTTTGCAATCGAGTAAAAATGCAAGCCAAGTTACCGAAATTTTAACAACAAATTACGATTCTAGACATCGTCTCATTTATACGGCACTTTATGGCAATGTCACATGGGCCACATTTCTATCTAATAATTTATAGACTAAGTAACTCTAGATGCCTGATATAAACTGCTCAACGCGTGTAAAAATTCTAAACATTCCGTAACGACGTAAAAAACAGGGGATTATCGAATGTTTAACAAAAATATTCATGATTAAACTTCGAAAAAGGTGACTAACAGAAGAATTTTCGGACCCGCGACTTTTCAGTGAAAATGTAAAAATGTCTAAATCTAATAAATTTGCGCGTGATTTTTTATTCCCGTTTATCGTTCGGCATAATAATTGATTTTGACTTATTTTTATAAAGCGCCACTGTAATTTACCAATGATTCAGAAGGGCCCTGCTCATGCCCCCACAAAATACGGCCCTCCGTAAAAGGAATATCTTAAGGAGGTACGGTGATGACCATGCTAGTAAACTTAGAGTCTATTTCACCCCGCAATACCGCCACGTTTTAGATACATGTATATAGCCTATTTTTCGAGAAATATTTTTTAAGTATTGAATTTCGAGGTTCCTATTATTTTTATAATATGGAAGCAACCTTAATAATCTACTATTCGACTTCAGTAGTACGCCATATCGTTAACGTTTAGCATCGTCGCATTTTCGGTGGCTGTCATCGGTTCCAAGCGCCCGGCTTATTATTTTTTGTAGCCGGTTAACATGGAGGATGAAAATACTGTGGAAGTTTATCAAAAGAGTAACGGGATTGTACCTGAAGTCCAGTTTAGAGTCAAATGTAGATTCTGACGGACAAGAATTAGAAAATGAAAAGATAATATTGCGATTGCAAATAAAAAACGTCGCGTTGAAGTTAACCTCAATGTCCAATGTCCAATCTGTCCAAAGTCAAAACATATTTCATCGATTGTTATGTTATTTTTTCCTTTCCCAATTTTCACAATATTTGCAGGTATAAAAAGGAACGTTTATTTTGTATGATGGTTCTCCCGTGCTGAATTTATATATAGATGCGTTGTATAGGTACATGTCGCCAGAAAAATTGAGATGCCTCTGCTGTACGTAAAAGAACTTTAAGTAAACATCGACGAAAGGCCCTTTATAATCCATTAAAAAATGTACGGCTTCGGACCATCATATTTTGAATTCGCGTTGAAAATATCCGATAGACGAATCAAATTTGCGCGGGTATCCGGTGTTGCCACACGTCGAGCAAGATGGCTGCTGTTACGTCACGAGAAGCCTCGCTCTCCGAAAACTTCGGTTTTTGCGACTTTATTTCTGAATTTATTGCTTATTTCTGCGGTGAGCTTTCCAATTCAAGGTGCCTTATCGATCACAAAGATTCAACGAACGTAACCATCAGTTTTTCACGTGTTTCTTGGCTCCAAGTAGCACAAAAAAATCGATATATGAGAGGACAGGCACATTTTGTCGTCTACGTGTGACTAATTCACCAACTTTAACAATTAATAACTCGGAAAGTGTACGGTAAATCTCGTGGAAACTCCGTATACGCATGGACGAAGGTCTCGACAATGCTATAAAAAAATCGGGCTTTTATCTTGAACTCGCTCCAATCACCGTACCTCCTTAAGCGCCAATTGAAAACGGTTCTCGTAGTGTCTTCGACGGACGCATGGATCGCTGCGATCACGGAATGATCGGGAGCGCGTGCGTACTGTAATTGTGGATCAGTGAAAAATGCAACTAGCCCTCCCGACTTCTTACGTTCATTACTAATGTGCATGAGAAGTTACGGCAAGACAACAACTCTATTCTTTATTTCTCTATTCTCCGACATCCCTCCCCTTAAAGGTAGTCCTATCGCTTCACACTAGTCATACCACTGATCATACTTGAGACTTGTACAATGTATATTTCTAACATATGCAAAAAAAATTGTAATAACTTTATTTTCCATGTGTAAACTGTTTAATGAATGTTCACATTTAATTGGAAAAATGAAAAAAATAGTTATTCCAACGATTCGCGCAGTATTTCTAGGTTTGATATTTGGCAATATTGGTTCTATCTCCGTCTCTTTTAACTCAACCAGGCGAGTTTAACCTCCATGCTTTTCAACGTCGATCTGTCAAAACCATGTCAGGTGCGGGAAATATAAAGCATTGTATTCGGGCCACGACTGGTAAAAAGCGTGGAAAATTGGTGTCGGCGAAATATGTCGGTTAAAAATGAAATGTGTGTGGAAATTTGAATAAGTGAGATGAGGTTAGGACGACAGTCAGCTGTTGCCTTGCTATCACGTCTCTTTATCGTAGCAAGTGGTAATAAATCCAATACCGGAAGTTCAAATTAAACTTGATATTACATAAAAATTAGGTCAATAAGCGTAATTTTTTCTGAGAGCACTGGATTACTACAAGTGTTAAGTATGTAAATCTGATTATTTTTAAGAATCTGACGGATTCCCACTATTATATACACTTTTGTAGCGACCGGAAATTGGGTTTTTGTATGTCATCTCGGAATTCCTTCACAAAAATACGCAATTTTTATATTTCTTTTCTCTGTAATTAGGTCGATAAACGACCCTGAAATTTTACAGAGACGATTTTTAAGATATTTAGTGAAGCTCAAAAAAAAAAATTATGAAGATCCTATGTATTGAAGCCTGGCGATAGGACTACCTTGAATATCTCTATTCTGGAGCAGGTTTAATCAGAAACATCTCTATTCCAAAATATCTCATGTCTAAAACATTTCTCTGCCGAAACATATCTATTCGTAAACATCACAATGCCACAATAATTCAGTTCTGAAATATTACTGCCCTCAAATATCTCCATTCCACAATCTTTCGTATCCGAAATTTTTCTATTCTTAAATATCTGTATTCTTCAAAATCTCATGTGACATCCAAAACATTTTTATTCCGTCAATTTCGTCTCACAATATATCTCTTCCGAAACATCGCTATTCCAAGAGTCTCTGCGTTGCACTTGTTTTATTCATGGCCGATTTAGTTTATGCAATATTACGAATGGAACAGAGATGTTTCGGAAGAGAGATATTGTGAGACGAAAATCCGTCTCTAATAGGGTTTAATGCTTTATCACATATATGAGTTTCAACAAAATAGAAGGCGGACACTTAAGTGATGTTCCTTGTGAGATGTATTTTTACTTGATGATAGACGAAAATCAGTTAAGGGGCGGCATCTACCTAGAAACCCGAAAAAATCGCCAAATTTCGAAATTTCTTTCTGTGAAACGGTAGGCGAAAAAAAACGCATTTCTTTAACACAAAGGCATATATATCGAGAGCCTTCAATAGAAATGATAAAAAAAATACACAAAAACATGGCCGTCGGCAGATGACATTTTTTTCCCGACGTTTGGCGGTGGACACTCTCCAGCTTAAACAGTCCATCTGAAATCTAAAAACCAAACGGCTTATTCGAGTTACCAACAAATACGAGTCGTTGACGATCGTCGATTTTGAAAATCATTTTTTCTATCAACATGGCGACGAATTGAAACTCCAGCATTCAAAATCTATGAAAAAAAGTCGTCATTTGTACGTAACGATTAAAAAATGAAGATTGATTTGAGAAAAGTGTGATCGTCAACGACCTTCAAATGCTTCTCATCGTATCTCCTGTAAATTTGGAAACGATCCATCAAGGGGTTCTCGAGATATCATGTCCACCGACTTCGAAAACAGTGTTTCGAGAAAATACGTTTAGGGGGCTATACCAGTGTGAACGCTGAAAATGTGGGTGATGTTCGGGAATTTTTTTGGAAGAAAAGTACTCAATTATATGTTTCGGAAAATTAAGAATATATTTGGCTATATTTGACCTATATTACATAATTTTTTCATAGAAAAATATTGAGATCCAAGCGACTAATGCGCTGCCTTCGGAGGCGCCAAAAAAAAAGTTCCTCCACTGCTGACATGATTCTGGCCGATTGAGTAGCTGAAACCGAAAAAGGAAAAAATATCGTTAAACTGGAAGGTATTTCCTGTACAATGACGTAGGATTTTCGAAAAATATCAAAATCTAACAAAATGGCGTAGTTATGAAAAAAGTCTGTTTTCTTGCCTATAAAATGGTCGTTTTTTTCAATGCCAAATCGTCAATTTTCATCCAATCAAAAATATCCTACGTCATTGTAGAGTAAATATATTCAAGAGTACTCAGTTCAAATTTCAAGTCAATCGGATAATTACTCTTTGAGTTACAATGTCAGCAAATTTGAGAAATGTTATTTCGAGAAAAACGCGTTTAAAGATTTAACTATCAATTTTTGCAAGATAAAATGATCAGAGATACGGCCTTGAAATTTTTACAGGATATTCGTGAAAGTATAAACTGTCGAAAAGGGCAAAAAAAATCGATTTTCTTAAAAGTGTCACACTGGTATAGCCCGTTAAAGTTTGAAGTATGGTGCTGCCACCGCTCGCCCGGCCGACTGTTAGAAGCTGTAGCTCATTCAATTTTAGCAACATTTCAACGAAACTTTCAGGGAATATAGCTAAAAGGTGATACCATCGAATAAAAATATTTTTGGAAAATGCCATTTTTTGCCCACCTAGGTAGATGTAGTTATTAATGGTTAAATATTCGGGTTCGTGAAAGGAATATCTTTATTTCGCGCGAGCATTGTTCTTCTCGACGGCCTTCGTTTCGTGTAGCGACACGAGCGGTCAACGCAGGAACTACTGAAAGCGTTTTCGCCAAGAGCTTCATTCCCACCATCAGAGTTCCACAGCCCGTACGTACCAGTGTAGTTTTACACTTTTGCCACGAGGAAAAACAACAACACCCGACCAGTTCTCTCTTGACGGACGGTCGCGCGCGCACGAGTGTGGGGCGTGGCTGAATTAATACGTCGCTCGTCCTGTCCTCATCCTCGTGTTCTCCCACCTCCCTGCCCTCGGCGCAACATCGCAGGCGTAGCGGGTGGCTCCTCCACTGCGGGTCAGCTCCGAATGAGAACCGCGTATTGAGAGCTTGTCAAACGCACATGGGAGAGCCACGTTACAGTCTCGCTTTTTTCTCTCTCCTTCTGGGGCGAAGGGCGCGAGGCAGTACACTGGGACGCGGACTGTCAGAACTAATCCAAACGACGATAGACGACCGATGTAAATGTCTCGAATTTCCCCGGACATTTATCGTCTTTTTTTTTGTTCTCTCGAAACGTGAAATTGCCGTGGTAATTAAAAATGGAACGAATCGTCCGGAGGCTCGTTAATCTCGAAACAAGTCCGCGTAATGGCCAGCTGATTTTAGTCGGCCAGGAAATCGCGAGCTCGCGGGGCCGTGCAACTGATGGGAAATGAAAAGTCGCGGGGGTGGGAGGTTGTACGTGTTGGCCGAGGGCGTGGTACGTTTTCTCACTCTATAATTCACCTCCTTTGGGATACGACGCAGTGGGATACACTTCCCTTGTTCTCTCGTTCTCTTTCTCTCCCTCTCACACAATTCCGCCTAGAAATCGCAATTTGAAACAATCGTCTCACTGCTCGACGACCTCTCGTTTTTGTTTCTTCGACACGAATAAAGTGCACGCGAAAAATTAGGGTCACATTCTTCCTCGACTGATATTTACCGAGCACAAATATAAAATGGCGTCAATGGACGAAAATAATCCTCGTACAGATGCAATTGCGGAGGATTCTCGATCGAAGTAGCATTATCGTATTCTTAAATTATTTATCTCTCGTTCGACGAAACGCGAGATAGAGGTATCTTTAATTAACAAGACGAAAATTATCGTCAACGAAACATTCTTTTCTCAGTGTATTTCTAGCAACATCTACGGCCGTTTTTCTCCTCGAGACTACAAACCGCTTAAATTGGCAGGCCAGTACGCTCGGACATTGAGAACCTAACCTCAAAATGCAATTCTTTTCCCGCGTCGGAATCGTGTCAATCTTTGCATGAAGACATGCAAAGGATATGTTTTTCCACAATGCACATACAGAAACTCGATTTTGACTGTAACTTTTCAAAAAAAATCTTGCTGCTCGACTACCTTGTTATTGTTTCTTCGTCACGAATGAAGTGCCCACAAAATATTAAGGTCATATTCGTCCACGACTGTGATATTTACCGAGTATCAATACAAAATGGCGTCACCAGACGAAAATAATCCTCTTACAGATACAATTGTTATTGGAGGATTCTCCATCGAAGTAGCATTCTTGTATTCTTAAATTATCTGTCTCTCGACAAAACGAGAGATGAAAATATTTTCGATTAACAAAAGATGCAAATTATCTACAACGAAAAATTCGTTTCCCAATGTACCTCTTGCAACATTTACGCCCTCTTTTCTCCTCGACACTACAAACGACCCGCTTAAGGCGAAGGAAGATGAACCTCGTGACATGAGTGCGAGAGAGATAGCTGAAATTTTCGAACGGAACTTTCTCAGAGATGAACAATATTTAGGGCAAAATAAAATCCTAAAGCTCTGCGTTAGTGAATTCCACAGGGCTTCGATCTTTCGAAAAAAACTTAGCCAGCTATGAGAAAACTCTGGCTAAAAATTTGCGAGGTTATGTTGAGCTGGAAAACGCACAAGGAAAACCGGGACATTCAGGCAATTTCTTTCCTCCTGGCATAATCAGGGAGTTTTGAAAATTCTCTGGAACTTCTCCAGAATTTACTTTTTGCAAGAATTACGAAAAATGAAGCCGACTGGACAAAAACTGAAAAGTATAGAAATAAATGTTTGTATAGATTTTCAATATTTATATTAATCTTCATTATCTATGAAAAAAGTTATGCCATTGCTAAACATTGAAAATTTCAAAAACTAAAAACTAATTTACTCTAAAGCTCTATACATTGGCACTCGATTGGTCGATACACAACCACACAATTATTATTGTAAACAAGTGCTTATATTTATTCATTGGCACTGACATAAAAATGTCTGCTTATAATTAAAAAAATAGTTTCTGTATTTGCATTCAATCTATTTTTTTACTTTACAGTGTTAAAATTATTTTTCGAATTTCAGTTTTTTTATCAAATTTTATTTTAATATTTAACATTTTGATATATGACATCAGGAAATTTTGGAAATTCTATGGAATTTCTCCAGAATTTACTTTTTGCAAGAGTTACGAAAAATGAAAGCGACTTGTAAAGAAAACTGAACAGTATAAAAATAAATATTTTTGTATATTTTCAATATTTATATTATTCTTCATTATGAACAAAATAAAGTTGTCAGTCCCAAAAATTGAAAATTTCAAAAACTTATTTACTCGACTTGTCGATACACAACCACATAATTATTATTGTAGATAAATGTTTATATTTATTTGTTATTATTTAACACCGACATAAAAATTCTGTTTATAATAAAGAACAGGTTATGTATTTGCTTTCACTTTTTTTTTACTTTACAGGTTGAATTGTTTTTTGAATTTCAGTTTTTTTCACATTTTATTTTAATATTGCACATTTTCATATATTTCATCTTAAAAAAACGTTTTCTTTGTTTGACCCCAATGGTCCTGTAATATTTGTAAAACCTGTGTGGAAAACCTGAAAAGGTGATGCTCTTAAATTTACAGACGAGTAAGCTCGAGTATTTAGAACCTAACCTCAAAATCCATCTTCCGCGTCCGCGGCGTGTCAATCGTTAAAAAAAAGAAATGCAAACGCTACGTTTTTCCATAATGCACATGCAGAAGCTCGATTTTCACGTTAATTTTCCCAAAATTTCATCTGGCGTTACGAAAATGCATTTTCGCGACTCGCACTTCGATCTCGCGTTTTTCGCTCCTCCGTCGCCCGTTGATTCGTTTTAGCGGGGTAACAATCGCGGAAGCTGTCCGTTATTCGAGCGAGGCGCAGGACGCGCGGTGATTGATCAAAGCCGTACTCTTATCACTTACAGTGGATAGTTCCGAATTAAGTCAGCCGAGCGTGCAGCTCGCGAGTGGTTACTTGTCCGCGGCAGTCGTTTCGTTATAACTGACTGATCCTCGATACTTGCTTTCTCGCCAAATTTTGCTCATCCCTTCGTATCTCGTGCTCCGCCATTTTGTTAAAAATCCCCTCCCCGACTCATTGCAAATCACGGCTTCTTCTAACGAAGCATTCTCTCATTTATTTTCAAGATGATCGACCGGATCAGTCTGCCTCGTTCTTCCTGGACCTGGAACAGACACTGACGATATGGTAAGTCGATTTTTCCAACTTCCGCCGGAAATTACCGCGACGAAGCGCCGATGGTGTCGCCCGCGCGCGCGCACGCGGCCACCGAGAGAAACGATTCCGCTGAAAAAGAGCCCGTTGAACAATGGAAGAGAATAGAAAATATAAACATGGAATGAGAAGCAAAGAGATCGAGACCCCGGGAGGCTCGGGCTTCTTCTAAAGGAAATCTGTTTACAGGACACAGTATGGCTTCAGTACTCTGGCATGCCTCTGGGAGTAGTTTCGTTTCACCTGCCTTCGTATTCCTCCTGCTACTCTGTCCACGTACTACTACAGGTAAGTAACATTATTCTCCCTTATTTTCATGTTTTTTTTTTCATCGACTGGCCCATATGAATAAACAATATTAACCTGCAATAATTCAATTTCTCTAGCCTACCTCTCGCTCTCTGCTACTACCACTATGTCCACTAAATAGTCCCCTGTTTAAGGAGTCTTCTCACTTTAGACGCTAAAAAGGCTATTTTCATGAATTTTTTTGATAGGTTTATATTATAGATATTGATATGAAAGTTGTTACACTTAATAAATACACTTTCGGAATACAAAAAAATGTATTTATTTAAATCACTATTTATAGGCGAAAATGGAGGTTAAAAAAATGTCCTAAAAAAATGGTAGGTCTGTGCTGTTGATGAAATCTCGGAGATGGATCATTCGAAACAGAAAAATCAAATGGTTTCAGATTCAGTATGTTAATGGCTATAGCGCATATCATACGATTTTGATGTATGCAAAAACAAACCGGTGCGATGGTCTAGTGGTTAGCGTGCTTGGCACTAAACCAGCGGACCGGGAGGTCCCGGGTTCGAATCCCAGTCGCGAACATTTCGTCGTGAATTTTTTTTCTTCGGCATTTCGCGGCGAAATAAGACTAGTTCCACGACTGGGGGGCGAATTCGATGACCGGCTGTATTTGGTGTAGGTTTTCCGCAGTTTCCCTACACCCATGACAAAAATGTCATGATGAATATAATACAGAGGGGGAAGTCGGCTGCGGCCGCAAGAGGGCGGAACACGGAGAAAGATGGAGAAAAAAGGAGTTAAACAGTAGAGGAAATAAACGGGCACAATGAGGGGAAAGAATAGGTTACGAACGCGAAAAGCGTGTACTTAAGGAAAAAACCAATTAAAAAAAATATATATGCAAGCTAACAAAATGGTGGACATTTTTCGAAAAAACTGGATTTTTCGCTTTTTGGAAAAAAAATAGTAAATATCAAAATTTTAAAAATTCCTCGATATGCGCTATAGCTATAGTTGTAAAGAATATGTGGTTAAAATTTCATAAGGATCGGTTCAGTAGTTTCGAAGATTTTATCAACAAGCCGTCAAAAAACGTTGTTTCGAGAAAAACGCGTTTAAAGTTTGTTCGGGTTACATAAATATATTTCAAACATTTTAAAATGGATTTCGAAAGTGTATTCATTAAGTGTAACAACTTTTATATCAATATCTATAATATGAACCTATAAAAAAATTCATGAAAGTAGCCTTTTTTAGCGTCTAAAGTGAGAAGACCGCTTAAGGGGCTATACCAGTGTGAACGCTGAAAATTTGGGTGATTTTCGGGAATTTTTTGGAAGAAAAGTACTCAATTCAATGTTTCGGAAAATCAAGAATATATTTGGCTATATTTGACCTATATTACATCATTTTCCCATAGAAAAAGATTGAGATCCAAGCAACTTATGCGTTGCCTTCGGATGCACAAAAAAAAAAGTTCCTCCACTGCTGACATGATTCCGGCCGATTGAGTAACTGAAACCGAAAAAGGAAAAAATGTCGTTAAACTGGAAGGTATTTCCTGTACAATGACGTAGGATTTTCGAAAAATATCAAAATCTAACAAAATGGCGTAGTTATGAAAAAAGTCTGTTTTCTTGCCTATAAAATGGTCGTTTTTTTCAATGCCAAATCGTCAATTTTCATCCAATCGAAAATATCCTACGTCATTGTAGAGTAAATATATTCACGAGTACTCAGTTCAAATTTCAAGTCAATCGGATAATTGGTCTTTGAGTTACAATGTCAGCAAATTTGAAAAATCTCGTTTCGAGAAAAACGCGCTTAAAGATTTAACTGTCGATGTTTGCAAGATAAAATGATATTGATATAAATGATATAAATGATAATGATATTCTTGAAAGTATAAATTGTCGAAAAAGGCAAAAAAATCGATTTTTTGAATGTGTCACACTGGTATAGCCCCTTAATACAGTTGAAATATCAGTCTAAAAGGTCATTTCCACTTGTTCCAATGGAATGGTACATTTTTTTTCAACCATCTTGTGGAGCACCTCAAGCCGCATAAAAAACATTAGGGGGTCAAAGTCGTTCAAGGTCATTCAAGGTCAGTATCGAAAACCTATGAAAACGAAATACAAATCTAAATATCTCGGATCACCACCAAATATTTGGTAGTGATCCGAGATATTTAAATTTGTATCATCGACACTGACCTTGAATGACCTTGAACGACTTTGACCCCCTAATGTTTTTTTACGCGGCTTGAGGTGCTCCACAAGATGATTGAAAAAAATTGGACCATTTCATTTTAAAAAGTGCAGGTGACCTTCACTGTGCGTCAGCGCCTCCACCGGAATAAAAAAAATTGGTCACATTTGATGGCCCCCTTCACACCGTACAACTTTTGTCTGAAACATTTTTTTATGACGTCGATAATTACCGAGTTATTTCGCTGTGTTTGGGTTTGTTTGGGTCCAAAACAAACCAAAACAAACTTAAAAACGCCGTAACTTTTTCTCGGAGGGGAGGGGGGGATTTCAGCTTCCCCCGACTGAATATAATCATTTATAGCCCAATAAATGAGAAAATAGCAAACAAATTATTTTAGGCTCATTTTTCAGAAGTCACTTATCTAAAAAATTACCTTAATAATTATGCATAATAGTAATTATTATTATTATTATTATATATACAATTTTTATCGATGTAATTTGAAAGTATATTTCTTTTTTACTTCCGGACAAAAAATGTTCCTATCGTGAAGAGATTTTTCAACACGGCAGCAATACACTCACCCACATACACCGTTAGGGTACTAGTTTTATACTTTGACTGCAGTTGTAAAATTATGTGTGTGTGTATATATATGTATATATATATGTACACGATAAAATTATGATTAATGTGGTATGGTGTGTTCCCGGTGGCGGTGGATCTTGTTCGGGATACTTTTAATCACCGATCTTTTCCGAACCCGTTCGCAAAACAGGCCGCGAGGTAATTGACGTACCACTGCCACAGCAAGACTACGTACCAACCCTGCCACCACCACCGGGACCCATCACCACTGCCAGAACACCAAGTACGTTCTACTTTTCCTTTCTCTTCTACGCTCTACTTTTATCGTTTTCTTTTTCCTTCTAATTAGCTCGTTTATTCTACGACGTGCTCAACGAGTTTAATGCTCGGGCTCATTCACGTTGAGCACAAGCCAGGGAAGACACGCGGGCGCGTACTCCTTTTGTAAATCGTGCATACGAAGGAGATTATGGGCGGGGGTCAAAATGTCGAATGATTAAACATAGAACGACAAAGACTTCGAAACGACAGAATTATGAACTCACAAAATAACGAAGGTTAAATTATTCGAAGTTTTATGCTTTGACCGATGGTGAAATGGAATAACTATTACACGAAGGGATTATTTATTCGAGAGCTCATTTATTCGAGAACGTATATTCGGATGGTCTGCAGTTTGAGTCATACAAATACAGATTCGAACAATCTACAACATTCATATCTCCGAAATAGGAAGAAGGGAGTATATAATATTCGTAATACCGTCGATAGCAAAAAGCGAAATATCGAGACTACAAACTTCGAATGTGTAGATCTTAGAAACGCAAATGATCGATGGTCCGAAATGGCGAATACCTAAATGGCGAACATGGCTGACCGACCCGACTGACCACTAACGCCATCTGCCATCTTCATTCTGAAGCGCAAGTAGTATTGCTCGATCCCAATGTTTTCGCCATTTTGACTCGTCGCTATTTTAAGATATACACCTAGGAGCCAGAAAAAGGTCATTTTTGTGAATTTTTTCAAGGAAAACTATTTGAAATTTTGGCTTGGGGTTTTAATTATCTAAAAGTATATACATTCAAAAATATGTTTAATTTTCTTTATTTAAAAATATCAAAAATATACAAGGATATTGTATGATCCTTGGAGCGTCGTAAAAAAATCTGCGTATACGGTAGCCACTGGCGTTTCTTCAAAAATCATCTGAAAAAGAAAACCAAAAAGATTATTAAATTAGATACTATAATCTAGTACTTGTCGTAGACGATTTTGAAAATATCGATTTATGACAAAATGGCGGACGTTTGAACATAAATAGTGATTTTTGGGCCAAAAATTAGTTATTATTTTGCCTATAAAACAAAAACTAAGTAACGGAAAAAAATCCTATGACAAGTACTAGATAATGGTGTATAGAATAACCACAAAAAACCTCAAGGCAATCGGTTCATTGGTTTTCGATAAATTTTGGCTACCGATTTGAAAAACGTGGTTTTGAGAAAAACGCGTTTGAAAATTTGGGAATGAATAAATCATGAAATTTGTCAACTTACATGGAATCATCGATACCAAGCCCATAGTGTAGGTCTTCTACGGTCGACGGAATGTTCGTAGCTTCAAAATCCTCGACCTCGACCATCTAGGTGTATATCTCTCCTTAACTGATCGACTTTTTGGTCCTTCGCTTTAAGGCCTTAGGCCACAGTAACGAGTATAAGATCGTGTGCGAATTCAACATTTTTCTTCGTATGAAAAAGTGATTCACTCATAAAATTAATTACACATCTATTTAGTATGAATATCAAGCTGTTAGAATTTTTTTTCGATGTAGAAAATGGCCGACTACTAATATTTTCTTTTGTTATCACAATTTTTGACCTACAACAAAAAACAAAAATTCTCGTCAATCTACATTAGAATACCTAGAGAAGTACGTACGGAATTTTAAAAAATATTGTTTTATTCACAAGTTGTAGGTATTTGAACTTGAGAAGTGAATTTTCAGGGAAAAATTTCGTTATAACTGCTCATAAACTGCTCATAAAATGAAAAGTTTTCGATTAATCAGAAATTCCGTACGTACTTCTCTGCGAAATGCAATTAGGAACATAACTTTTAAATTTGAAGTAAATCGAGTGAAAATTGTCGAAGTTATTTGTCACGCCAATTGGAAAAAGCTGTTTTGAGAAGTTTCGAGTAGTCAGCCATTTTGTACATCGAAAAAAAATGTATACTTCCTAACAGCTTAACGGAGACTTTGTCCTTAGAGTGCCATATTTCAGGTGTTTACATTTTATTTTTTTTAAAGGAAACGAGTAAAGCTTTTTGAGTGCGGTTTTTTTCTTGCTTTTATTCATGATATACAGAACGTTAAAAAAATTTTTTTTTGAAAAAAAAAAAAACCAAAATGGCGGCCGTTGCAGCTCCGCGAAAACAGGTCCTCAAATCGCGGGCGGTAAACGGCTGACATCACTGTCCCCTCTTTGTTGATCTGAAACACAAATTCGAAGCATATTATCAATCTGTGACCCTTTGGTCATGGAATGACGGATGGGTTTTTCGTTTAGTACAAATTTCGGAAAATGGCGGCAATTTAAAAAAAATCGAATTTTCGCGTTTTTTTCGCATAAAAAGATAAATAATAAATGCAAAAATGTATCTATCGAAAAAACGATCCGTCATTCCGTGAAGACATATTTTCTGAGTATGCTCTCCAAATTTCAGGTCGATATGTTAATTACAGCGGTCAGGAGAAGGTCAGCCATTTTTAAAAACGTGTTTTCGAGAAAAACGCGTTTAAAGTTTTGTAATGTGTTTACACAAATGTGTTTATAATTACCGCTAATCGGCAATGCTTGGTCCATAGAGGCATCCCTCCTCTTCTTCTAGCTGCTCATGTTCAGCTCAAATTGATTTTTTGAAAATTTCAAGGACAAAGTCTCCCTTGATATTCATACTAAATAGATGTGTAATTAATTTTATAAGTGAATCACTTTTTCATACGAAAAAAAATTGTTAAATTCGCACATGATTTTATACCCGTTACTGTGGCCTAAGGCCTTAATGAATACGAAATTGTAAACTGCCGTAATATTTACAATTGGACGATTTAACGTCTCGAATTGTTTGGTGTATATACACAGGCGAATCGATATTATATCTCTCATCATTTTGTTAAATCTGATATTTGTTTTCGCTATAAATCAACTTGGAGATTTTTGTATTCACAATTTCGATGAACTATTTTACAGACTATCATAAGATTGATCTATCAATATTGGAACATTCGTCGTTACCGAATTCGAAATTTCGGTCCTTCTGAATATTGATCGTTCGAATTTCCGATCCCCACCCGAGAATATGTAGAATACGAGACAATCGATACGGAGAGGATTAACACCGTTATGGAATATACGTATACACGTGTCGGCGGGAAAGAGGGAGGAAGTTACATGGCAATAACTATGGAGACCTTTTGTATGCAAGATTATTTTGCAGACAGGATTTTTTTCGAAATCTCTTTTACGTATAGTCGATTCAAAAGTTGAACTTGCAACGGGCTCGAAAAGTCTTTGGCACATTCGCGAAAGGCGAACTCTGTTTCCTTTATCTTATTTTCGCGCAATGCCAAAATAGCGAATGTATTCGTTATTGAAATGCTGTTGAAGTTTGCAGAGTTGGAATGCAACGGAAATAATTTTTTTCTTCTTTTTTCTCCATTTTTATCGTCGTCCAAAATATTTTTCGAAAGAATTAGGTTGTAAGTCTCTGATAAGGATCTTAAGGGGCCACATCTAGGGATTGCGTTATCCGTTTATTTTTCGGGTCCGGATAATATGAATAGTAGTGAACCTTACTATCCGGGTATCCGGATTTTTCGGATAATTTTGAAAAACAAAACAGGGAATCCGGTAAAAAGTAGTTTTATTCATATTTATTAAAATTAAACCAAAGTTTTCTCTCTCTTTACTATAGCTAATGGACGACATTAACATTTTTAATATCACAAAATGAGCGAGCATAATAGTATGCTATTTACCATCAAATAAAAAAATTGAATATGAATCATTGAAAACAGTTGGGCAACTCTGTCCTCTGAAATTTAATGTAATTATCATAGCAATAATGAGATCATGAAATATCAAATAAAATAAAAAAAAACAATCATGAACGAATAAAAAACATAAAACTTCTCTCTTCTAAGATTTAAAAATTAACCATTCTTGGAAAGCCAAGAATGGTGAATTTTTTTCTTACTAAAATAGGATACCAAGATAAGAACCAAGAACAAAGAAAAAACAAGTTTTAAATTAAGATGACTTGTTAGCTACGTGAACTGACTGCACACAATGTTGAAATAATTTTTTTACCTATAGTTAGTTCCATGTTCAAATCGTAATTTTTTGATAAATTTTACTATCCGTATCATCCGAACTATCCACATTTTGTTGCCTCCATTATCGGGATTAAAAAAAATTGGCGGATATCCGGAATCCGGATTGCAAGCCCCCAGCTACATGTACCTAGCGACCCGAAAAAATGGCCAAATTTAAATTTTTCCTTCCGGGTAACAGTTGGTGAAAAAGAAACCCATTAAACACGAAGGTACATATATTGAGCCTGTAAGAAAAATACAGAAGAACAACAAAACCATCACCGCTGGCAGATAATGGAATTTTTTTCGCAACGTTTAGCAGTCGACACTCTGCCGCTTAAACGGTCCATCAGAAATATAAAAACCAAAAGGGTTATTCAAGTTGACAATAAATACGAGTCGTTGACGATCGTCAATTTCCAAAATAATTTTTTTAAACACCGTGGCGACGAATTCAACCTCGAGCGTACAAAATGTTTGAAAAAAGTCGTCATTTTTACGTAACTATTAAAAAATAAAGATCGATTTCAGAAAAGTGAGATAGTCAACAACCTTTTAATGTTTTTCATCGTATCTCCTCTAAATTTGGAAACAATCCATCAAGTGGTTCTCGGGGTATCATGTCCACCGACTTTGAAAACAGTCTTTCGAGAAAAACGCGTTTAAGGGGTTAGGCCACACTAACGGGTATAAAATCATGTGCGAATTTAACATTTTTTTTTTCGTACGAAAAAGTGATTCACTCATAAAATTAATTACACGTCTACATCACAGTACGAAACTCTAACTCTAACCTAAACTCAATCGGCAATTCCTGCACCGTACAAAATCCCTTCCGATTGCTCATCATCGTCGATTTCTTCCAGTCTTGCTGGCTTTCGATTTTTTGAAATTTTCAAAGTGAACTGGCCCCTGAAGAAATGAATTTTCAGTGAAAAATTTCGTTATAACTGCTCATAAAATGAAAAGTTTTCGATTGATCAGAAATTCTGTACGTACTTTTTTCCGAAATGCAATTAGGAACATAACTTTTGAATTTTAAGTAAATCGAGTGAAAATTGTTGAAGTTATTTGTCACGCCAATTGGAAAAATGTGTTTCGAGAAGTTTCGAGTAGTCAGCCATTTTGTACATCGAAAAAAAAAAATTTCTAACAGCTTGATATTCATACTAAATACATGTGTGATTAATTTTATCATACGAAAAAAATGGTTCAATTCGCACATGATTTTATACCCGTTACTGTGGCCTAACCCCTTAAAGTTTGGAGTATGGTGCTGCTACCATACGCCTGTTAGAAACTGAAATGAAAATATTTTTCGAAAATGCCACTTTTTGACCCACCGACGTAGACGTAGCCCAGTAAAAAAGTTACAGTAGCTTGGCTCCGACAAAAAACAATGTTGCATTCCAACGCTGCAAACTTCAACATCATTTATCGAAATGATCACGCGAAAGACTGTGCGCCACAATGTTTACGATGTTTTTGTTTTCCTTCACCAGAGTGCGACCAGAAATTCGTCAGCATTGCGGATGGCCCGCAAAACGGAACCTTCCACGCACCGTCTTTGATCAACCCCGAAGGTGAATCACAGCAGTGCGTCTACACGTTCCTTGCTGGGCCTGAACAGCGGGTGGAGCTCGTCTTTACTTCCTTCGGCCTCCGAGGCACTCCGCCAGCGTTAGTTGCTAACGAGATCCTTTAAAATTTAAGCTCGGTATTCGTATACACATATTTGTATGTATCAGGATGTGTTTTTTTGCCCCCGACACACCCTGATACGTATATACGTATACGTGTCTGCGTATAATTGGCATGCAACGTACCGAACGATCTCAATATCGTTACAGCCTTGAAACGGATTTGCGGAAAGTTTGTCGAGAAACAATTGCCCAAATGACAATTTCCCGAATACAATATCTCGAATGGACAGTTCCCCGAATGTATCAGGTTGATAAAAAAGTTTTGTCGCAATAATTTCAATATAATTTATTAATTTATATATCTTATACAAAACATTTCTAATCAACAATATATTCGCCATCGGTTTCTATGACACTCGACCATCCAGTTGGCAACTCATTTATTCCCTTTGCCCAAAACTGCGGCGGCTGGAACTCAAAGAAATTTGAAATATCCCTTCTGAGATCGTGGACGTTTTCGAAAGTTTTGTTTCTCAAATATGCCTTCAAATGTCTGAACAAATGGTAGTCAGATGGCGCGATGTCGGGAGAGTATGCTGGATGAGGAACGGTATTCCAGTGAAGCTCAGTGATTGTTTTGTGGGTTTCCTTTGCGACATGGGGTCTCGCGTTGTCGTGGAGAAGGTGCACAGTCGCGCGTCTTGGCCGTTTTTTTCTTATAGCTTTTGCCAATTCCTGGAGATTCTCGATGTATCGTGTAGAGGAGATCGTCTTACCTACAGGGAGAAAATTGTGAAACAGCATTCCCTTTGCGTCCCAGAAACAGCACAACAAAACCTTTTGTGAGTGACGATCAGATTTCGGTTGGTGTGGCGGTTTTTCTCCGATAGGAAGCCAGCAGGCAAAACGCGTTCTGTTATCATACAAGACCCAGCTTTCATCTCCCGTCACAAGATCTTCTAAAAACTCCTTGCGATGGTGGCGAAGCAGGAGAGACTGGCAGATGGTCACGCGACAGTTCTTATTGTCGTCGGTGAGACGGTGTGGTATCCATTGAGCTAGAACCTTCCTGTATCCCAAGTTGCGTAAGTGATTGACTATTGACGGTTGGGTGCAGCCAAGTTCTCTTGCTAGCTCGTGCGTACATGCTTCCGGTTTTTCTTTGATGCAGCGGAGTAATGCTTCGTCATCGATGGTCGACGGTCGTCCGGAACGTTCCTTATCTTCAAGGCTTGTGTCTCCAGATTTAAAACGATTGAACCAACGCTGGACTGTTCGATGAGAAACTACGTTCGCGCTGAATGCATCCTGTATATCTTTAGCAGTTGTGCTTGCGTTCGTGCCGCGCCGCCACTCGTAAAAAATGATCGCTCGAAGTTGCTCCTGCGAGATCGAAGCCATTTCTGTCCACTAGAACGCGCGCTCGCCGTTTTATACCCTGTCACGCGGAAGAGTAGAAAACATTCTAGAATATTCTGGACATAGCTCGATGTCATATTGCGTCAATACGTAAAAAGACATTTTTTAAATTTTTGCGACAAAACTTTTTTATCAACCTGATAAATACAATAGGCCGTATTGGGATATCTGTGGCCCCTAATTCTGACCTCGTAGCCTTCATGTTGGAACGAAAAGAAGGCCTTTTTCAAGAGTGGTAAAAATCGAAATTCGACTCTCAAGGGGTTAGGCCACAGTAACGGGCATAAAATCATGTGCGAATTTAACATTTTTTTCGTATGAAAAAGTGATTCACTTATAAAATTAATTACACATTTATTGAGTATGAATATCGAGCTGTTAGAAAATATATTTTTTTTTTCGATGTACAAAATGGCCGGCTACTAATATTTTCTTTTATTATGTTTTTTTGGCGCTCCGCGGCGTCACATTTAGCGTCCACAATTTTGTACCTAAAACAAAAAACGAACATTCTCGTCAATCTACATTATAATACCTAGAGAAGTACGTACGGAATTTAAAAAATACTGCTTCGTTCAAAAGTTGTAGGTATTTGAACTTAAGAAATGAATTTTCAGTGAAAAATTTCGTTATAACTGCTCATAAACTGCTCATAAAATGAAAAGTTTTCGATTAATCAGAAATTCCGTATGTACTTCCCTGCGAAATGCAATTGGGAACATAACTTTTAAATTTGAAGTAAAACGAGTGAAAATTGTTGAGGTCATTTGTCACGCCAATTGGAAAAAAGCTGTTTCGACAAATTTCGAGTAGTCGGCCATTTCGTACATCGAACAAAAAGACATATATTTTCTAACAGCTTGATATTCGTACTAAATAGATGTGTAATTAATTTTATGAGTGAATCACTTTTTCATACGAAAACAAATTGTTAAATTCCCACATGATTTTATACCGCGAATGGACGTGATTATCTTGATTTTTTTCGTCGGGACAATAATTGTTTATTAAAAAACTGTGAACAACATCGATTAGTACATATTTTCATGTACTTGTACAATTTTTTTTATTAAAAAATATTTCAAAATGACGGAACTCCAGCTGTCTTCTCGGAGCGCCTTCTTTTCAACATCAGTTGCGGTGAACATGATAACTCGAGACCGGTTCACCTGAAATCAGAATTTTTTAAAGATTTCTTCAGTATATTACATTGGGCCTGGACGAAGGATTTGTAAAAAAATTGATTTAAAAAAAATGACGGTAATTTTAACAAAATATTCATTTTTTAAAGGGCTATATTTTCAGCTTTTTTGTTACAAATTTTTTTTTTTCAACAAAATTCATAATCCCTCGTCCAGGGCCTAGCTATTATCATAATAAATAAGTCGTATAACTTTGGTATGGAGCGGATTAATAGTTTTTTAGTAATCGTGTTCACCGCAAAGGTGTTTCTAAAAAAAGATGATTCTGAGATAATCGCGTTTAAGATTCAAGTATGTTTCTTTTACATTTAAAGTTAATTTTTTCATACTAACATGGAGTCGTAACACGCGACTCGTCCTCTCGACTGACATAGGCGTGGGTAACTGCGAATCTAATGCTCCGATCTTTATGGAATTTTGTGGGAATATTCTCGAGATATTGTACTTAAAGCGTTACCCCCACTTGTAGCGCAAAAAAAGGCCTTTTTCATGAATTTTTTTAAAGAAAACTACAAAACTTTTTTAATCGATCAATATACCATCTTAAAGAACACATCTTGAAGAACTTTCAGTAATTTTTTTTATTGAAAAATATTACATTGTTTAGTGGCAAATGGCCGTCAATGAAATAATGTTTTTATATACACGGTTTGCGGTGACCAACATTGGGGCGAAGTGGATCATCTGAAAAAAAAATGCGGATGGATTTAGTCAAATATCAGTATAAACTAGTTTTTAATCGAAGGATTTTAAAAAATATTCATTTTTCACAAAATGGCGGACAGTCAAAGTTAATGGTTCGATTTTAACGAAAAAAAAACGGCCGCTTTTTGGCTATAAAACGGCCATTTTTTTCGAAAAAAAAATCGAACGATTAAAGACTACATTTTTATGTATCAAATAAGCCTGCAAAATTTCAAGAAGATCGGTTCATTAGTGTTCGAGTAATCTCGGTCACCGACTTCAGAAATGCCATTTTGAGAAAAACGCGTTTAAAGTTTCAATTTCAGTTTACACGAAGAAAATATTTTTTTTTGTAAACTTACATAGAGTCATCTATTCCGGGCATCAAAAAAAAACTGCACTTCAAATTGCACTACAAAAAAATGCAATAAAAAAAATCGATTTTTTCAAAATCGCAAGTGGGGGTAACCCCTTAAAGAATATGCAATCGAAAATTATTCCATTTTTCCGATCATCACAAGTGTTCAGATTTACCATTTTTTGTTCAGAATTACTTGAAACTTTGCATAAATACACTACAGCACAAATAATTAAACATGTATTTCGGCGATTTCCAAAATTTAACCTTTAAGGGAGTTAAACGGGAGTGTTAAAGTTTGTAGAGGAAAGTGGCATTAAAATCTCATTTTCGCCATACTGCGAAGGGCTTCGAATATAGAATCTTTGTACGAAAACATATCCAAAGTTCAACACTTTTTGTGCGTTCTTCGAAATAAATAAATTCGCAAAAACAGAAATTTAAAAAATAAGCGAAAATTCGTGAAATATTTACATTTCTTTAGAAAAACTAAGAAATTTGTTACATATGATCGAGAAACTTTTTTACAGGCGATTTCTGTAACAATTTTTTGACCGTTTTTCGGCATCTTTATTTTTCTATCATAATAATTATATCCAACAATTTGTTTTTGTTATAAGTAAACAATAAGATCGAATACACGTAAATTATTTTTTAAATCATTTAAAGACTACGTTCAGTGTCCCTGGGGGGCCCCCAGTTCGTTTAAGAGGTTAGGCCACTGTAACGGTCCAAAAAAAAAGGTTTTTTCACGAATTTTTTGCTTCCAAAATTGAAGGTAATTGAAAAAAAACTTTTAAGGGTGTTATCGGGCATACATTAAACTTTATTATCAAATTTTTTTACAGCAAAAAAAAACAAAATGGCGGTTCCACAGCTGTCTTCCCGGGGCATGTTTTGCTTGCAGGGCTCCGCGGCACGCAGCACCACTGGTGCACTTTTGAATCTAGAACAAAAAAAAACCATCAATCTAGAGGGTTATAGCTAGAGAATGTCGATCGGATTTTAAAAAGTATCAATTTTTGTGGATTTGGCGTGCGTTTGAAAAAAAAAATTGATTTTTGACGAAAAAAACGGCTAGTTTTTTGTTAATAAAAAATCAATAAATAAAGTTATTGAAAATCCCGATCGACATTCTCAAGATAATGTTAATGTTCACATCTGGTCAAAATTTCAAGTAAAAAAAATGAAAATTGTTCGAGTGATGCTGCGTGCCATTTTGAAAAACCGTATTTCGAGAAAAACGCGTTTAAAGTTTTGCGAATAGCTCTATTTCCTAAGGAAAAAACTATTGCGAATTGCTCTATTTCCTAAGGAAAAATTTTTTTTCTCGCACGGGACCTTTTTTTCCTTATTCTAGAGGGTTTAAACTATTTTTGAAGCCAATAAAAAAAAAATCGATTTTTCAAAAAATTTACAGTGGCCTTACCCCTTAACCTCTTGACTCCGGCGGGCCCCCGCGCTCCAGTAGCGAACGCCTTTCGCCTATAAAACAGTGCCAGAACATACACACACACACACATTCGACATTTTTTTTCTTAATATGATTTTTCGAAGTGTTGAGGCATTTTCAAAAAATGAAAAGTCTTTGAAATGGCATAAATTCGTTTTTTTTCACGAATCGCTTCGACCCCACGCCTTTGAGCTTGAATATCGACTCTTGTTGCTCTTGAGAAAGCGTTTCTTTTGGTCGAGATACGAAGGCCACGTGGTCCAAATTACGGGCCACATATATCGTAATATCCCCGAACAATTTCCCGAATGAAGAGCCCAAACAAAAGACGAACGAATTCGGGACAATGTCTATTCGGGAAATAATTCTTTCGGGAAATTGTATTAGAGTAATTGTCATTTGGGAAGTTGTTTTTCGAAGAATTTTCCGCAAAAGTTTGACACGTCCCTGTGAGGGACCTATTGGAGTATGAAAATGTGTTTCTATATGTACGAGGTACTAAGTATTCGATTTCTGTGTGGTATGCCGCTTGGGATTTCATAGTGGCTCCGCTGTCGGAGAACTGCCTGCGTAAGTATACTAATCAACGAAACGGGCATGGAAATAATTCGGGAAAATCATACGACGCGAGAAAGACACTCGTACGTAGTGACCTTGTCACGATAAAAACAAACACGAGCAATGTGCCTTAGAAAAAATGCCTCTTCTAGGGTTTGCCTGTCATTTGGTCGTTATTTTTTGCGAGCATATATTTTTCGCTTTTGTTACGTTGACCTTTCGAACGTGACATTTGATTTTCCTCTTTGAGTGGAGTCGTGTGAAGCTTAACGGGTCCGCCTAAGCTTGGGACTGAAAAACAGATTTGACACACAGTTAATACACGGCGTTGCCAAGTTGGAGTTTTTTTTAATCGAGAAACATTGATGGACGATGAAGTGATTCCAAGTGATCTTTTCTCTGACGCAAATTCACGCCTTGCTATTTATTGTTTGAAGAAAGTGCCGCCGTTGGTGAATGGCCAATCGGTAAAGGTGGTTCTGGCAACTAGCGCGATCTGGAATTAAAAATAAAGAAACGTACTTTTAGTATAATAATGAAACTTTCGTATGACCGGGTAGTTTTTTTTAATTCTGGAAATTAAGAAAACGACAGGTAGTAAATTCGATTATTCGATAAATTCGATTATTATTATTCGATAAATTCGATTTTCCAAAAACAAAATCAACCTTCATTATTTGTTACTAGGAAATGGATAAACATGTTGAAAAAATCATCCGGCTATATGGTAGAAAGGGGTATAAGTTCTGTCTGAATTTAAGTGAATCGAACGAATAGATTTTGAGATATACAGTTCTATCGTTGTAATCATTAGTTCACTTTTAAGGGGCGAGATACCTTTAGGCGAGGAAAAAATGGCTGGTTTTCATGATTTTTTTCAAAATGGAAAGATTCCTTCACCATTTTTGAGACTTAGGGTATGTTTTATTACTACTTTTGGCTGTTACATGGTATTTTTTTTTAACATACACAAACATTCAAAAACATTGAATTTTACGAAAAAAAAATGGCTACATTTGGCAATAAAAAAGTAGGTTTTTTTTCAAGAACATTTAGGGTCATGCTTTAGACAATAAGGTTAGAAAGATATATACCAAAATTGCTACACTTCCTCCATTTTTAAAGATAAAAAATGCTCCGCCGGTTTAAAATTCCGTATGTTAGTGTTCCGAAATTCAAGATGGGGCCGCGTTGAAATTCCGAACTTTGAATGGTCAGAACGCTCGAAACTCCGAAAGAATAGTACCCCGAAAGAATTTTACACGAAAGACCAAACTCCGAAAATTTTAACACCGTCAAAATAATTCGGCTGTGGAAGTTTTAAAAGTTTCAAAGATTTCAATAAATCGACGAATTATTTCAAGAATTTTTTTTATCAAGAATTGATTTTGCGTCAATTTTGAAATTTGTCTAGACAATGCTATACGTTCTACATAATTTACAGTCAACTGTGTAGACTTTCGCTGGCATGATCTTGACATGAGGGCCGGGTTGAAATTCCGAAATTCGAATGCGCCGACGGTTTAAAATGCCCAATCTTAATGTTCCGAAATTACAAGGTTCGTCAAGATTATGCCAGCGAAAGTCTACACAGTCGACTGTAAATGATGTAGAACGCATAACATTGTCTAGACAAATTTCAAAATTGACGCACAATCACTTCTTAATAAAAAAAAATTCTCGAAATAATTCGTCGATTTATTGAAAATTTTGAAACTTTTAAAACTTCCATAGCCGAATTATTTTGACGGTGTTCAGATTTTCGGAGTTTTGGTCTTTCGTGTAAAATTCTTTCGGAGTTTTGATCTTTCGGGGTAGTATATTTTCGGAGTTTTGAGCGTTCCGATCATTCAAAGTTCGGAATTTCAACCTGGCCCCTTAGGAAAAAATATAACGATCATCCGACGCAAAATAAAAAAATTCTTTAGCCAAGTTTTTTTTATGGAAAATGTTTTCGAAAGTACGTGTCCGTTAATATCAGCGATAAAATATTTTCAGATGTGTTCACGAGTACATGGATGTGTACACGGAGATACGATCGGAGAATACGACCAAGTTGATAGAGACACCGTTCGGTGGACGTTACTGCGGTCCTATTCCACCGCGTAGACGAGTCTCGCTATATCAGGGTGTCGCTCTGAGTTTCTACACGGACAAAAATGTCACCTACCCGAGCCTCTTCAGCGGCCGTTACACGTTCATCAATGCCTGTAAGAGCTCAGCAATATTTCGCTTTTCGCTCAACTCGAAAGATAATTCTTTTTCGTATCTTATTAAGGCGTTACCCCCACTTGTAGCGCAAAAAAAGGCCTTTTTCATGAATTTTTTTAAAGAAAACTACAAAACTTTTTTAATCGATCAATATACCATCTTAAAGAATACATCTTGAAGAACTTTCGGTAATTTTTTTATTGAAAAATATTACATTGTTTAGTGGCAAATGGCCGTCAATGAAATAATGTTTTTATATACACGGTTTGCGGTGACCAACATTGCGGCGAAGTGGATCATCTGAAAAAAAAATGCGGATGGATTTAGTCAAATATAAGTATAAACTAGTATTTAATCGAAGGATTTTAAAAAATATTCATTTTTCACAAAATGGCGGACAGCCAAAGTTAATGGTTCGATTTTAACGAAAAAAAACGGCCGTTTTTTGGCTATAAAACGGCCATTTTTTTCGAAAAAAAAAATCGAACGATTAAAGACTACATTTTTATGTATTAAATAAGCCTGCAAAATTTCAAGAAGATCGGTTCATTAGTGTTCGAGTAATCTTGGTCACCGACTTCAGAAATGCCATTTTGAGAAAAACGCGTTTAAAGTTTCAATTTCAGTTTACACGAAGAAAATATTTTTTTTTGTAAACTTACATAGAGTCATCGATTCCGGGCCCATACTTCTGTATGGGCCCGGATACTTATACTTCAAAAAAATGCAATAAAAAAAATCGATTTTTTCAAAATCGCAAGTGGGGGTAACCCCTTAAGGGGTTAGGCCACTCGAGAGGCCGAAAAAATCGGCTCTTTGGGGATTTTAATTTCAGAAAAACCACAAGATAAATCGAGATTACAATTTTTCAAATTTAATTCAATTTTACAAATTTTTCAATTTTACGAAGGAGAATTTTTCACTTAAAAAATAATCGCCAGGAAATTGTTAATAACAAATGAACTATGGAATATAAAAAAATCCTACGTACTTCCATAAACAATGTATTTTTCAAGATATATTCAACATTTCAAGTGAATCGGTTGAAAATTGTCTGAGTTATGTTTCCGGCCAACTTAAAAATGCAGTTTTGAGATAAACGCTGCACAGCTGCCATTTTGAAATTAATCGCTTCAAAAAAATTATTATATACAGTCACTGATATGTATGATAAACACCCTTTTTCGTAATCGTGATTTATTTTGCACTTTTTCTGAAAAAAAATTCCCAAAAGCCTATTTTTTCGGCCTCTAGAGTGGCCTAAGGCCTTAATTTACAGCGTCACTTGTCAACTAGTCATTTCGCCAACTCAATGTCGGTCTCAAAATCGAAAACTGTAAGCGAAAATCACTTTTCGGTGTACGAATGCCGAAAGAGACGTTTGTCTTTCATTTTAACGAAGCGTACGTACGCTGAGAGTAATGCAATAATGACTTTCGCAGCCGAGTACGAGATCGGGACTCCAGCGCCCAGTACCCCGTGCTCGTTTACTGTAGACTCCGTCATAAAGCGCACGGGCAACATACTATCGCCAACGTATCCGGGCACTTATCCGAAGGACCTCGCCTGTAACTACACATTCAGCGGGGAACCCGATCAGAGGGTTCGCCTCGAGTTTCGAGATTTCGACTTGTTCTTCGGAGGCCCACAGTACGTAGAAATTTCACTCCCGCTGCTGGATGGTGTGAAACGGCGTGACACGCAGCGTCGACGAGATTAATCTGAAGCAAATTACCAACGGAGATTTTTCTTTCGAATCATCACAGTGTAACGGGTCGAAAAATAACTGATTCTCGCGATTTTTTTATGTCAAATTAAAACACTCATGAAAATACATTTTTAAACGGTTATATTATTTTTTTTTACATTTTTTTAAGGCCTTAGGCCACAGTAACGCGTATAAAATCATGTGCGAATTTAACATTTTTTTTTTCGTATGAAAAAGTGATTCACTCATAAATTTAATTGCAAATATATTTAGTATGAATATCAAGCTGTTAGAAAATCTATACATATATTTTTTCGATGTACAAAATGGCCGACTACTAATATTTTCTTTTGTTTTTTTTAGGCACTCCGCGGCGTGACATTTAGCATCCACAATTTTTTACCTAGAACAAAAAACAAAAATTCTCGTCAATCTACATTAGAATAGCGAGAGAAGTACGTACGGAATTTAAAGAATATTGTTTTATTCAAAAGTTGTAGGTATTTGAGCTTAAGAAATGAATTTTCAGTGAAAAATTTCGTTAGAACTGCTCGTAAACTGCTCATAAAATGAAAAGTTTTCGATTAATCAGAAATTCCGCACGTACTTCTCTGCGAAATGCAATTAGGAACATAACTTTTAAATTTGAAGTAAATCGAGTGAAAATTGTTGAAGTTATTTGTTGCGCCAAATGGAAAAAAGCTGTTTCGAGAAGTTTCGAGTAGTCGGCCATTTTGTACATCGAAAAGAAAATCTATATTTTTTCCAACAGCTTGATATTCATACTAAATAGATGTGTAATTCATTTTATGAGTGATTCACTTTTTCATACGAAAAAAATTGTTAATTTCGCACATGATTTTATACCCGTTATTGTGGTCCAAGGCCTTAACGGTTGAAAATGTCTTCGAAAAAAGGAGTCCTCGCGGTGTACGCGGTGTGGCCGTGAATGTTATCTGAAACAAAATTTGAAAAAAGATTATTAATCAGTATGAAAGCCGCTATCTTGCTATGGCGATTTAAAAAAATCAAAATGGACAAAATGCCGGCGATTTGAAAAAAAGTCTCAAAATTAGCCTAGTTTTTCGACATTTTTTTGTTTAAAAAAATATGAAGATTTAAAAAAAGCTTCCATGGCAAGATGAAGAATGGCGTGAAGAATGTTGTGTCAAAATCGAGACGGATAATTTGAAAACTCTTCCTCTGAGAGTGTACACCGTTTTGAAAAACGACATTCCGAGAAAAACGCGTTTAAAGTGTCGAGTGTTGAATTTTCATATGAATTGTCTACTTACGATCAATCGGAGATGCCAGGTCCATATTTATAACCGTCTATACTATCGGAGAATGCAAAAAAATCGATTTTTTGAAAATTTTATACTGTGATGAATCCTCATCACTCATAAGCAGAATATGAACCACGAGAAAGTGAGAAATGTTGAGAATCAATGAAATGGTACGCTTTGAAAACAAAAAAAATGCATTAAAATAAAATGCAATAAAACAATAACATGCAATAAAAAATACGTTTTTTTTTTATTTTCAAGAACATTTAGGGTCACGTTTTAGACAATAAGGTTAGAAAGATTTATACTGAATTTCATCAGAATCGGTCGATTAGTTTTTTAGCTATACGCCACGCCAGTTTTTAAAACGTAGTTTAAAAGACCGTGCCAGACATCTACCACTTTTAAAGATTAATAATATAAAAAAATAACACGTAGGAGCCAAACAAAATTTCCTGAGTCTCAAAAAATGTTTCTCTAAAAAAATCATGAAAATCGGCAAATGTTTTCCTCGCCTAAAGGTATATTCCCCTTCAAGGTTAAGCTACCGTTACAAATTGAAAATCAGGCTAATATAAAAGAATTTACCTCGACGAAATAAGTACGATGATTAGAAAATCGTTTCGACATTTATTTTTATGCACATTAACAAACTCGTGTTTCACATTTCATTTAAAAATATTTCATTTAAAAATCGTGAACAAAAATTTTGAATTTTTTTCACGATTATTCGAGAATTGTTAGGAACTAATGAAAGAGAACTGTTAAGAAGGAAAACGTCGGTGAAAATTAAACCCCTATTACACTAAATAAATGTACCAAATTTCAAGTAAATTCTTTCATTAGATGTCGCGAAATTGTGTATACCGTTTTGGAAAACACAGTGTCAAAAAAAAGTCTTTTAAGGCGGGATATACATTTACAACGATCAAAAAGTCGATTTCTTTTTTTTTTTCTTTAAACGATAGAATTACATGTGTAGGATATTTTCCCAAAGGTCCAAAGCGAAATTTGAAAAACTTCAGACGTTACAGCCCGTCAACGCTGCGCCTCACCGCTCGGATTCGGAGCGGGCGTGAACTTCAAACACGTTTTCCTCAAAACTGCATTATCGAAATTGGCGTACAGGATAATTCAAAAACTATTAAGCCGATTGAGTTGAAACTTGGTAGAAATATTGATAATATTGGTATCTTCTACTTGACGAAAATTGTTTTTGAAAAATTGAAAAAAAAAAAACTACTTTTTTAATCCACATATTACAGAAATGTTGCGGGAAATGTTGATTTTTTTTTGTAAATGCGTGTCATTTTCTCAAATTTGCATTTTCTTTATTTTAAATACCGTCACATAGAAACTATACATGTTCAAACTGAAAAAATGTTTGAACTTTTTTGCAAATCAAATTCTACGGGAAGCTAGACTGCACGCCGATTCGCAACTCCCGCGGCGACCTTGCTGTAACACTCTGCCACAGCTCCGCCATTTTAGGGATGAATTAATTTTTAAAAATTGTTTCGTATATTTAAATATCCTATTAAAGTATACCTAAAGTTTGATAAATGTAGAATAATTATTCCTTAGTTTTAAAAATCCCTCAGTATTGTTTATTTTTTTCCTGTCTAAATGTATATCCCGTCTCAAAGTTTGACTAGCAGTTCTATTGTTGTAATCATAAGTTTACCTATAATCTTCGATTCCTGCACCATATGTTGGACGTTCCTCTTCAATTTGCGTTGTCTCAAGCGACGATCGAGCGTTCGTCATTTCCACAGTAGACTAATCCCTTATGATACCTGAAAAAAAAAAACGCTCACGTCGTCCAGATATTTTCAAGATTGTACAGCAATGAACGAGTCGTCGAAAATAATAATTCTTGTCTGCCTAGCTGTCCATTCGATTACGTGAAGGTGCTCGACGGGCCGAACATAACGTCGCCGGTGATCGGTACTTACTGCGGTCAGCAGCGAAATCTGGTGCTGTATTCCTCGCAAAATACTCTCACGGTTCTCTTCGTAACTCTCGAGCGTACGGCGAATACGCAAAATCGTGGATTCAAAGGGATCTTTGAGTTTTCCGAGAGCTTCGTTAAATTAGGTACAGCTCACGTTATCGTATTGTTTCGACAATCGTCAATTTAAGGGGCTATACCAGTGTGAACGCTGAAAATTTGGGTGTTTTTTCGGGAATTTTTTGGAAGAAAAGTATTCAATTAAAAGTTTCGGAAAATTAAGAATATAAATGGCTATATTTGACCTATATTACATAATTTTTTCATAGCAAAATATTAAGATCCAAGCGACTTATGCGCCTTCGGAGACGCAAAAAAAAGTTCCGTTCCGACCGGAAAAAATGTCGTTAAACTGGAAGGTATTTTCTGTACAATGACGTAGGATTTTCGAAAAATATCAAAATCTAACAAAATGGCGTAGTTATGAAAAAAAGTCTGTTTCCTTGCCTCTAAAATGGTCGTTTTTTCCAATGCCAAATCGTCGATTTTCATCCAATCAAAAATATCCTACGTCATTGTAGAGTAAATATATTCAAGAGTACTCACTTCAAATTTCAAGTCAATCGGATAATTTCTCTTTGAGTTACAATGTCAGCAAATTTGAAAAATCTCATTTCGAGAAAAACGCGTTTAAAGATTTATCTATCGATTTTTGCAAGATAAAACGATTAGAGATTCGGCCTAGAAATTTATACAGGATATTCTTGAAAAAACTGTCGAAAAAGGCGAAAAAAATCGATTTTTTAAGTGTCACACTGGTATAGTCCCTTAACGTTCTTGAAAAATGACAAATTTGCTATTAAAATGACTTCACAATGATAATCTTCAATCAACTTTATCAACACGTACAGAATAAACACCCCACATTTATAAAGCTTCCCCATAATTTACCAGCCACTTTCACAATCCGAAATCCGCAAACTTTTTCGTCGTTTACACTTTTTCTTCGATAGAAAATCACGTGAACTTATTAGCGTTGGATCGTCGGTGGTTTCTGGTTGCAGATTTCATAAGCAACTACGGCGGCATGCACATACGGGGCTCGGAGTGCGATCAGAAAATTTTGAGTCAGAAAAAGTCTTCGGGCTACGTGGTCAGTCCGAATTTTCCATATCCTTACATAACGAAAGTCGTATGTCGCTACTTCGTCTACGGTATGCAAGACTCGCAGCATCTGGAGCGCGTGCGACTCGAATTTTTGACTTTCGAGATCACGAAGGGCGAGGCGAAGGGAGAGTGAGTTTACGCTTTACCGTGCGAATAAACGATCGAACAAATGATCTACGAAAAGTGGAAATTTTCTCGCGAAGAATTCCACTAACTCAACGCGTGATGAGTGAAATTTATTTGAAGAATGTTTGTCATCGATGCGTTAGTGAGATGGCCTGAAGACGAGCTTTTTTTTTACGTCACTGCAGGTCCGCGTGTACAGACGGCTACCTCAAGATCTACTTGAAAGGACAGGAAGCGACGGACTCTTACGACAAATTCGACTACGAGATGTGCGGTGCCGAGAGCAATCCGAGCCACGTAGTTAGCGACGGGCCACGGCTCGTCATGGTGTTCAGCAGCGGTGAAATGAAACAGGGCAAGGGTTTCAAAGCACAGTGAGTTTTGTCACTGAACTTCCGGTTCTACCCTCGATGTAAAGCACGGTCGTTCATGCGGGTCTGTAAACTTCCATGGTCTTGAGGCTAGGGCATGAATGCCGGGATCACGGATGAATTTTAGCGCTATTTTAAACCCGTTATTGAACAAAACCCTACCCAATGAAGTCGAGCTTTATTTGCACAACTTTTATAACAAAATGCTATTTTTTCTCTTGGAACTACCTTAAGGGGAGATATACACCTAGGAGCCGGAAAAAGGTGATTTTTGTGAATTTTTTCAAGGAAAACTATTTGAAATTTCGGATCGGGGTTTTAATTATCTAAAAGTATATACATTCAAAAATATGTTTAATTTTCTTTATTTAAAAATATCAAAAATATACAAGGATATTGTATGATCCTTGGAGCGTCGTAAAAAAATCTGCGTATACGGTACCCACTGGCGTTTCTTCAAAAATCATCTGAAAAAAAAACCAAAAAGATTATTAAATTAGATACTACAATCTAGTACTTGTCATAGCCGATTTTGAAAATATCGATTTATGACAAAATGGCGGACGTTTGAACATAAATAGTGATTTTTGGGCCAAAAATTAGTTATTATTTTGCCTATAGAACAAAAACTAAGTAACGGAAAAAAAATCCTATGACAAGTACTAGATAATGGTGTATAGAATAACCACAAAAAACCTCAAGACAATCGGTTCATTGGTTTTCGAGAAATTTTGGGTACCGATTTGAAAAACGTGGTTTTGAGAAAAACGCGTTTGAAACTTTGGGAATGAATAAATCATGAAATTTGTCAACTTACATGGAATCATCGATACCAGGCCCATAGTGCAGGTCTTCTACGGTCGACGGAATGTTCGTAGCTTCTAAATCCTCGACCTCGACCATCTAGGTGTATATCTCCCCTTAAGGAGGTTGCTTAGCAATCGCGAAATAGTAAGAATTTGCTGAAATTTATTGAGGATATCAGCGACCAGGTCTTACGACTCCGTGTAAAATTTCAAGTACTTCGTCTGCGTGATCGTTGAGCAATTAATTATTGAAGTAAGGCTCTTATACACGGGCGATATAGCAAAAGCTTCATGAGAACTCTAATAAGACTGTCGCAACATAATAAAAGTAGTAAGAATTGAATGGAAATGGGCGGAAAAAATTCTTGACATTTTTATGAATAATTTCAACGAAGAGTACGGCGTTTTGTCTGTCCCGTTATCGAGATATTCGTGAAATAAAACAGGAAATTTCAGCTGATTCGCGTAAAACGATAAAGCGCCATACGGCACGTGGCAACGCTGCTGTCAAGTCGGCCATTTTGAATAGGCGCCAAAATTTGAAACGCACAAACTATTGCTTCCTTGCTTTAAATTTCTTACCGCGGTTTCATAAAGAGTATTTAAATATTTTGAATCATTCTTTACAGAAGCTACAGTGCATGTGTTTCGACATAACCTCCAAATCAATTACGCGTCGTCCCTCGACTGCGCATTCTTTTTCCGACTCAACTACTTTTTTCCGCCGCTTTCCAGGTTGTACTTGCTCCAACCGTCGATTGTACTGTTTTTCGGTTTGCATTTTTCCCTTCCATCTTTTCATTTTCGACGAACAAAAAAACGGATTTCGCGATGGATGTTTGACAGCTACGCGCTCACGATGTGGCGTTCGTGTCTGAGTTCAGTGATACCAGTTACTCGGAACTAAATTGCGCGTTTGCCACATTTCAACTTGGTTAATAACTTATTCGCGATGTAAATAAACCAAAAAGATTAATAACATTTCTAAACAGTCAGTTATATGCATTTCACATATTTATTAGCTTAAATTTATTTATTTTACGTAATCGAAAATTTTATTATTCGGGGTTGGCAGCCGTTACAGGCGCCCCTGTCCCCTCTTGCCGCCTGCCCCGCAAAGATCCTGAGCAGCCTCCTCAACTTATTTTTCACTCTGCATACTCTTTCCCTTGGCACTATCTAACATTTGTCTCTTTTTCTTAGTTTAATCCTCCCCCTTCCTTTTTGTACACCTTTCTGCACACTTCCGCTATTTCCCCAAAATACTCGCACATCCCATTTTGTATCTTCCCTCGCAACATATTTATAATTTCTCCGCTTATCGCCAAATTGTCCGTTTTTTGGACTCACTCCTCTGCTTTCTTTCTTGCTCCCTCCGTTACTAACTCCTGTCCTTTTTCAGATATTAACAGGTGCTCCAGCGTCCTATTCTCTTTACAAATTTTGCCCCTCCAATCCCCCCCTCTTTCCTGCCCTTTCTATGTTTCCGCATCCTAATCTCGCGTATATTTCCTTATCCCTTCCCTTTACTCCCTCTCCGACCAGTATTTCCATGGTCTTTCTTCGTTTTCCACAATGTATTAGGTATAGTAAAAAGAAATTCATTATTTTTGCATGAAATTGAAGGCAAAAATAATGTATTTCTTTTTACTACAGCTTTAATTTCATGCAAAAATAACGGATTTATTTTTACTACACCTAACATTTGTATGTTTCAGTATACGTTGATTTTCTTTTTTTTCCTTTTCCTTCCTTTAAATTTCCTTAACAAAACCCTACCCATTCTCAGAAAAGCGCCATCATCAGTCAATTTTAAATATCGACTATGTTTTTATTTCAATTAGAGACTAATGTACCCAATTTTCAGCCCCAATAAGGGTTACTCAGGCCAATTATGGGCTTGAGCCATGATGTACGGGTACTTATTAACGTTTAAAATTACTGACTTGACTTAATTTTGTTGTTTTATTTTTATGATTTTAATAATTATAAGTACTGTTTGGCAATTTGATCGCCTAGACTGATCTCAAATACTGTATTCAGATATAAAGACGAAATATAAAGGTTTTTTTTATTTTTTAACGAAGTAATTATTATTATTTTATTCTTTGGCAATGCTAAAAGTGACTAATTAAAACTTTACAATATTAAGACAAAGACTGAGAGGAAAGTAAAATATTATTGACGTAAATTTCACCTTTTATGAACGTTGACTGTTTCAAATTAGAATTTATGTGATTAAAACTGTTATAATTAGTTTTATTTTGTTTTATTTTTATGTCCTCCTTCGTTTTTTGCTATTCTGTGTGTATTTAAGCCCTCCCTACTGTTCTCAGTTTGATAAGCAATTTATCTTGAGGAATTGAGATCCACCCGGTATTGCATGCCCATGTTGAGGCTCTTAGCGAAAACGTTTTCGGTAGTTCCCGCGGAGACCGCTAGAGTTGCAGTGCGCAAGCGCACCGCGAAGCTTTCGTGATTGCGATCCACGCGGTCATCGAAGACACTACCAAAACTGTTTTTTTTTCTCAGAACCTCATTCGCACCATCGCAGAGTGTTTGAGTCTCCGGACTTGTATGTACGCTCGTCATCCAAACAATTCCGAAGAAAAAATCGCAATCATATTTAGCGAAGTTCTCAGAAAACTGGCCTAAAATAATTCAATTAGAAATTCTCCAGACTCGTATGATGAAAAAAAAAATGTTTGTTCAACAGATACAATTTCGAAACGGAATACAGGATACCCGGTACGGCGGCGCCCGATGGTACCTGCTTCTTCACATACCGTAGTTCCTCACGTAAAAAAGGCGAATTCAATTCACCGCGATATCCTAGCAATTATCCAAGCGATACAAATTGTACGTACTTGTTTTTGGCAACTCCGAACGAACAAGTTACCCTCGTGTTCGATCACTTCAAAGTCAGAACGAGGAACACCAATTTGACCGTCGGTCATTATGGGTGAGCGACATTATATTGTAGAAATTAATTCTTTACATATTTTAAGGGGGTACATCTATTTAGAGGCTCGAAAAAATGGCTAAATTCGCCTTTGGGGGGGGGGGGGGGGTGTTGGAAATCTAAAAACTATAAAATCTAAAATCTAAAAAAAGGTGATACTATGGAACAAAAATATTTTTGGAAAATGCAACTTTTCGACCCACCCAGGTAGATGTAGCCCGTTGATAAAAGCCATTTTTACTCGGCGTACATTAATCATGCAAAAAAAACATCATTGAATGTCCGAATTTCGATAGGCTGAGATGATAAAAAATTGTTTAATCCAACAGGGCTGAATTGTGCCAAGACGACTGGGTCGAAATTTATAACATGTATCGCGACGATACGGAAAAATTGATAGGTAGGTTTTGTTGGATGACGTCGCCGGGCCCGGTGGAATCGAATCTCGGTGCTCTCGGTCTAAAGGTCATACTTCACTCGGACTCCGAGCTAGTCTACAGCGGATTCAAGGCTCGCTACACTTTCGAAGTGGCCAAATCCATTTTCGGAGGTACCGTTTTTACAAGCTTTTACTCAACATAACTTTCTGTGAGATGCAAAACGGAAAATCGATATTTCGCCCATTTCCCGACTATTTAGAGCTCTGAAATTTTGCAAACATGCATCTAAGGGTGACAATGCATGATTCAACTTAAAAAAAATACATTTAATTTTCAACTTTTCATGTAAAATTGGCGATGTCTAATCATCATATCATCATCATCGTCATAAGTTCAACCCCAAATACAGTCTTTGTTGTTTTTTACAAGCATTTCATGTTCCTAACGTACAAACTCGTAAACTAGTAATCTACTAGTAACAACTAACTACTAAAATCAATTGAAGACCAAAAAGAAGAAAAGAATTTATACGCAAAGCAATATTTTTTAAAAAGAAGCTTTTATTTAATGTACTAAAAAGTAGAAAATAATTTTTGTTTACCAACTCACCTATATGTGACTATAAATAAAAGCTTGGGGCGCTCAAACCTTAAACGTATAATTTTTAATTTACATAAATCCGTTATCATATCAATTGTATTTAATTTACTGTAAAACAACCTTAGATTTCTTTAATAAAAATCCTTAAACTGAGTATAAATGTGTGATAATATATTCTCTAATTACTATAATGCCAAATCAAATACGGTTAACGAAACTAAATTGATCGAATTTGTTAAACAATGAAAAAGGTGAGCGCACCGAGCTTTTATTTAGTCACTTATAGGTGACTTGGTGAAAGAACATTATTTTCTACTTTTTAGTACATTAAGGCCACAGTAACGGGTATAAATCCATGTGCGAATTTAACAATTTTTTTCGTATGAAAAAGAGATTCACTCATAAAATGAATTACACATGTATTTAGTATGAATATCAAGCTGTTAGAAAATATATATATTTTTTTCGATGTACAAAATGGCCGACTACTCGAAACTTCTCGAAACAGCTTTTTTCCAATTGGCGTGACAAATAACTTCAACAATTTTCACTCGATTTACTTTAAATTTAAAAGTTATGTTCCTAATTGCATTTCGCAGAGAAGTACGTACGGAATTTCTGATTAATAGAAAACTTTTCATATTATGAGCAGTTTATGAGCAGTTATAACGAAATTTTTCACTGAAAATTCATTTCTTAAGTTCAAATACCTAAAACTTTTGAATAAAACAATATTTTTTAAATTCCGTACGTACTTCTCTAGGTATTCTAATGTAGATTGACGAGAATTTTTGTTTTTTGTTCTAGGTAAAAAATTGTGGATGCTAAATGTCACGCCGCGGAGCGCCTAAATAAAAGATAAAAGGAAATATTAGTAGTCGGCCATTTTGTACATCGAAAAAAATCTAACAGCTTGATATTCATACTAAGCAGATGTGTAATTAATTTTATGAGAATAACTTTTTCATACGAAAATAATTTGTTAAATTCGCACATGATTTTATACCCTTTACTGTGACTTAAGGCCTTAAATAAAAGCTTGTTTTTCTGAATATTTTTTTACATATAAATTTTCGTTACTCTCTGCTCCTCCGCATCAGCAATGGCCGATGTTCCAATTAGCGCAGAGAAAAAGAAGAGGAAGAAGTGAACGTCCGAGTGTTAAAAAAAATAAGTGTATCGTCTCTTTTTGTGTGAACAGATTGCGGCTCAAACATAAGCAGTCTCGACTTTGGTGTTATAACTAGTCCAAACTTTCCGAACAAATATGACGGACCAGCGCGGAATCTTGCGAGTAAAACGTGCAACTGGTTCATCAGCGTCCGACCGAATCATCGGATACTCTTGAACTTTGAACAATTTTCCGTCGAGGGCGAACAATCGGGTACGACTAGATTTTCTTCTCTCATTTCTACGTGTTTTCTACCGTTGCTTTTGAGTTCTGTGACATTCGTTTTTTTTGTATACGGAACTCATCGTGGTTGGCGCGAAATTGAATTACGCGAACGGCCCCAAATTTCGTTTTTGCCAGGTTTAATTATTTTTTATTGAACAATATTGATGAACAATGAAGTTATTATTTAGACAAAATGCCGCCGTTGCTGCGTGGCTAATCAGTGGAGATAGGTCTCGGAACTATGGTGATCCGAAATTAAAAAATTCGTAGTGTACTTTTGCCGAAGTAATAAAAGTTTCGTATTACCGGATACGTTTTTTTTGGCAATTACAAAAACGGTAAGCCGTAGAGAAAATACTCGATTTTTGACAAAAAAGGGGCCGAGTTGAAATTCCGAACTTTGAATGATCAGAACGCTCAAAACTCCGAAAGAATTTTACACGAAAGACCGAAACTCCGAAACTCCGAAGTTTAAAAAGTTTCAAAATTTTCAATAAATCGATTAATTATTTCAAGATTTTTGTTTTATTAAGAAGTGGTTTTATGTCTATTTTGAAATTTGTCCAAATAATGTTATACGTTCTACATAATTTACAGTCAACTGTGTAGACTTTCGCTGGCATAATCTTGACGAACCTTGTAATTTCGGAACATTGAAATTAGGAATTTTAAACCGTCGGCGCATTCAAAGTTCGGAATTTTAACCCGGCCCTCATGTCAGGATCATGCCAGCGAAAGTCTACACAGTTGACTGTAAATGATGTAGAACGTATAACATTGTCGAGACAAATTTTAATATTGACGCAAAATCACTTCTTAATAAAAAAAAATTCTTTAAATAATTCGTCGATTTATCGAAAATTTTGAAACTTTTAAAACTTCCATAGCCGAATTATTTTGACGGTGTTGAGATTTTCGGAGTTTTGGTCTTTCGGGGTACTATTCTTTCGGAGTTTTGAGCGTTCTGACCCTTCAAAGTTCGAAATTCCAACCCGGCCCCATCTTGAATTTCGGTACATTAAAATTCGGAATTTTAAACCGTCGGAGCATTCAAAGTTCGGAATTTCAACCCGGCCCAAAAAAAACAACTTCGATCGTTTGTTAGCAACAAATCGATTAATATACTGAAAAAAATCATCCGGTCATACGATGGAAAATGTTATCAACTATGCTTAGTCCGCATTTAAAGTGAATCGGACTGATAGATCTTTTGATGGAACGTAATTTCGAGGGAAACGCAAAAGAAATGGTAATTGTCAAAAATCATCATAACTCGGTCAATTTTTGTAAGTTGTACAAAACCTCTGTTGCAAATTGAAAACAATACCCTAGGCTATAAAACTATGCAGCAATAAAATCGCATTTCGGAAATTTCAAGCCTTCAAAAGGCCTTATTCCTTCAAAATTAATTTTGAAGGAATAAGCAAGATTACTGAAAAATCGTTTGGACACTAATTCGTTTGTACATTTACAAAGTATTGTACTCGTACAAAGTTGGATACCAAATTTCATTTTAAAATATGAATAAGTAAAGAAGTTATAAACAATCTCGTGAAGAACCTTTAAACGTGAAGGGCTCAATGGTGTACTTGATTTTGGCCACCCGGTACAGCTGAAATTAAAAAATACGATTTTTCTTTCTTGAAAAGGATAATATTGGCTAAGCTTTGACCGAGCCTTTTTTGTGACCGTATTTCAATCGTCCATAAAAAAATTAATTCTTTTTTTTTCTATTCTTCGAGAAAAAATGACGATTATTGTTGATAACTAATGGAAAAAAATGTTTAGAAAAAAAGCCTAAACTAGTATTACACTGAATAATCACAAACCTAAATTACCATTATACTAAATAAGCGTATCAAATTTCGAGTCAATTCGTTCATTAGGTGTCGAGAAATCGTGTACACCATTTTGAAAAATATCGTTTCGAGAAAAACGCGTTTAAAGTTTTGCTAGCAGTTTTATCGTTGTAATCACAAGTTTACCTTTAAGGAATCATCACAGTGTAACGGGTCGAAGAATAGCTGATTTGCCCAATTTTTTTTCTCGATGGTTAAAATACGTTAATCAGTCTGTTTTTTTTATAACAAATCAATGCACTCATGAAGAACAGAAAAGAAAAGTTTGATAATTTATTTTTATTTATTTTTACATTTTTTCAACGGTTGAAAATGTCTCCGAGAAAACAGCGTCCTCACGGTGTACACAGTTGAGGTCGTAAATATAATCTGGAATAAACTTTGTAAAAAGATTATTAATCAGTATAAAAACTGCTATCATGCTAGGAGTCTTTTTTTTTTAATCAAAATTGACAAAATGGCAGTGGTTTGAAAAAAAAGTATCGAATTTAGCCTACTTTTTCGACAGTTTTTCAAGCGATGAGCGATTTTTTTTACTATTTTCACAGTAACCTAATCTCTCAAGGGGAGAGATCCCTTTGGGCGAGGAAAAAATTGCTGACTTTCGTGATTGTTTCTAAAGCAAAGATTTGTTCACCATTTTCCAGATTTACGGTATGGTTTATGAATTTTAACTGTTACATGGTTTTTTTTTATCTGTCTTTAAAAATGGCCGAGTCATGGCACGGTCTACTAAACGGATTGCGGCGGGTGTTGTCCGACGGCGTGACACGTAGCGTCGGCGGGATAAATCTGAAAGAAAAAAACAACAAAGTTTTTTCTCTCATTATCACTCATTTGCAGAATGTGAACCAATAAAAAGTGAGAAACGTTGAAAATCAATAAAATGGTACACTTTGAAACAAGATTGAATTTTCAACAAAAAAACAGCTGCATTTCGCAATAAAAATACTTTTATTTTTATTTTCAAGAACATCTAGGCTCATGTTTTATACAATAACGTTAGAAAAATTCATACAAAATTTTATCAGAATCGGTCGATCAGTTTTTTAGCTATACGTCACGTCAGTTCGGAAAATTCAGTTTAGAGGACCGTGCCATACCTCCGCTATTTTTAGAGATTAATAAAAAAAAATACCATGTAACAGCTGAAAGTTGTTACAAAATATATCCTAAGTCTCAAAAATGGTAAGGAAATGTTTCCTTTTCGAAAAACAATCACGAAGATCGGCAAATTTTCTCCTCGCCGTAAGGTATCGCCCCTTAACGCTGTACGAATTCTATTTTAGCGCGTGGTTGTCCCGCGGCGGTATTGCGAATGTGGTACTCGACAACGGCACCGCCCCTCGAGCTGTGCGGCGTACAAACACCGGAATCCCAATGGAGCTACATTTCCGAAGAGAACAACATGCGTCTAAGGTTCGTCTCCTTTTTGTCACGCATTCCTTCTTTCTTCCTCTCTCACTCCCTTATAAACGTAACTCCGATCATCCTACTTATTTCCAAAGCCTACAATAGGCTACTTTACTCTATAGGAGAAAAACACCAAGAATGTATAAATAAGGTAGTTTTCGCAACAAGCAATCGAATAATGGTTTTAATTTATAAAAAAAAAAAACAAAATAAATTTTATAATTCACTTAAGGTCTTATTATACACTTGTAGCGGACGAAGGGACGTGATTGTCTTGATTTTTTTTTCGACGGGACAATAAATACTTATTGAAAAACTGTGAACAACATCGATTAGTACGTATTTTCATGTACTTGTACAATTTTTTTTTCAAAAATATTTCAAAATGGAGGGACTCCAGCTGTCTTCCAGGCGCGCCTTCTTTTGAGCATCAGTTGCGGTGGACATGATAACTCGAGAACGGTTCATCTGAAATCAGAATTTGAAACAGATTTCATTAGTATATTGCATGGGCTTGGGCCTGGACGAATGATTTGTAAAAATTTTGATTAAAAAAAAATGACGATAATTTTAACAAAAAAATCATTTTTTGAAGTGCTAAATTTTCGGTTTTCTTTTTTACAAAATTTTGTTTCAACGAAATTAAAAATCCTTCGTATTATCATAATAAATAAGTGGTATAAATTTGGTATGGATCGGATTAATAGTTTTTTAGTAATCGTGTCCACCGCAAAGGTGTTTCTCAAAAAGACGATTCTGAGATAATTGCGTTTAAGGGGCTATACCAGTGTGAACGCTGAAAATTTGAGTGATTTTCGGGAATTTATTGGAAGAAAAGTACTCAATTAAATGTTTCAGAAAATTAAGAATATATTTGGCTACATTTGACCTATATTACATAATTTTTTCATAGAAAAATATTGAGATCCAAGCTACTTATGCGCTGCCTTCGGAGGCGCCAAAAAAAACTTCCTCCACTGCTGACATGATTCCGGCCGATTGAGTAGCTGAAACCGAAAAAGGAAAAAATGTTAAACTGGAAGGTATTTCCTGTACAATGACGTAGGATTTTCCAAAAATATCAAAATCTATCAAAATGGCGTAGGTATGAAAAAAAGTCTGTTTTCTTGCCTATAAAATGGTCGCTTTTTTCAATGCCAAATCGTCAATTTTCATCCAATCAAAAATATCCTATGTCAATGTAGAGTAAATATATTCAAGAGTACTCAGTTCGAATTTCAAGTCAATCGGATAATCGGATAATCGGCTCTTTGAATTACAATGTCAGCAAATTTTAAAAATGTCGTTTCGAAAAAAACGCGTTTAAAGATTTAACTATCGATTTTTGCAAGATAAAATGATATTGATATAAATGATATAAATGATAATGATATTTTTGAAAGTATAAACTGTCGAAAAAGGCACAAAAAATCGATTTGTTTAAAGTGTCACACTGGTATAGTCCCTTAAGCCATTCTTCCTCCTCTTGTGGCTGCTTGCACTTGTTGCTCGGCAAGCGTAACACGCGACTTGCGTGGTCGTGCGGTTGAAATACCTATAACTGCGAATCGAATGCTTCGATTTTTATGAAATTTGGTGAGAATATTTTTGAGTGTACTTAAAGAATATGCAATTAAAATTTTTTCCATCTTTCCGACCATCACAAGTGTATATAAGCCCTCAAAAAAAACTTTTCCTATCTGTTCAACGAACATGCGGAACGGTAGCCGCCATAATGGATTCCAACGTGACGTCATTGACATAGTACACAAATAAAACGATAGACATATTACTCTCTAACCTGTGAAAGAATGCGTCAACAACTATATATTCTCGTTTGTCACAGTGAATTGCAAATTTTAAAGTAGTTATCTGTACTTCAAAAAAGAGCAAATAAGTTTTGTTTTTCGTACTATGACTTTGGATCTCTTCTCGCAAGTTTTAAGCAAGTCTTCCTCATATTTACATCAATTGGCATTTTAATCCGCAACTTTCCCGGTGTTTTTACACTATTATTCTTACATTTAAGAACCACACCAATGATAGGGATTGTAACTCACTTTTAACCAAAAAAATTACGAATTCACAATAGGACTCTTGGATATCTCTAGTGGCGCCGCTTGGTGGCAGATTCAGGCAATTCGTGGACGTTCGACTGCGGTCAGCTGTGCGCTTTCCGTATCAATTTAATTGAAAAGCGCTATGTGAAATAAATAATAAATGGGTGGTACGAGGTATTGTTGTGTTGTGGGGTGCAAACATTCCCAATCTCGAAATCAGCTATTGACTTTTTATCCGTTTCCGAGACGAAATTGGGAAATCAACAAGAGAAATGAGTGGATAAAAGCTATCAGAAGAATGTATCGTACGATCCGGGTTCACCTGTAAAACAATCAGTTCCTATTGGAAAGAAAACATAAAGATCGAGAAAGCACACACAAAAAATGCACACAAGCATGTAGATACAAACAGAAATTGCAAATCCAAATATACTATGCCCAATATTCATGATAGTGCTAACGGTATGAGATGTTTTTAAGGAATACGTGTACTAAAGCCAGCACAAATGAAAATAGAAACAAACGTGCAGAATGTTAATCATGTTTAATTTAAAATCTTGCATCAACATTTTTAGAGAACCACGTGCAAATGATTTTTTATTTCATTTTTTCTCATCTATGATAAAAATATTATAAATTCAACATTTTATGCTCATTTTCAACGATTAAATAGCATTCACCAATAATATATTATTCATTTAACATTTCATACTTATCCTTAATAATGAACGAAAACCCGTCATTTGTTAATGCTGATATATATTGAAATAAAAAATGCGGTTTACTAAATCTAATGTCAATGACCATTACTTATTGCTTCATTATTGATATTTCTTCGATAAGGAGATACATCTTCATTTTCCATTTCTGTTTTACATGTATGGTTGAAAAGTTGCTGAAAAAATATTTTTTTTCCATTATTATTTAACTACAATTGATCACATAATTAATACATACCTCTACTTTTACGTAGTACGGTGTATTGTTCACTTTAGCCTGTGGTATTACTGTCCCAAGGATAATTCGATCTCCATTAGCTGTATCGTGGATCTCGATGACCTCCTGAACGTGGTGACGTTGAAATAGTTTATGCCCTATACATTTTTGATTGATTGATCATGATACGATGATCCTAAAAATAAATACGTAGTAGAAATTACAGTGAATTTGACAGAATATCTCGTTTCGTGTATTTACTTACCTTCAGATACAGATTTTCCGCGAAAAAATCTTCATAAATATTCTGGAAGCCACACTTGATAAGAGTGTGGCTCATAATTGCATTTTAACAATGTGGTATTGCACCAAATGAATAAATAATGCAAAACGTGCAGTGATTTGTATGCGAATCATATGTGTACTGTTCTGAGAAGAACGACCACGAGTTGCCGCTGTTAGCTGGCAGACGGCGTTGCCATCGCTTCGCCACGACGTCCAAGAGGCGTATTGGCGCCAGAGTTGGGCGTAATTCTATTTATAAATACGAATACGAATTTATTCACATCGTGATTTTCATGTGAATATAAATACAAATTTGTTCATACTTTACTTATTTGTATTCACATGCATGCATACAAATATAATTGTATTCACAAATATTCTGAACATACAAATAAATTCACATAAAAAATTGTGAATATTTAAAAAAACATCATGTGAATTACAAAAAAAAATCATATCAAAATCTGTGAATACAAATGTATTCACAAAAAATTGTAAATACAAAAAAATTCACAAAATAAGTTGTGAATTTTTTCGTATTTGAGACGAATTAAAATCAAATTCACAATGATTAGATCAAAATTCACACCATTACTGAGTTCGTACGTATTTTGAGAGAAAACATTGCCTCGAGGCAAAGAAATTTTTGCACAAAACATTTTGTGCGACAATTTCTTTGACTCAGCACAATGTTTTCTCTCAGAATACATAAGAACTCACTTGTGGTGTAAATTTTAATATAATTGTCGTGAATTCGATTTTAATTTTCTTCAACTTGAGGAAATTCACAACTCATTTTGTGAATTTTTTCATATTTATAATGTATTATTTAAAACTCACAACTTTTATTGCAAAAATTTCTTTGCCTCGACGCAATCTTTTCTCTCAGAATACGTAAGAACTCACGTTTGGTGTAGATTTTAATCTAATCATTGTGAATTTGATTTTAATTTGTCTTAAATACGAAAAAATTCACAACCTATTTTATGAATTTCTTTGTATTTACAATTTTTTGTGAATTTGCATTCACAAATTTTTATGTGAATTTTTTTTAATTCACAGGATTTTTTATAAATATTCACAATTTTTTCGGTGAATTTATTTGTATGTTGAGAATATTTGTGAATACAATTGTATTTGCATGCATGCATGTGAATACAAATAAATTCGTACTCACACTTGTGAATACGAATTTATTTGTATTCGTATTGACAATAAGTGAAGCATGAATAAATTTGTATTTATATTCACATGAACATCACGATGTGAATTAATTCGTATTCGTATTTATAAACAAAATTACGCCCAACTCTGATTGGCGCAGCGTTGATGTTTACTATGCAAGTGACGTCACGAACCGAAGCAGCATGGCGGCTAGCGTTTTCACGCAGAAATTTGAGATGTAAAATTTAAGTGCATTTTTATGACATTTATCTACTTCATAAAATAGAAACAAAAATTCCAGTAGTCTATTACCGCCGAAGGATCAAATTGAGACACCTTCAAAAACGGGTGTAATGCCCTATTGCCCTGATGGTAGAAAATATCGCTGTTATTCACGCGCATGGCACATCAGGCGCAGCTTTTCTTCTTCACCCTAACGAAGCTCCACCATTTACTTATTCATTTCCGTAGCTTCATATCCGCGGACAAGGCAGTCGGGCAGCATGGTTTCCGGGCGGTTTGGACGGAAGTCTCGATGGCGCCCGAGTGCGATATCAACGAGTTTCATTGCAACAAAAATCGATATTGCATCTCGACGGGTCTCCGTTGCAACAAAATCGACAATTGCGGCCCGGACGACACGTCCGACGAGGAAAACTGTAAGTCCTTCCGTTAGAATTCTCTTTCCAACGTAGTCGCGTTACCGCGGCCATTTTCGAACTTATCGTCGCGATACGAATCGATGTTTTACTCTCCTAGCACCTTTTTATTCTCGGAGTCTCCGATATATTAGATCTTGACCACTTGTACATGTATCCGACTGACTCGTATATCTATTCCCTACTGTCGCTATGTGTAATATACAGCTGTCGTCTCCCCAACGTTATTATACTTTTGAAAACTGCCACGATTACACTTTGGACCGTTGAACACACACTGTTGTCACCCGAAAGTCGTATCTTCCTCGTAAAAAGGCCTAATCGCATTACGATCTTTGTGACGTTTTTTTTTTCTCTCGTTCTATCGTCTTTTTCGATCTACGTCTACACTAGTGCGTGGGGATGCAATTCTGACGACTCTCGTGTCGGAATCCTACTCATTTTATCCTACTGTTCTCGTCTGTTGTATCTTCGTGTCACTTGTACTTTATATATAAATATATATGTGTGTGTAAATATATACATATACACACGTATTAATATTCATCGCAGCATGCCGATAATCGAATAAACGCGAAATCTTCGCAATGACACTGTTACTGTAACTATAAAGCTGACAATGCGAGCGTTTAGCCGAATTTACCACTACTCGTGTTTGACACAAGAGAAAAAGGTCCGTCGAAATTCGTTGAAGGGCACCAACGCGAGAGACTAGGATCCGCTTTTTTATTTTTACTTAAAGTTATTTGAAAATACTCAAAACGCCGATTTTCGCGACATAAAACGTGGATCAATGCACACTGCAAAGTTATTTTCAATTTAATTGCTTTCACATATTGAAATATATACATACACACACATAGATACATGTACGAGGGTAGTAAAAGCAAGGTCTCCTTTTTTTTCGAAATACAAATAGACGTTTGGTTTCAATAATGTTTACGTTATTTTAAAGCTTGGACATTTATCTATTTTTTCGACATTGTTGCCATTTTGGTCGATGCATTTTTATAGGTGCTGTGGCAGTTTTTGTATGCCCACGGCATACCACCTCGCCGCCAGGTCGTTGAGAAAGCGTTGATTCTTTCTTCGTCGTGAATCTCGGTACGACCAGCTGCAAACTCCCTGCACCTCTTGCAGACGTTTTTGGCATCCTTGCACGACTTGCCATGCGCTTTCTCCAATCGGTGATGAATTTCAATCGGTTTGAGTCGAGATATACAGTTGCATGCAAAAGTGTCCGGCCAAAGATAATTTTATGATTAAGTAACGTTTAAAGGATGCAAAATGGAAACACAAATTTATCATGAAAGTTCTTTTATTATGCAATCAAAATATGTAATTCAAAAATTGTTCATAACGATTAACAATTATTTGTAAGAAAAATAACACGTTTTGCTGCTTCATAAATGTCCGGTTAAATTCCAAGATATAATTCGCTTCGCTTTACGTTATCAGTCGCGAAATCATGTAAACATTGAGAGCTCTGTTTCTTTTGCATTGTACGATCAGTAACACTCAGTCAAGATGTCGAAACGCACGTCTTTGGATATACGGAAAGTGGTTATCAAGTTGCACAACGAAGGAAAAGTTTCGCGTGGAATAGCTAAAATTTTGGCGATTGGAAAATCGACTGTTGACGATATAATAAATAAATTCAAGACTACAGGTACTCTAGAAGATAAATACTGTCCTGGGAGACCTAGGAAAACAACTAATCGTGTCGATAAAGTGATCAAAAGAAAGCCCGTCGCAGACGTAAAAAAGAATGCTGCAATGATCGCACGTGAGTTACGCGAAGAAAATTTGGCTGACATTAGCCAAAGTACTGTTTCACGTAGACTGACAGAAGTGGGACTTTTTGGACGTGTTGGAGTTAAAAAACCGCTCATCAGTAAAAAATAAGAAGGCCAGATTGGAATTCGCGAAAAAATACCAGAGCTGGACTGTTGAAGATTGGAAAAAAGTGCTGTTCTCAGCCGAAACTACAATTAATTTGTTTGGAAATGATGGAAGAAGGTACGTTCGACGACCAAAAGGAACTAGAAATGATTCGCGATATCAAACACCAACTGTGAAACACGGTGGAGGTAGCATTATGCTATGGGGTGCATTCTCTTGGAAAGGCGTCGGTCCAATCTTTAAAATTGAAGGCACTATGAACTCTGCTATGTATAAAGATATTATATTAAAAGAAATGCTGCCTTATGCTCGTCAGAATATGCCACGAGGATGGATTTTTCAGCAAGATAATGATACAAAACATCGATCACAACTCCTTCAGCAGGTTTTTAGCAAGAAAAATATTCGAGTTTTAGAGTGGCCGAGTCAATCTCCGGACTTGAATCCCATAGAACATTTATGGCAAGAGTTAAAACTAAGAGTAGGAACTGAACATTGTGCCAATAAAGCTGCTTTGTGGGGAAAAGTTCAAGAAGAGTGGAAAAATATCTCTCAAGATAGAATCATCAAACTTATTGAATCGATGCCTCACCGATGTGCTGCCGTGACAGCTTCGAAGGGCATGGCTACCAAGTACTGATAAACCTCTTACATTTATTACCATTTTCAATTTTTTTTCTTGAGTGACTATATTTTTTCTTAGTATATAGTGCGTAATTCGTACTTGGCCGGATAGTTATGAAAACGCGATAATTGTTATTTTGGTTATAAATAATTATGAATAGTTAAATATAATTTTTCAATATCACGTTTCGATTGCACAATAAAAGAACTTTACGATGATATGTTTGTGTTTTCATTTTGCATCCTTTAAAAGTTACTCCATCATAAAATTATCTTTGGCCGGACACTTTTGCATGCAACTATACATTCAGACGGGAGAAAGTTAAGCAATTTTGAGGGATTTTTTAAACTAAGAAATAATTATTCTACATTTATAAAACTATAGGTATACTGTAATAGTATATTTAACTATACAAAACAATTTTTTTAATCCATTTACTGTATCTGGTGATGGTTTTTTGGAGACCTTACTTTTAGCTCCACCCTCGTATATGATAAAAATCACAAACATTTATGCGTCTCGTATACCGAGTCTAGTTACACCACGAGCAGTTTTAGACAAACGCGCGATCAGGAACCGTGTTCTCTCGGTACGTTTGCCACGGTAAGTATACGAGGTGCGTCCATGGGAGAAAGTGCGGGATCGAAGTGAGCGAAGAATTTTTTTGGATAATGAGGGAGAAGCTTTTACGAGCTGAGGTTCGAAGAGAACTCAATCCCCGGGTAGGTGGTGGGTGAAACGGTGTTGTATATGGTGTCGCAGGTGCAGCATCAGCCGCCCCGCTCTCACCAGCACTCACCGGACTTTCTGCCATGCTTCTTCGCCTGTCTCTGTGCTTCTCTGTGTTCGGGACCATCTGAGGCCTTCCCTCGAGGCTTCGGACGATCCGGCATGGTATGATCTCCCTTCTCACGTGAGTTCACTCACAATTCTCTTCTGCACATGCTCATTACACTGTTCAACGGATCTCTATTCCCTCTACGACCCTTTAAGATCATACATTTACCAACTTATATATATATATATATATATATATATATATATATATATATATATATATATATATATATATATATATACATACACACATATATACAGGGTGTCCCTCTTATCTTTGCCACCCGACATAACTCGGTAATTATCGACGTCACAAAAAAATATTCCAGACAAAAATTGTACGGTGTGAAGGGGGCCGTCAAATGCGACCAAATTTTTTTATTTCGCTGGAGGCGCTGACGCACAGTGAAGGTCACCTCCACTTTTTTAAATGGAATGGTACATTTTTTTTCAACCATCTTGTGGAGCACCTGAAGCCGCATAAAAAACATAAGGGGGTCAAAGTCGTTCAAGGTCATTCAAGGTCACCTATTAAAATGAAATACAAATCTAAATATTATTTATCAAATCTAAATAGATATTTAGATTTGTATTATCGACACTGACCTTGAATGACCTTGAACGACTTTGACTCCTAATGTTTTTTTCCGCGGCTTAAGAAGCTCCACAAGATGGTTGAAAAAAATGTACCATTCCATTAAAAAAAGTGAAATTACCGTCGATAATTACCGAGGTATTTCGGGTGGCAGAGATAAGAGGGACAGCCTATATATATATATATATATATATATATATATATATATATATATATATATATATATATATATATATATATATATATATATAGTTGTCTATAAATATATACTATATATCATACATAGAAATGTGTAAATACTAAACGGTGTATAAATCCGGGATAGACATTTTTGTACAGTATTTTTTCACTCCTCTCTCTTGTGTCTTCATCCCTTATTTGCTTTTATGGGAGAACCTTTATTTTTTCGCCATATGGGTAATTGCTGACAAAACAAAGTACATATGTGTCCAGATATAAATTATATACATATATATACAGGATGTCCTGTTATGAATGGACAATCCTGCAACTGTTGATAGGTCAGATCATGTCCTACCATATGCTGGAATTTCAGTTTAGTAAAAGTCGCATGGTTTTTGAGATTTTGGGCTGTATGTTGTTTTTTTTGAAGAAAAAAAACATCATCTGCTTTTGGTTTTTCACATTCTGCTTCTACAAATGATATGAATCGACAATGACTAAGCAACTTTTTGAAGTAATTAGCGCGATATGCGTAGTACATTTTTTTACACCGCAGGCTGTCGAAGTCAGATGTTCGAATTGGTTTGTATGAAAATTCTGCACACGATCTTTTTTCATAAAATTTTCTTAATATTTAAGATTGAAAAGAAGACCTTTCTAGATAAAACAAATAAGCAAGAGTATTTCTTGAAAAATTCGGGTGAAAAAAGTTGTAATTTGTAAAAATGGCATGCGAAAAACCAAAAGCAGATGATTTTTATGTCGAAAACCGTGGGACTTTTACTACACTGAAATTCCATAGTATGACATGATCGGACCTATCGGCAGTTGCAGGATTATCCATTCATAACAGGACACCCTGTATATATACCGGATGAGGCAACACCTATTAGGAGTAGATATATTTTCTAACCTATCAGACTGAAGAGAAAACTTTTCCTACAAAAGTTGCACACTTTGAAAGGCGTCATCGAGTGGCGGCTACGAGATTCATACAAGTCGAGGCACTTCAGAGATTTCAAGCTCACGTACATTTTTTCAAATGGGACCACTATTTTTTTCGGAATTTTATCAAGAAACTAAAAATAAGTTCACACACCGATTTTCAAGATGATCGATCAAGTATTAAAAAAACTGTAACCAAAAATTTCGATGTTTTTGGCCTAGAATCGATTTAAAAAACGGTGCAAACACTTACTCCGATGAAAGATGCTGAAAGTGATGAACGCTACTTTCAATGCACGCTTGTAATCTGATTCGCATGAATTGTATTGTCTTATTAATCACGTCAGTCTGTATTAACGAGCGGGCTCTAATTTTTGTTCCTTGCATGTCTTGCGCAGTAGTCGGCACTACTAGTGCGCAAGATTTGCAAGGAAGAATAATTAAAGCCTGTTTGCACCGTTTTTTACATAGATTTTAGGCTAAAAACATTGAAATTTCTTTCTTAGCGATTTTTTATACTAAATGTTTATGGGTCATCTTGAAGTTTGGTGTGTGAACTTGATTTCAGTTCCGTTATAAATTCTGAGGAAAAAATAGTGGTCCCATTTTAAAAAATGGAGGTGACCTTGAAATCTTCGAAGCGCCTCGACCTGAATGAACGTCGTAGCCACCCCTCGACAATCCCCTTTGAACTATGCAACTTTTGTAGGAAAAGTTTCCTCTTAAGTCTGATAGCTCACGAAATATTTATACTGGTAATAGTTGTTGCCTCACCCGGTAAGCATAGGATGACAATTATAAGATGGCCATGTGTTTTTTTAAGGAGCCGGGTTGAAATTCCGAACTTTGGATGATGAGAACGCTCAAAACTCCGAAAATATACACCCCGAAAGAATTTTACATTAAAGACCAAAACTCCGAAAATCTGAACACCGTCAAAATAATTCGGCTATGGAAGTTTTAAAAGTTTCAAAATTTTCAATAAATCGACGAATTATTTCAAGAATTTTTTTTATTAAGAAGTAATTTCACGTCAATTTTGAAATTTGTCTAGACAATGTTATACGTTCTACATCATTTACAGTCAACTGTGTAAACTTTCGCTGGCATAATCTTGACGAACCTTGTAATTTCGGAACATTAAAATTAGGAATTTTAAACCGTCGGCGCATTCAAAGTTCGGAATATCAACCCGGCCCTCATGTCAAGATCAAATACATGATTTTGGGGTATGTTTAGGCTTGGGGTATGTTTTATTACTACTTTCGGTTGTTGCATGGTATTTTGTAAATGATTAATCTTTAAAAATGGCGTAGGTATGACATGGTCTTCCAAATGAGTTGCGGCAGATGTTGTCAGACGGCGTGACACGTAGCGTCGGCGGGATTAATCCGAAAAAAACCAACGAAGGTTTTTTGTCCATTAACACTCATACGCAGAATATGAACCAAGAAAAAGTGAGAAATGTTAAAAATTCATGAAATGGTACGCTACGAAATAAAAATATTGAATTTTCCGAAAAAAATGGCTACATTTTGCAATTGAAAATTCCTTTTTTTTAATTGTCCAAAACATTTAGGTTCATGTTTTGGACAATAAGGTTAAAAAGATTTATGCCAAATTTCATGAGAATCGGTCGATTAGCTTTTTCGCTATACGTCACGCCAGTTTTGAAAATGAAGTTTAGAAGATCGTGCCATACCTCCGCCATTTTTAAAGTTTAATAATTTTTTTAAATACCGTGTGATAGCCAAAAGTACTAATAAAACGTACCCCAAGTCCCAACAAAGGAGAAGAGATATTTCTATAAAAGAAAACATGAAAATCAGCAACTTTTTTCCTCGCCTAAAGTTATCGCCCCCTTAAGACATTTCGCTGTACCGTTGAAAAAAATGGCTCTCCATGAATACGAAGTGACATACACTTTGAAATACTTCACACTATTTTGCATGCTAAAACACACGTATGAACCGTTCAACAGTATCTCTCGTCTCTCCATTGTGTACAACGTTTCTCGTGCATGTTAAAAATTCGATGTGTTCGTTCGAGGCCCGTGAGGGCTTTCTTCAGCGATTTGTCTCGCGCTGCCATTGGTCGCTTTCTTCTTCCTTCGCTCTTTGATGCCTGACAATAACAGTAGACACGTTCGCAAAGGTGGTAAGGTGCTTGAAAAAAACTCAAAAAAGCAAACAAACAAGAATCAATAAATTTTTGCTTAAGGCATCACATCACGGTTCGTGCGCGGTACGAGGGTGTATTTTTCGTAATTATTTTCAAGCAAACGATGAACGGCATTTTTTTTATCAATGCTCTAAAAAAAATCTCTACGTGGTGCCATAGAAACTGGATTTTCGAACAGTTTAAGACTTGGCGCATACAAATCGGATGAATAATTTTTTTAATATGCTGTCAACCACGTTGAAAAACATAGTTTCGAGAAAAACGCGGTCAAAGCCGCACATCTGCCGCTCGGCGCGGTGGTGTGCTTCGAACGGTTTCACATAAAATGCTGTATCTCCGCCAATTTGACAAATTTCTTTTAAAAATTTGGTGAGAGTATTCTTAACAAATGTATCTTCCAAAAAAAGAAGAAAAAAAAATGACAATTTTTTTTAAGCGTAGTGTGGTGCCTTGAACAAGCCTCGCATTGCGTGAGAGACTGCTGAGTGAAAAGCGTTTCGTTTCGTAATTGCTACTTAAGGCCTTCGGCCACAGTAACGGGTATAAAATCATGTGCGAATTTAACAATTTTTTTCGTATGAAAAAGTGATTAACTCCTAAAATTAATTACACATCCATTGAGTATGAATATCAAGCTGTTAGAAAAAATATATATTTTTTTCGATGTACAAAATGGCCGTCTACTCGAAACTTCTCGAAACAGCTTTTTTCCAATTGGCGTGACAAATAACTTCAACAATTTTCACTCGATTTACTTCAAATTCAAAAGTTATGGTCCTAATTGCATTTCGCAGAGAAGTACGTACGGAATTTCTGATTAATCGAAAACTTTTCATTTTATGAGCAGTTTATGAGCAGTTATAACGAAATTTTTCACTGAAAATTCATTTCTTAAGTTCAAATACCTACAACTTTTGAATAAAACAATATTTTTTAAATTCCGTACGTACTTCTCTAGGTATTCTAATGTAGATTGACGAGAATTTTTGTTTTTTGTTCTAGGTAAAAAATTGTGGATGCTAAATGTCACGCCGCGGAGCGCCTAAAAAAAGATAAAGGAAAATATGAGTAGTCGGTCATTTTGTACCAAAAAAAATATACATTTTCCAACAGCTTGATATTCATACTAAATAGATGTGTGATTAATTTTACAAGTGAATCACTTTTTCGTACGAAAAAAGAATTGTTAAACGCGCACATGATTTTATACCCATTACTGTGGCCTAAGACCTTAATATACTTTTTTCACAACGACTAAAAGTTTCAGATCTCGACTCGGAGCATCGCCTGTGTTTTTTCGTCGTTGTTCGTTTGGAATTGATGTACGAACGAATGAATTCGCAGGTGCGATAGCAGCGCCCCCGGACAGTTACGCGGTGCCGGCGATATGCGCGGTAGCGGCGGTCCTCGTGGCTCTGGTGCTCTGCCTGATTTGCCATCGCAAGCTGAAGAGGCGCGTCCAGGAGGTGCACATTGACGACTTGCAGCAGCGCGTCGAGGACGAGCGTCGCTGCTACCACCATCACCATCATCATCATCATCACGGCCTCCTTAATCATCCGCAGGGTCACAGCCATGCTCACAGCCATAGTTATAATCAGTATCAGCTCGAGCAGCCGAGCCCGCCGAGCGAGAGCGACGAGCGCGACGACGAGCACGTCTGTCACGACGACCGCGAGGAAGAGGAGGAGGAGGAGGAGGAGCAGAGCAGTCCGGACAGCGTTTGACTGCGGTGCCGTTTCGCCCGCTACGCTGCCACCCATTTTACTCGTCTTCCTCAAGTTTATTTGAGGCTCGCCGTTGCCGAGCCACCGTCACACTCGTTGATCGTTCCGTCGATCGTTGGACGTTACTTTGCGCGTTTTTGCATCGCTGGCTCGTCGACAATGTCAACCACCGCGACACTCGACCTTCCAAACCTCAATTTGTTGTTCGATTTTTTTAATCGCTCAATCGGCGAATCGGCGGCCATGGATTTTTAATCCGACGCTGCTGCTGCTCGAAAAATAAAAAAACGGTGCCTGATTAGTCCAGCAACGACGAAACGATCGATTCGAGTGCACTCGCCAAAAAAAAACAACTCGCACACGGTCAAAGCGCCCAGATTTTACTATTATTATTATTATTATGGGTATGTTGCGTAGTGTACGTACGGACGTGAACACACACACACACGCGCAGCGTCGGCTGAAAGTATTAGGCAACCCCGCCGTGATGCAATTATTTTTTAATGTTAAATACAGCAGGGAAAGTGAGAATTTTACGTATGCATGTATACGGACTTATCAATATAGATCCTCCATCTTAAAGGGTGACACTTGTCCGAAGGTTCGAGAAAAACTGATTTTTTCTTCATTTTTTAATCGTACTTTAGGGTCGCGAAAAAGGTGCAACTGGTCTGGTACCGAAGAATTACTGTTTTAACTAATAAATTGTCAAACGCGAAATAATGGGATGCAACATTTGAGTGGCGCTTGAACAAATTTAATCCGAACAGGATTTTCACACCAGTTCAATGACTACGAAAATTCCGAATGAGACATTTCGCGAGCCTGATACTTTTGGCCAATGCTGCATATGTATAGTATACTTGAACTATTTTGAAAGGAGGTGGTAAAAAACCGCGATTTACCACTAATGGCCGCGCGTCGTATTCGATAACGTTACCTATTATTACTTCGTACTAATAATAATGTTGTATACGTGCTCGCACGTTGTCGTACGGATCGACAAGACGCGCGAACTACAGGAAAAAATACACGTACACTTTTACAGACACACATATACGCGCATGTACGATCGATTCCACGCGCAGTATCCTTTAGTCGAATTTTAGCCATCTCGCTTGTTTCCGGAAGAATCACTTTCACCGATCGTGACGATTGCATTTCGATGTTTTCGTTGCCACGCAACTGCGCAGGCTTTGAGTTTCATCGGGAACGGGAAAAAATGAAATTTTGTACCGGATCGGATCGTGCGTCCTATTTTTTCACCGGATTTTACACCGCGATCGAGTGTCACGAATTTGCCGGGCCGCTTTCGAGGCAGAATTGTGTCGAAGCTCCCCTTAAGGGTGTGCCTATACGTCAGGAGGGGGATAAAGCTAATCGTATATTTGGTCACGGGCGTATTTGCAGGTCCGGTAACTCCGGCGATTTTCCGCTGGTGACGACGGACCTCTGAAAACGTTTTTGTTAGTGTCTTCGATGACCGCGTGGATCGCTGCGATCACCGGAGGTTCGGGGCGCGCGTGCGTACTGTAATTGTGGAGCGGATAAAAAAGTGTCGTCTAACTTTCCCGACTTATTTTTACATTATTCACTTTTAACAATGAAAAATTGCCTGAAATTGTTGGAAATTAAATTTCGCGCGATCGTTGGGAGTTCTTCTGAACGAGCTTGTTGCAGCGACCCAAGCGGTCGAGACGGGAACTACTGAGAACGCTTTCACCGAGAGTTTCTCCCGCGACATGGGAATTTCCCGACCTGCGTGTGCGACCGTGCACTTGGCAATCTTGTTCAGAAAAAAATATCCTGTTGTCGATTAAGGCGGGAGATACCTTTAGGCGAGGAAAAAATGGTGGTTTTTATAATTTTTTTAAATGGAAAGATTTCTTTACTATTTTTGAGGCTTAGGGTATGTTTTATTACTAGTTTTGGCTATTACATGGTTAAAAAACAAATTACCCTTTAAAAATGGCGGAGGTATGGCACGGTCTTTTAAACCGCGACCGCGTGACACGTAGCGTCGGTGGGATTAATCTTAAAAAAAAAGGAACGAAGATTTTTCTTTGATTAACACTCATACGCAGAATGTGAACCAAGAAAAAGTGAGAAATGTTGAACGCTTTGTACGCCTTGAAGCAAAAAAACGGCTAAATTTGCAATTAATAATACTTTTTTTCCATTTTCAAAAACATTTAGAGTCAATAAGTTTAAAAACATTTACACCAAATTTCATCAAAATCGGTCGATTAGTTTTTTAGCTACACGTCACGCCAGTTCTGAAAATGCAGTTTAGAAGACCGTGCCATACCACCGCCATTTTTAAAGATCAATAGAAAAAATACCATGTAATAGGCAAAAGTAGTAATAAAACATACCCTAAGTCTCAAAAGTTGTGAAGAAATCTTAAAAAAAAAAAATCATGAAAATCTGCGAAAAATTTTCTTGACGAAAGGTATCTTCCCCCTAATCGTTCGTACACATACACACGGTATTTTCTCCATTCCTCTCAAGGCCGAGTGCAATGGGAGCTCTTTTAATAAGCCGCGATTCTATCTTCGCGATTCTGTAAGGAACGATTGTGCGATACTATAAAAGTGACACGCGGCGTGAAATATCTCAATTATCACTCTGCTCTCCTTCGTTGTTTGAAATTATTACTTTTGTTGTTCGCTCGCTTCGACCACGTAGCGCCACTGTGAATCGCGCGAGAATTTTTTACTTTTCGAGGTTAGGTGCGTCCTATGCTCAAAGATAAACGCTCGCAGCAGTGCCGAGAATGCTTGTATGCGCAAAAATTTCGATGGAAGTGCGTTTAGCGAGAGGTGTAGAGAAATTATGCGGAAAAAAATACTGTTACGATTGAAATAGGCGAAGGAAAATAACAATTTTCCAGTTTGTAAAGACGATAAGAAGCGACCCCTGGCAGTGAACGAACAAACGTGGTCGCTCAACTTTGTAACCGCATACATACATATATATATATAGATGTATACACATGCGTGTATATGTATACATTATATATATATTTATATACGCGGTGAGCAAAATGCAAAAACATCGAAAATATTAAATAAATATAAATAAATTGTTATAATATTATATATATATGTACTCATATATAATTATTTATAAATTATTATGGACAAAGTAATAAAAGAAAAGTGTATAACAAACCTAAATATATAAACATGGATAAATTGTTATAGAAATATAATGGTTGGTATTATACATATATATATATATATAATTATTGGACATAATTTATATTTATTTATAGGGATTTTTCGATGTTTTGGCTCAATCCTTGTTGCCCAAAGTGTCGTCACTTTATGAGAGCGACACGTCATAGGGCTATCGGTAATTTCCTTGCCAACGACGTTGCTCAAAAGTCCGTGTTCCTGTTCCTCGCGGTCCTATTCACTCCCCCGTCTGCGAAAAATCTCCGGTCGGAATAATCGAGACCCGACTGTAATTGCAGCTCGACAAAAATGGCCAGGCACGCAGTAACGATTTTTTCCTTGTGAATCACGAAGCATGCAAGACTTCCATTTACCCGTCCAAAATCATAGGTTCGAATATTCGTCGGCACAAATTTTTCGAACGTATCCCAAGTGCGCGTACTCCCGCGATTAAATTAAATCCGGCGAGATGTCGCGTGCGTTTTTCGGTGAATTTTTCACTTCCGTCGTCGCGTTCGCAGTACGGACTAAAGAATTCGACGTGCATAGGCGGTGCTCAATTACAGCGGCACTGTGCGTGCGATATTTTATTGCGAATTAACGGAGCGCATGGTAAAAAAAAACAAATGGGCTCGCGGAGAAACGATAATTCGTCGTAAGTTAAATACACACGGGATCAAATAATCGAGCGCGGTGCTGAGCGACGCGAGTAGTCAATTTTCATTCGGAGCCTGCACAAAAGTTATTCCCCGGAAGGTGGGGAAAAAGGCGAATTTTCGAGATCTGATCTTATCTTTTATCACAGACACGCGCGATGGGGTACGGAAATTTTGATTAACGGATACTGCGTGTAAGTATACGATACGTACGTGTTATAACGTAGCGTGCATATACACGCGATACGCATTTGTACATAACGCCATATGAATATGTCGAAATAAGTGAATGATATAGTGTATAGATATAGATATAAATTCGAAAAAACTTAGTTTAGAGATCCAGTCTGATTTTACGTCGAGCTCGCGATACGCCACGAGAAATAAAAATAGCGGCCAACCATTGAATGCCAATACCAACGCGTGGCAGCTGTTTGCGAAGCCGTGAAAAGAAAACGAAATGAGAGATATATTAATGTAGGCTGGTACCTGCATTGGAGGTGTTTTAATTTTCCAATAGTCGATTTTCTAATTACGTGCGACCACACGATACGCGTTTTTCGTCAGCTGCTCGGAAATGTAAGACGGTTGTGCACGCGAAGCCCTTTTTCATTGGCTCTAGAGGCTCTGAGAGCGCTTTTGTTAGTGCCTTCGATCACCGCATGGATCGCTGCGATCACGGAAGTTTCGGGGCGCGCGTGCGTACCATAATTCTAAAACGGAGAAAAAAAACGGGAAAAAACTAACCTTCCCAACTTGTTTTTACGATTTTCGTAACCTGTTTTTGGTTTATTTACTATTCACCATGGGAAACTGCCGGGAAACTTTTTGTCAATTCAATTTTGCACGACCGTTGACGGTTCATCTCAACGTGCTTCGAGCTCGCGTAGCGACCCTAGCGGTCTACGCAGAAACTGCTGACAACGCTTTCGCTAGGGCCCTACCCCCACCACGGAAGTTTCCTGATCCGCATGCACGACCGTAGCGCAGCGTGCGACTAAAATCAGAGTATGAGTATCGCAGCGGGTTTTTTTTGTTTCGGAGTATCCTTGAATAACGATGTAAAAAAAAATTGTATGCGTGAAGAGGCGGAGATAGGCTTTAGGGAAATTAAAATTGTGTATCGGTGAGATAAATATTCATTATAAACTGAGTGTACACACCCGCTAAGAATATTTGTACTTCGTAACGTATTTGAATTATCGTTCGCGTAATTGACACTATATTTTAGTCGGCATTTCGAGTGTAAGGCAGAACGGGAGGAAAACGTCGTTTTTGTAGGACGCGCAGCGACAGTTGCGGCAAAATTACGAAACAAATGCCCGGTGCAATCAGATTAAACGCTTTTTATCGCCCACGTAACGATTCGTACGATTTTTTTTCGGCGTGAAAAAGACAAGATTTTGGGAAAGAATAGCGACGCGAGCGCTCCGTAAACGTTGTATAGGTTATGCAGGGTCCATTCTTAGGACCTGATCGTTCTAGAATCCGTACTAAGTTTATACGTATAAATATGTAAGTATATACATACACGGAGACCACGAGGGTCCCAATTGAGACAAAGAGATAAAATATTAACGTCGTCGAGACGCAATGAAGAGCGTGCACCCGAAGCGGTCGGTTATAGAACTAATAGTGCCCTGTTGATACCCCCCCCCCTGCGGACACATTTCTACATAGATATCGTATACACAAATTCGAGTTAAAGACGCCATTAACGAGACGTGAAAAGATTGCTACATTATTTAACGAAACAAAACGAACAGGAAGAAAAGAAAAGCAAAAAGCAGAAATAAGGTTATACGCACATATATTCATATTTTGTACACGCAGATGTCGCTTTTCTATACTTAACGCGTCGTGTCGGCAAAGCTATATAGTGTGGTTAAGGCGAGATAGAAGCGCCACGTGACATATGAGCGCAAGGGAAATAGCTGAAATTTTGGAACAGAAATTTCGGAGAGCTGAATAATGTTTAGGGAAAAAGAAAACCTTCAAGCTCTGCGTCAATAAATTCTACAGAGCCGGATACTTTGTTTTTTCCTAAAAAAACTAATTACCTACGAGAAAACGCTGTTCGAAAATTTGTGAGGTTATGTCGATCTTGCGCACGCCCTTGAGCTCGCGAGCCCACGCAAGTTAACGATTTCCGTTGATCGCTATCTCTTCCTTTTCTTCGTATTTTTCGTCTCCGTTCCTCGTCGCCAAGAAGGAATCAAACTACAAAAGCCTCTCGATAACTTAACTTTCGTACTGCATTCGCTAAAAAATCTCACGACATCCGTTATATTCGCGTGCATACACGACTATACGTTTTTTCCTTTAACGCAATTCACGTAGCCATTTGTTTTACTTCGGGATGCCTCTCGTAGAATGAAAAACACGGCGGAAAAGCAACGTTATTTGCTTTTATACAAAGTGCATTTATTGGCAAGGCCTTTTCTCGCTTCTGAAAAAAAATCCTTTCTTTTCCGATAATCCGTCGCGTTTTACGTGAACGTGGCGTTTGAAACACAAACCACAGAGACTCGTTGGAAAGATAGAAAAAAATTGCAGATAAAAAACAAAGTCGATTGCCAATCTTCTAAATTCTAAAGAGAAAGAACCCAGTAATATGTACTAATAATAATAATAACAATAAGAGTAATAATTTTAAAGAAATATAATAATGGCTAAGGAATAAACATAATTATATACACACGAGTATATATGTATATTTCACATTAATCGCTGCCATTGGAGCTATACCAAAGTATATTCTAAACTATTATAAATAAATCATATACCGTACGTTATGCACTGAATATAAAGGAAACAAAAAGAAATTACGTAAATACAAACGAAAGAATACGTCGACAAAACTGGAATATGTGGTAAAATATGTGCGTGAAGGTTATGTGCTAATTGATTCGATCGCGAGTTTGAATAAAAGAGACGCAAAGAGAAATACGAAAGAATTACAACGTAACGACTGACTTAACATTCCTTGAAAAAGATTTTAAAAGCACACACACACACACACACACACACACACACCCACACACACACACACCCACACACACACACACACACACGCAAAGAACAAGAAAAGAAGAAAAGTCAGAAATCTGAAATCCGTTGCTCATGTTGCATTGACCCTTTTTCTTATGCGCGAATTTTCACGTTTTATAGTGTACGCAAGTTGGAAAGGGGGCGCGCGTGCCGAGAGAGAAGTAGTGCGATTGACGCCCGGCAGATATCTCTGGCAGTCGACACGAGGGTTACGAAAGAAAGAGAGAAATAGCTGCAAGCGTATATATGTATGTCAGTGTGCGACATATATCGAACCACTGTGTTCAATTACTTTCAATGAATGGGAGACGATAAAAGATTCCAACAGAAAAAAAACCATAATGTGATAACTCATACCCAATAAAGAAAGAAGAAAACAAACAATTGATTTACCGAACTGCGATTTCTCTTGAACGACACTCGTCGGCGTTACTTATGCTCCAACTTGGGACCGGAAGCGGCGAATGTAATTTACGATTATCGCGGTGGCGGTGCTTTCTCTGCCGTAAATCTATTCGTTTCTTCCTCCTCGCCATCTATCGACGGACGTTACGATTAGCGCAATAAATTGCGTTGATGGGGGAGATACCTTTAGGCGAGGAAAAAATGGCTGATGTTCATGATTTTTTTAAAGGGAAAATTTCTTCGCCATTTTTTGAACTTACGGTATGTTTTATTGCTACTTTTGGCTGTTACATCGAATTTTTTAAATTAATTTTTAAAGATGGCCGAGGTATGGCACGGTTTTCTAAACGGGTTGCGGCGGATGTTGATAGATGGCGTAACACGTAGCCGGATTAATCTGAAAAAAACCAACGAAGATTTTTCTTTCATGAACACTCATACGCAGAATATGAACCAAGAAAAGTGAGAAATGTTGAAAATCGACAAAATCGTACGCTTCGAAACAAAAGATTGAATTTTCCACAAAAATGGCTACATTTTGCACTCAATTTTTGGGTTTTCAGAAACATTTAGATTCATGTTTTAGACAATAAGGTTAGAAGGATTTATACTAAATTTCATCAGAATCGGTCGATTAGTTTTTACCTATACATCACGCCAGTTAAAAAAATGCCGGGCCATTTTTTAAGAATAATGATAAAAATACCATGTAACAGCCAAAAGTATTTAAAAAACATATCCTAAGTCTCAAAAATGGTAAAGAAATCTTTCCCATTGAAAAAAAATCATGAAAATCAGAAAATTTTTCTCTCGCACTAAAGGTATCTCCCCCCTTAAGGACGCGTCTAGGATCGAAGAGAAATTGACTTATTTGTTACTTTAATTATTCCGAAGCTCTCATTTATATCTTAATTGTGCTACTCACTGATCTAAGACGCAAATTGACAATTTTGCGACAGTTGATGAAAAAACGGAAGTCTTCGCACGTGCAGTGCCGAGAGATAGCGCGCTCCACAGCTTCCACGTTCAGTTTCGATCGAACATCGTTACCGACAGCGCAAGACAAAAAATATGACACCGCCGACAATAGGTGTTAATCATTTGAATACACGATTACGAATCGTATACGCAAAAAATTACACGTAACCAGAAATAGGCTAGGGCCTATTTCTTCCTCAAGGAAGACAAAAACGTAATATCTACAATACCGTAAACGACGAGGCGTTTAGATTTAAATTGAACGCAATATTTGTATAGCTGTTATTTTATTACACGTAAAACTGTACGCAATACGTATGAATTATCGCGTTCTAGATTTTTACCCCATGATTGAGAATTCACCATTCATTTTTCCCAAAACCCTTAATTTCCATGAGAAATCGTCGAAAATGTATCGGGACACGTTTTTCGAGTTTTTCGGGTGTAGTTTTCATCCGATGACAAAAACTCGGTGATTTTCATAATCGGCGAAAAATTCCCCATTGGATAGACCCTAGAAAAGTTTCAAAAGGGTAAAAAAAAAATTCGAACTTTCAAACAGCTGTAGCACTGGTCCGATTTGCATAAAGGAAATGTATTGCGGGGTTTTGAAAAAGGGTTTTGACAGACTTGGATAATGTCGTTGGATTCATCCTGATATCTCAATTAGTTTTCGCGAAAAGGCCACTTGAAAAATGGCTGAAAAATTACTGAAAAGGGGCAAAGGGTATGGAAAAATTCGCAAGATCAACGGTCCGACTTTGAAATTCTGCCAAAAATCGCAACATGGACGGAGCTCAATGAACCAAGTGGTATTTTGTAGAATAAACGATAAGGAAGAGAATGAGCACCGAGTGGAGTTCCATTATCGCATTACGATTGCGCGCGGTGGACATACATTGTACGTAATTCTTTAGCTCTAATCGCGCAAGTGTCCAGAACGCGAAGCTCGTGTACAATGACCGCACGCTAGGGGCGTTGCGTACACGTGAGTATAGTTTAAGGAATAAGGAAATTAGTTGAAGGGTTAGGCTACTGTAAAAATCACGAACACTCGTTCGTCGCTTGAGGCAACCCGAATTGAAGGGAAGATCCAACATATGGTGCAGGAATCACAGATTGAAGGTAAACTTATGATTACTTCGATAGAACTGCTAGTAAAACCTTAAATCTGCGCGGTCGCATTGGGACGATTTCGTTCCGAGTAAAATGTCACTTTGAAATTCCTGCCAATTGTTAGCAATTTATAGGAGCCAGGTTGAAATTCCGAACTTTGAATGATCAGAACGCTCAAAACTCCGAAAAAATACTACCCCGAAAGATCAAAACTCCGAAAGAATTTTACCCGAAAGACCAAAACTCCGAAAATCTGAACGGGGCCGGGTTGAAATTCCGAACGTTGAATGATCAGAACGCTCAAAACTCCGAAAATATCCTATCCCGAAAGATCAAAACTCCGAAATAATTTTACACGAAAAACCAAAATTCCGAAAATCTGAACACCGTCAAAATAATTCGGCTATGGAAATTTTAAAAGTTTCGAAATTTTCAATAAATCGACGAATTATTTCAAGATTTTTTTTTTTATTAAGAAGTGATTTTACGTCAATTTTGAAATTTGTCTAGACAATGTTATAGGTTCTACATCATTTACAGTCAACTGTGTAGACTTTTGCTGACATAATCTTGAGGAACCTTGTAATTTCGCAACATTAAAATTAGGAATTTTAAACCGTCGGCGCATTCAAAGTTCGGAATTTCAACCCGGCCCTCGTGTCAAGATCATGTCAGCGAAATTCTACACAGTTGACTGTAAATTATGTAGAACGTATAGCATTGTCTAGACAAATTTCAAAATTGACGCAAAATCAATTCTTGATAAAGAAAAATTCTTGAAATAATTCGTCGATTTATTGAAAATTTTGAAACTTTTAAAACTTCCGTAGCCGAATTATTTTGACGGTGTTAAGATTTTCGGAGTTTTGGTCTTTCGTGTAAAATTCTTTCGGAGGTTTGAGCGTTCTGACCATTCAAAGTTTGGAATTTCAACCCAGCCCCATCTTGAATTTCGGAACATTAAAATTCGGAATTTTAAACCGTCGGAGCATTCAAAGTTCGGAATTTCAACCCGGCTCCAATTTATAGCATCAAATATAACTTTTGTACCTAAACAATAGTGGATTTAAGTTCTAGAAGGATTCAAGAGTATTCGTGAATGTTGTGGGGGTTTTTTTTAACGCGATTCCACTCGTCAAAAACTGTGCATGGACGTTTTCGTCTCAGTGGAACGTGGAAGAAGCGAAATTACAGTACGACCGCGCAGGGTTCAACGCGTTTTTCTCGAAACTATGTTTTTCAAAACGGTGTACACGATTTCTTGACATCTAATGCACGAATTGCCTTGACATTTGGTACACTCAATCAGTGCGATAGTAGTTTAGTCTTGACCGACGTTTTTCTTCTTGACATTTTTTTCATTATTTATTAACAATAATGTCATTTATCCTAAAAAATCGAGAAAAAACTTCAATTTTTTAATGTTTGAAACACGATTCCAAAAAAATCTCGGTCAAGCCTTAGCCAACATGATATATTTCAAGAAAAAAAACTCGTTTTCTTGTTTCAGATCAACTGGGCGGCCGAAATCAAGTACACCGTTGAGCCCCTCACGTTCAAAGGTCCTTCACGAGATTGTCTATAAGTTCTTTAATTATTCATATATTTGTACTGAAATATGGTACACAACTTGTTTAAGGAGTTTCGGGGCAATTGACGATATGTTATCATTTGACTCAAATCTATACAGTAAATTCTGTCGTATACTAAATGCACCCTCCAAACTTCAAATCGATCGTCTACACCGTTCCTATAAAATGTACAATTGAAGAAACACTTTTTAAGTCTCGTCTCTGTAAAATGTCAGGGGCGTTTATCGACCTAATTACAGAGAAAAGAAATATTAAAATAGCGTATTTTTGTAAAGGAATTCCGAGACGACATACAAAAACGCAATTTCCGGTCGCTACAAAAGTGTATATAATAGTGGGAATCCGTCAGATTCTTAAAAATAATCAGATTTACATACTTAACACTTGTAGTAATCCAGTGCTCTCAGAAAAAATTACGCTTATTGACCTAATTTTTATGTAATATCAAGTTTAATTTGAACTTCCGGTATTGGATTTATTACCACTCGCTACGATAAAGAGACGTGACAGCAAGGCAACAGCTGACTGTAGTCCTAACCTCATTTCACTCATTCGAATTTCCACACATATTTCATTTTTAACCGACATATTTCGCCGACACAAATTTTCCACGCTTTTTACCAGTCGTGGCCCGAATACAATGCTTTATACTTCCCACACCTGACATTGTTTTGACAGATCGACGTTGAAAAGCATGGAGGTTAAACTCGCCTGGTTGAGTAAAAAGAGATGGAGATAGAACCAACATTGCCAAATATCAAACCTAGAAATACTGCGCGAGTCGTTGGAATAACTATTTCTTCATTTTTCTAATTAAATGTGAACATTCATTAAACAGTTTACACATGGAAAATTTAGTTATTACACATTTTTTTTGCATATGTTAAAAATATAAATTGTACAAGTCTCAAGTATGATCAGTGATATGACTAGTGTGAAGCGGTAGGCCTACTTTAAGAGATGCGTTGAACCATCTAGAATAAGGGGGGAAAAGTTTGGTACTTGTAAAAAAAGAGCCGCAGGCCCGTGCGGGGTGGCAGTGGCTGGCCCGTGTGCGAGACGTCGACCGTTTTTCTCGGAACGCAATTTTTCAAAACGGCACGCAGCATAAGCCCAACAATTTCCATTCTATTCACTCCAAATTTTCAGCATATCGTTAAGGGGTTACCCCCACTTGCGATTTTGAAAAAATCGATTTTTTTATTGCATTTTTTTGAAGTGCAATTTGAAGTGGTTTTTTTATGAGCGGAATAGATGACTCTATGTAAGTTTACAAAAAAAAAATATTTTCTTCGTGTAAACTGAAATTGAAACTTTAAACGCGTTTTTCTCAAAATGGCATTTCTGAAGTCGGTGACCAAGATTACTCCAACACTAATGAACCGATCTTCTTGAAATTTTGCAGGCTTATTTAATACATAAAAATGTAGTCTTTAATCGTTCGATTTTTTTTTTTCGTTAAAATCGAACCATTAACTTTGACTGTCCGCCATTTTGTGAAAAATGAATATTTTTTAAAATCCTTCGATTAAAGACTAGTTTATACTTACATTTGACTAAATCCATCCGCATTTTTTTTCAGATGATCCACTTCGCCGCAATGTTGGTCACCGCAAACCGTGTATATAAAAACATTATTTCATTGACGGCCATTTGCCACTAAACAATGTAATATTTTTCAATAAAAAAATTACTGAAAGTTCTTCAAGATGTGTTCTTTAAGATGGTATACTGATCGATTAAAAAAGTTTTGTAGTTTTCTTTAAAAAAATTCATGAAAAAGGCCTTTTTTGCGCTACAAGTGGGGGTAACGCCTTAAAATAACATTCCGAAGAGAATTACTAATAATATTAGTTATAAACAAATGATTATCCTTTTTTCGGTCGAAAATTGAGTTTTTACTTTAAATGCTTGCCATTTACACAAAAATTCATATTTTCAAAATCCCCTACGTATTTCTCTAGTTATTCTATATTTTCTATAACTATATTCTCTATAATTTTACTCATGTAAATTAATAGATTAAAAAAATTAATTTCCCCATTCAAATTGGCGTCAGTTACACTGCGTGCCGCGGAGCGTTTCAAATTCAACGTGCCTCGCGAGAATGGCTCAAGCGTCATCATTTTGTATACATTTTTTGTGTGTATTTGCAGATACGACTAATAACATCCTTGAATATTATTATCCTCTTACTTGTCCTTACACCAAAAAAAATCGCGTAATGCACTTAATTTTAGACGTTTACAGTGGTGTAAGCCCTTAACATAGGGAGATGTCCAATTGTCATAATGTACTGAGTGATATGACAGTTTTTCACTCAGTTGTACATTATGACAGTTTCGTTATCAGTGCCATAGTGTACAGCGTGATTTGACAGTTTTTCGCAACATTTTAAACTTTTTTTCACACTATTTCTCGCGTGAAACCTCCACTCAGCGATGAGCATCGGCATCTCCTGATGATAAAAAGTGTTTCTTCAATTGTAAATTTTATAGAAACGGTGTAGACGATCGATTAAAAATTTGGCGGGTGCGTTCAGTATATGACAAATAATTTACTGTATAAATTTTGAACAAATGGTAACATATCGTCAATTGTCCCGAAACTCCTCAATGTACATACAAATAAATGTCCAAACAATCATTTCAACAATCTTATTCCTTCAAATTTTTTTTTTAAATAACCATGCTTTTCGGGTCGTCGCAGTAGCCCAACCCCTTAAGAATTGCAGAGTCAAACTCCGAACGAAATAGGTGTAGTCTTTTTAGTTATGCGTTTTTTATTTCTCAATACTAATTGCTATTTTCTCGTATAAAAAGCTGCCCATATATATATATGACATTTCCATTGCAGCGTCCTTCCCTCTCCGCGTACGAATATCGCGCTTGAATTCGTATCAACCGAATTTACTTCGGTAAAATAATATTAGTCCATTAAGGCGAGATATACATTTACGACGTTAAAAAAATCAATTTCTTTTTATTTAACGATAGAAATATATATGCTGAATATTTTCCCCAAGTTCCGGAGCGAAATTGGGAAAAGTTCAAACGTTACAGCCCGTCAACGCTGTGCCTCACCGTTCGGATTCGGAGTGGGCGTAAACTTCAAACTCGATTTTTCTCAAAACTGCTTTATCGAAATTGGCGTGCAAAATTACTCAAAAGCTGTTAAGCCGATTGAGTTGAAACTTGATAGAAATATTGATAATACTGCTACATTCTACTTGACGAAAATTGTTTCTGAAAAAATTGAAAAAAAAAAAAAAAAAAAAAAAAAGTACTTTTTTCATCCAAATTTTACCGAAATTTTCCGTGAAATGTCGATTTTTTTTGTAAATACGTGCCATTCGCTTAAATTTGCATTTTCTTCATTGTAATTACTGTCAAATCGAAACTATACGTATTCTAACTGAAATAATTTTGGACTTTCTTTGCAAATAAAAATAATTATGATAAATGAATTTAAAAAAAATTGTTTTGTATACCCAAATATACTGTCAAAGTATAACTACAGTTTGATAAATGTAGAATAATTATTTCTCAGTTTAAAAAATCTCTCAAAACTACTTATTTTTTTCCCATCTAAATGTATATCCCGCCTTAACAGAATGTGGTTTTCTATACATTGCATTACACGATCAAGCGTACGGTTTAGTTTAGTAGTCTTCGTCGTAACCGGCTCCATCGGCGTTACTTTCATTCTTTTTTCAAGCCGTTTTGTTTACTGGTCAAGCTATATACATCATTCCAAAATATCGCCTACGTCAATTTTGCGCGTATCATCGAGCTTCTCGAACAGGGATTTTTTTTTCCATAAACATTTCTTTGACAACGAAAACAAATTGGCCGCGAATTAACGTATCCGTCCTTTAAATTCGTGGGAAGAAGCTCGTTTAACACACACGCATGGAATGCACGCGGAATAATAAATAAAAAAAATAATTTAATGCCTTTCATTTCGATCGATTGGACAATCTATTCAACTGGGATACAAAAGTTAATACGTATTTACATGTTTCGCGTTTGTACTATCGCCCGAAGCGATATTTACTGCACGAGCGTTATTTCGATGATTCATTAAGGCCTTAGGCCACAGTAACGGGTATAAAATCATGTGCGAATTTAACCATTTTTCTTTCGTATGAAAAAATGGTTCACTCATAAAATTAATTACACATCTATTTAGTATGAATATCAAGCTTTTAGAAAAAATATTTTTTGTTCGATATACAAAATGGCCGACCACTTGAAACTTGTCGAAATAGCTTTTTTCCAATTGGCGTGACAAATAACTTCAACAATTTTCACTCGATTTACTTCAAATTGAAAAGTTATGTTCCTAATTGCATTTCGCAGAGAAGTACGTACGGAATTTCTGATTAATCGAAAGCATTTCATTTTATGAGCAGTTTATGAGCAGTTATAACGAAATTTTTCACTGAAAATTCATTTCTTAAGTTCAAATACCTACAACTTTTGAATAAAACAATATTTTTTACATTCCGTACGTACTTCTCTAGGTATTCTAATGTAGATTGACGAGAATTTTTGTTTTTTGTTCTAGGTAAAAAAATGTGGATGCTAAATGTCACGCCGCGGAGCACCTAAAAAAAAGATAAAAGAAAATATTAGTAGTCGGCCATTTTGTACATCGAAAAAAAATATATATATTATCTAACAGCCTGATATCAATACTAAATATATGTGTAATTAATTTCAACAGTGAATCACTTTGTCGTACGAAAAAAAATTGTCAAATTCGCACATGATTTTATACCCGTTACTGTGGCCTAACCCCTCAACCGCTATTCCGTTCGCGATAGTATATTTTTTTTCGCGTCATCACCCCCTCGATCGTAAGGGAGCGAATTGATCGTCAGTTAAACTTGAACGTACTGTTCGTCGTCGGTGTCGCCACTGTCGTTGTACGCGATCGTTTCGTTATGGGACAAAGTGATTTTTTCGTAATTCGGATCGATCGCGATCGGATTGGACTTGACTTTTTCGTAGCCGACAGGATGACCGCCGCGATCGGTTTGTTCGTTGTAATCGTTGACGCGTTCGTAAGGTGGCTCGGTGTTGCGAGCGAGGCTCATGTAACGCACGCTCTCGTAATTGGGATCGCCGTGGGTGACGGATTCGTAATTGGGATCGGTATCGCTGTCGCCGGGGCGGCATACCGAGGCGTAATTCGGTTCGCTCGCCTCGTGTGGCATGCTCTCGTAATTCGGCTCGGAGTCGGTGTCCTGATCGACGTCGACGTGCGGTCGCAAACGAACTCTCTCGTATCCGGGATCTTCGCTCGAGGCGTTGCTCACCTGGCGATGTTTGAAGGGCAACGAATAAATCGGCAAAACGTCGATGCCGTTTCTAGGATTGGATACGTTCGCTTTGGCGGTCGAGACGTTGCTCGTGTACTGCGGTCGCAGCATCTCGTAATTCGGATCGTCCTGCTGACCGGAAGTGACGCGACTCGGCTGCTGCGGAGGCTTGCCGCGATTATTCGCGAGTGGCTCGTAGTCGTGATCATCCGTGCCGTCCAACAAACGATCGGAGGACAAATCGAGCTGGTACGTTTTGGCGATTTTCGAAAATTCCATATCCATCTCGGCGTTGAACGCGTCCACGGAATTCTGGGCGTTCGTTCCCTCGGGCTCTCGCTTTTGTATTTCCACGGAGTCGTGGCTCGACCACGAGGCTCTGCTTATCTCGACGAGGCTCAACTTTCGACGATTGCTCGAGGCCTCCTGGGCGCCGGAAGCTTCCGCCGGATTAGACGACGGCGCGGCAACGTCGAATATATTGTCCTCGACGTCGCGCTTCTTCTTCATCACTTTCGCGTACATGTCCTCGAGCGATTTACCGCACGATGCACCGCTCGAACGCGCACGATTTTCCTCGCTCTTGTTGCCACGCTTGTCCACCAACGCGTAGAAGTCCTCGTCCACACCCGCTTCCCCGGGACCCGGCGGGGGCGGCGGAGGCGGCGGTAGGGGCGAATTCGCCTGGCGCTTTTCCGGCTTCGGCGATCCTGGATTCGCCACCGAACTCGTTGCGCTCGACGATGACGCTGCGGAAATGGAAAATATCGCGTTGAGAAGGTACGACTTCATTTCTTCACGGTCGAAAAAGTGACTGAATTTGTTTCACCCACAGTTATTCTGATTTGTGTTAACTTGGGTTGAATATTCGTATTGTCGATTCAAGTGTGAGAAAAATTTGTAGTAAATGTTTTATTTATTGCCTAATTACTGATAAAAACTGAAAAATTAGATCCTAAACGACTCTGGAGTATTCTCCGTCATATTCACAATAACAATCTTCCGTAAAGACGAACTAAAAAACGTTACGACAAATCTGTCGGAATCTTATTTAAGGGGTTAGGCCACAGTAACGCGTATAAAATCATGTGCAAAATTAACAATTTTTTTCGTATGAAAAAGTGGTTCACTCATTAATTAATTAATTAATTTCACTCATTAATTAATTAATTAATTACACATCTATTTAGTATGAATATCAAGCTGTTAGAAAATGTTTTTTTTTCGATCTACAAAATGGCCGACTACTCGAAGCTTTTCGAAACAGCTTTTTTCCAATTGGCGTGACAAATAACTTCAACAATTTTCACTCGATTTAGTTCAAATTTAAAAGTTATGTTCCTAATTGCATTTCGCAGAGAAGTACGTACGGAATTTCTGATTAATCAAAAGATACAACTAAAACATCAAAGATACAAATCAAAAGATACAACTTTTGAATAAAACAATATTTTTAAATTCCGTACGTACTTCTCTAGGTATTCTAATGTAGATTGACGAGAATTTTTGTTTTTTGTTCTGGGTAAAAAATTGTGGATGCTAAATGTCACGCCGCGGAGCGCCTAAACAAAAGATAAAAGAAAATATTAGTAGTCGGCCATTTTGTACATCGAAAAACGAATATACATTTTCTAACAGCTTGATATTCATAATAAATAGATATGTAATTAATTTTATGAGTATATCACTTTTTCATGCGAAAAAAAATTGTTAAATTCGCACACGATTTTATACCCGTTACTGTGGCCTAACCCCTTAAAGTGCACGACTCTGCCATTTTATCACAAAAAAAATGAACGGTCAATATAGCTCAAATTTAGTCAGAGTGCATAACCTATTCGTCAAAATCATATAAAAATGTTAGGTCCAAAATTTGGATTCTTCGTAACGATCGCAACTCTTCAAGGGAGTCGCGTCGCTTCATGGTTGCCACGCATTACTGACTCAGAAATTCCCTGACTTTTCCAGGTTTTCCACACAGATTTTGAAAATATTCCAGAGATATTGGGGTCAAATAAAGAATATCATTTTTGTAAAGATCAAATATGTGAACATTTTGAATATTAAAAAGAAATTTAAAAAAAAGTAAAATTCGATAAATCATTTAAACACTGTAAAGAGAAAAAATACATTAAAAGCAAATGCAGAACCTATTCTTTATTATAAACACAAATTTTTATGTTGGCGCCAATAGATGATAATAAATATAAACACTTTTTTGGGATAATAATTGTGTGGCTGTGTATCGACAAATCGAATGCAAATGTATAAAGCTTTAGAGTAAATTAGTTTTTAGTTCTTGAAATTTTCAATGTTTGGCACTGACATGACTTTTTTGTATATAACGAAGAATAACATGAATATTAAAAATATACAAAAAAAATATTTTTATACCCTCTGTTTGTTGTTCAAGTCGGTTTCATTTTTTGTAATTCTTGCAAAAAGTAAATTTCGGAGGAATTCCAGAGAATTTACAAAATTTCTTGACTTTTCTCTCATTATTCCAGAAGGAAAAAAAATGCCCTGAGATTTCCCTGTTTTCCATATGCGTAACAGTCATATGCATGTTTTCGCAGAAACGCGGGATAGCGGACTTTGCTGAAACATTAGCGCGAGCGAGAGGGAGAGAGAGACGTTACCTTGTCTCGAGTGAGCATGGGCCACGTGACGCAAACTGTCGACACTCGGCGGCTGAGGGGCTGGAGGAACGCTCGAATCTTCGACGCAGCTCCTCGATGGCACTTGACTCTGTATTTGCTGCTCTACCTGCACCGTTCTTACTTCGTTCATCATCGGCTGTATTTGAGCGTACGTCTCGCTACCGCTCGTGTACACCTTGTCCTGCTCGTCTATAGCCGCGTACATCTCATCTGAAAAATTTCATTCCATTCTCTCGATTAGGTTTGAAAAAAACCTTCGATTTCTCCTTCTACACTTATGCTAATAAAACAAAATGGCAAAGGGATTAAAAAAAAAATCTAAAGACAATTATTAATTGTTTTCATATCGCGAAATGTCAAATAGCCGACGCTTACGCGAAACCCCGCGCGATTTGCGCTGGCGGTTGTGACGTCACAATGTTATAAGCTATTCGCGATTTTCACGTCTTAGAGGTGGCGCGGCGTTATTTCAATATGGCCGGTTAAAGTATAGCCTCAAACGTAAACAATTACTCCGTTGTTGATTTCTTGCGAGTTGACTATTTGGTTTAACTCCGTGGTAGATTGTAAAAATGCTACTGCGGCGAATACTTTATTTTCCACTATTTTTTTTAGCTCTGTCAGCTCTGGATTCGATTTTTTTAAGGTTATGACAGTCGATCGCAGGTTTTAAGAAGGAGTGGTTCTATTTTTCAGAGCATACTTTTTACGAGGGACGTTTGAAATGATATGTATATATTGTATATAGCCGAAATAACTATTAATATTGCTCGATTTATTATTTATAAAGATACAAACGTGGGAAGAAAACATTTTGTGGAATGACTCCAAACTCGCCTCGATCGTCTAAAGAGAGTCGTTTTCCGAGCCAACCACTTTTTTTAAAAGAAATGATTTTCAGGTGGCTTACAGAACGCCAATTCATTTTTATTATCTGTCTTTCACCCAGGAACACAGCAGAATCTCAACTAGTTTTTCGTTTTTTAAATGTTATCTATTGTTATCAATATATTTTGACCAAGTTTACTAGTAGAGCTGCGGCCTTAGACCACGAGAGGCGCCAAGACTTTCGGGGATCGCCAATAGGATTATAGGTTACACGGCTTACGCGTCGGTGTATATAAATGTGACACTTGATGAGATTTTGCATACGAAAACATCTCAAAAACGTTTTGAAAGTCAAAAGCTAGTGTAATTCGCGTGCAATGACGTGTGAAGGAGGGCTTGTGAAAGCAAATTCGAGTAATTTGCCGACCACGGACATGTTTATGGTGACAGAGTTTCTAAGCGACGATTTTCAATTCAACGCTGCAGAAATTCATGAGGCCAAAGCTTCATTGCAAGTCTTACTTTGAACGAACTACTTTTCGCGGTATTCAAACAGAGAGGAACGAAGCAAGTCATATAACTTTATCTTTGCCAGGGATGTCAGGCGACCACCCAGAAATCCTGTGCCGAGCGCGCTAAGATAAAAGCTGGTACTAGAGACGAAAATCTAGTACGCCCGTACTCCGCTGCGGCGCTGCCAACGCTAATATACAAACTCGACAATCGCACCCCAGAGCAAAAAATGACATTTTAGTGTCTTATGCCGTTACTAGAGGGCAGTAAACATCGAACCAAAAGAAAAAAGTACCTTTTTATGCGAGATTTGAAAAAATGTCACTTTCGAATTATTTCTTTCTGATATTATATCGCATTCCTTATGTAAAATGTGGAGTATATTGAAAAAAAAGTAATAAATGATTCTTATTGAAGTTTTTAAAAATCTGAAACGAGTGTTAACGTGAGCAAAGAACAGAAAAAATGTCAAAAATAGACACATTAGGACCCCGGAAAAATATTTTCATACTGATGACAGTATTTTACAAATCTTGCTTGAGAGTTAAAAAAAACTCAAAACGAACAGATTCTTGGCATAAAGTTTTTACTGTTTTTATGCTAAGCTTTATATTTTCTGTTTCTATTTGACATAATCATATGACCTCGTAATAAAATTTTCGTTTTTCATCCAATATTATTCACCGAGGATATTCGAATTTATTTATTTTAATAAGAAATATTCAATTTCTTTATATAATAATAGAAATATTAAATAGTAAATTTTAATATACTAATATATTAAGATTTCTTTTAATATATTAGTAAAATGCTCGAGCTACACTTACAAGTGTTCTAAAAAAGTCGATTAGCGGCTAATTTTGGTATTTTTGTCAGTTAACGGCTAATCTTGGTATTTTTGCGTTCACCGACAGAATCATCTTGGTACATGCTACGTGATCGTAAAAACTAGTATGTTTACCAAGAAGTTGGTACATCTGACATCCCAGGTCTTTGCTATTTTTGACAGAATACCAGTAGTACGCGAGTAGTTCGTATACCATTGTGACGTCACAGCGCACTTGGGTAACTTCGGAGGCGCTCAGCGCGTTCTTGCCAAGCCGATAGAATAAAAATTCCAGTGCTATAACATCGCGCTTTGAACCACACGTTTCGACGTTTCAAGTCTCGTCGCACAGTCAGCAATATTTTATTTCGCGAACTGTTCGCGGTATTTACACAGAGAGAAAAGAAACGAGTCCTGTACGTTTTTATCGTTGTCATTTTTTACAGAATACTCGTACTACACGGGTAGTTTGTATACCGGCCATAACATTCTGACGTCACAGCGTGCTTGTGTAACTTCGGATACGTTCGGCGCGTTTTTGCCGAGCTGAATCGAATAAAAGTTTCAAAGTGCTATATCTTCGTTAATTGTCAAAAAAAAAGGTAAATATTCGGAAGTGTCACTCCTGTCAGAATCGATTCGATTTTTTTGTGTGTTTTCTTACAGTTAAAAAACATCATATTTAATATTATTATGACAGCGCATCAACAAAAACAATGTCAATAAATATTTTTTTAAAGATTTTATAAAGATCACGTCGTCCGAATTTCTTTCAATATTTTGTGTATATGCTCCCGAATCTGGATCGACCCAAACAAAGAAACCCAAAAACATTATGCGCCATTAAAATATAACTTAATATAAGGTTTTATAATCATAAAGAATTGATAAAAAAAATTAGCCTCTTTTTAGCGGGAGTGACACTTCCGAATATTTATCAACAAAAATACTTTTCTTATGAAAACCGCATCTGTACAATGAGAAAAAAATCAATTTCGTAACCTAATTGCCACTTCGGGAAACGAGTCCTCGAGGATGTAATTAAACCGAGAATGTCAGTAGTAGCGCCGGAAAATTGTGTTTAAAACGTACCCGAATCGTCGGAGACAGTGGCGTAATGAGGATCGGTAAGGGAACGAGATCCTTGACGATTCTGGTGCAAGCCTTTCGTTTGTGCGATTATATTTGCCAGAGGCTCTCTCACGCTTATACTCGTGTATCCCTCTGCGATAAAAGTCAATAGACGTTTCATTCATCGAACGCTCCGTATCAATGACGCCGTAAGAACAGCTCCAAAAACACAACGAGAGGCCGATCGGCTGTGGAGAACTTACTCGAATCTTGCGAATCTCCGCTGAAATGTTGATGAGGAACGTTCTGTTGTTGGGCCTGCGGCGGTCGCGGCAGGGGCAACAGTATAGGCGGCGTCATGTACGGCAGATCTTGGTTGGCTTGGACGCCGCCCGTGATTGCGTTCGCAGCTTGAATCTCGCACGTTGTCTCAACGCTGAGAAGTGAATTGTGCGACGAGGAGCGACGAGTTCTCGGTGGCGCGACGGGATTTCCGACGCCTGACGCGTGACTCGTTGACGTTGACGGCTGATTGCTGTCCGTGAATTGGCTAACATTGTTTCTGTGAACGATTAACACGTTACTCGTTTACTCTACTCAATCCCGATAAGGCTCACGTAGTTTGACACTACTTTAGCAGGTTTTTTTTCTACTGAAACTAGGTCTGTTAGAGGCGCGATTTGTGACAGACAAGTAACGCGAATCAAGTACCTATTTTGCTGACTATATTCCGCTTTTTGTATGTTTTGAACTTGTGCGTACGGATGTTCGTCTGAAAAAGTAAAAAGTATTGTGAACCTCAATGTCCTTTCGATGGAATTAACGAGCTACATTTACCGGGGTGGGTAAAAAAATGCATTTTCCAAAAATATTTTTAATTGATAGTATCACCTTTTCCAAATTCCCCGAAAAATTCGTAAAAATATTCCTAAAATTGAATGAGCTACAGCTTCTAGCAACAGGCCGGGCGAGCGGTAGCAGCACCATACTTCAAACTTTAAGGGGGAATATACCTTTGTGAACTTTTTTTGCATTTCTTTCCTACATCTTCCAGAAAAGAAGAAGAGCAAGAGAATGTTGAATTAGGACAATTGTATGGTCCAAGCATCGCCGATTAAAGGTCAACATGATCTCCATGATTTTACAGTACTTGAAACTTTAAACACGTTTTTCTCGAAACGATGTTTTTAGACACGGGTGTATGCGTAGCGCCTCGAGTTTTCAATCGATTGACTTGAAATTTTAACTGTAGCTTCTTGATAGTACGTAGGATGTTTTCCATAAGTTGAAATTTAAAAATTTTATGATCGATATTCGACCGATTTTTTAACGGATTTTCTTTTTTATATTGACGCCATTTTTGTTGAAGTCAATATTTGGAAAAACCGCTCCGTACTGGACTAGTTTTTTATATCTACTTTCAAAATATTTTTCGTTTGTTGTTCTAGCTTGAAAATGATTACCTGTGCGAATACGCCCGTAGAGGACTGTGAAAAAAAGGAGTTTTCTTTCATTGACTACTGCGCCGCCATTTTGTTTCAAAATGATTTTTAAAAAATCTTTTACTTTAAGACTTGTACTAACATGTGTAAAAAACCGAATTAAAAAATATTGTTTTGTTTTTTTTTAAATAAATTGTCAAAAATGACCCTTGATTTTTCCCTCACAAGGGTATATTTCCCCTTAAACGCGTTTTCCTCGAAACACTGTTTTCAAAGTCGGTGGACACGACATCTCGAGAACCACTCGATGGATTGTTTCCAAATGTTCGGGAGATACGATGAGAAACATTTAAAGGTCGTTGATGATCTTACTTTTTTAAAATCGATCTTCCTTTTTTTATAGTTACGTAAAAATGACGACTTTTTTCATAGATTTTGTGTGGTTGAGTTTCAATTCGTAGTCACGTTTAAAAAAAAGAGATTCTGAAAATCGACGATCGTCAACGACTCGTATTTATTGTTATCTGGAATAACCCGTTTGGTTTTTATATTTCATGTTTTTGTTGTTCGTCTGTATTTTTTGGTGATTTTTTCTAAGGGATCGTCACGGTGTTAAATTTTGAAAAAATCGATTTTTCTTTGCATTATCCGATAGTATAGACGGTTATAAACACGCTGTTCAATATTTGGGGCGAAATTTGAATTATTCCGGTTGCTACAGCCTTTCTCAGAAAAAGGGATTCGAACAGCTGCGTGAGACCTGGCGCCGACGCGTTTTTCTCGAAATGTCGTTTTTCAAAACGGTGTACACTCTCAAGGAAAGACTTTTCAAGCTATCCGTCTTAAATTTCGACACAACATTCTTCACGCCATTCTTTATCCTGCTATGGAAGCTCTTTTTTATAATCTTCATTTTTTTTAACAAACAACCGTCGAAAAAATAAGCTAAATTCGATGCTTTTTTTCAAACTCCTGATGCGAGACTCCTTTTTTTCGAAGACATTTTCAACCGTTAAAAAATGTAAAAAATATAAAAATAAAGGTTTGGAAATTTATTTTCTTTTCTTCACGAGTACTTTGATTTGACATTTAAAAAACAGACTGATTAGCGTATTTCAACCGTAAAAAAGAATCGAGAAAATCGGCTGTTTTTCGACCCGTTACACTGTGATGATCTCTCAAAGGCTCTCAACATATGTACCTTTGTGTTTAAAAAAAATGTGTTTCTTTTCCACCAACCGTATCCCAGAAAAAAAATTCGGAATTTAGCCATTTTTTCGGGCCCTGTCCCAGAAAAAAACCCTATCCCTACCTATCCCAGAAAAAAAAATCGGAATTTAGCCATTTCGGTAGATGTAGCCCGTTAAATTTTGCATCGAGTCGTGAATGGGGACGAGAATCAATACGGCACATGTACCATTGTTGGACTCCAAAGTATTCAGTCTCGCGTACGGATACGCACTGTCGTCCAAGATCGATGAGTTGTCTTGATCCTTGCTTCGTGTCTCACGTTCGAAGTCTCGCTTTTTGTCAACTGTACAGGAGGAAAACGAAGTAAATTAGCGAACGCCGTTTAGGAATACAGCGCGTTAACGGGTAAGGCCACAGTAGAATTTTCAAAAAAACGTTTTTTTTCGCTAAAACGGTGCTTTATCATCATAAGAATAAGTCACTATTCGATTTATAGCAAGACATTTTTTTTTCACCGACTTTGAGCGTATAACGCAAGCCCATCTCTGGCACGGCCATAGAGTACCTAAAACTTTAAACGCGTTTTTCTCGAAACAGCTTTTTTCCAATTGGCGTGACAAATAACTTCAACAATTATCACTCGATTTACTTCAAATTTAAAAGTCATGTTCCTAATTGCATTTCGCAGAGAAGTACGTACGGAATTTCTGATTAATCGAAAACCTTCATTTTATGAGCAGTTTTATGCGAAATTTTTCACTGAAAATGCATTCAAATGCCTACAACTTTTGAATAAAACAATATTTTTTGAATTCCTTACGTACTTTTCTAGGTATTCTAATGTAGATTGACGAGAATTTTTGTTCTAGGTAAAAAATTGTGGATGCTAAATGTCACGCCGCGGAGCGCCTAAAAAAGATAACAAAAGAAAATATTAGTAGTCGCCCATTTTGTATATCGAAAAAAATATATATATTCTAGCAGCTTGATATTCATACTAAATAGATGTGTAATTAATTTTATGAGTGAATCACTTTTTCATACGAAAAAAAAATTGTTAAATTCGCACATGATTTTATACCCGTTACTGTGGCCTAACCCCTTAATTGACGGTGAGCAACGCGTACCACTTTTGTCCTGAACGGTCGCGTACAGTTCGGAAGGATCGCCGATGATTTCCGTCGCTTCGTAAATGACTTCCTGCGGCGCTGACTCCACTTCGCCGTCCCGCCCGACATTTTTGTCCTTCGGTATGTCCGGAAGACTCCTGTTCGCTCCGCTCACCCTGCACGACGGGACAAAGCAAAACGGACACGATTAACATTGGTGGTCGGAGGGGTAAGGAACTTTGAAGAATTTGTTGTGCTCGACAAATGCGAGAGATCGAGGCATCTGTCGTACGAACTAAGAAACCGGAAGTGTTAGTCGAAAGGAAAAAAACTCATCACCGCAGCACCGTTCCCAGAGACCACGGAGAATTGAGAATCTGTAGAAAAAGAGCTTTTACGAAGAGAGAGAGAGAGACAGGTTGCGCTAGAGTGAGAATTGGTGATCGAGACAACGCGAAGAGCGTATTATCGAGTTCAAGAAGAATACAAGGGACTCCGACTAAACTGCCGGGGCAGTTGACCCCTATCGGTAAACATTCTAAGCTGATAGCGAGATAACGAGAAATCTTGCGCGACGCCGCACGGATCTCGTCGTTCCTTCTATGCGGTTATGGCTGTAGCGGAAGTGAAGATTTGTTAGTTCACAAGAGTCGGTGTTAGAACAGGCAAAGTCGATCTACCGGTTGTGGTCACGTTCGCTATTTCTTCTTTCACGCTAGTCCGGTTCTTCAGGATTATGGGGTCGGCGTGAGCTTGAAACTAAAAAAATACGATTTTTTATTGCAGCCTTTTATAACAAAAGATCTGAACTTCAATACGCAACAAAGATTTTGTGAAATAATTAAAAAATTAATCGAGTTACGACGATTTTTGTCAAGGCTCAGATCGATTTTCTGCTATTTATACTTTTTCTTTCGCATTTTTGTGGTAAGTTTGCTTTAACAAACGGTGCAAGTCGTTTTTCAAAATCTATCCATCCGATTTATTTCGAATTCGGACTGCCATTGTAGAATTTTTTTCCCGCATTTTTCTAAAAAAACTCCCATTTTCTTCGAAAATTTTTCCGATTTTTTCAGTGAATTGAGACTTTTCGGAGAAATCTGGAGAAAAAAATATTTTCACATTAGTCCGAAATTTCCCCATTTTTTCCGAAATTCTCTAAATTTTTCCTTTTTCCCCGAATTTTTCTTAAAAACTCCGTTTTCTCCCAAAACTTTTCCGATTTTCTCCGATTTTTTCAGTGAATTGAGACTTCGGAGAAATCCGGAAAAAATATTTCCACATTATTCCGAAATTTCCCAAATTTCTCCGCATTTCTCTGAACTTGCCCTATTTTTTCCCGAATTCCTTTAATTTTTTTTTTTTAGTATTCGGAAATCTTTTTTTACCATTAGTCCTCATCATTTTTCCTACTTAAATATAAATCAGTGCAAACCATCATTTTTCCTACTTAAATATAAATCAGTGCATACTTGTGCAAACCAAAGAATATACTTTGCTTTGCACAAGTATTATCTTTCGGATTACCGTACCGTGCATGCTTCCTATCTGCATGAAAAGACCACTGCATTTTTTTCCGAATATTTAATTTATCACTTTCTTACATTTTGAAAAAAGAACAAAAATAATGACGTGTTATTGTGCATAACAAATAAAATAAAAAATAAAAAGAAGACCAAGTAGAAGAGTAAAAATCACGATTGAATGATAACAAGAAATATAAAAAAATGTAATGATTTTAACTCTCACGACGTGAATAAAATGAGAAAATCGGAATAATGCGGAAACAAGAGGAATATTGGGGAAAATTGGCATATTTTAAGAATAATATTTCTCATTTTTTTCCCGATTTTCTCCAAATTGGGAGAAAACGGAGAAAATATGACAAATTCGGAAAGCAAACGAGAATTTTTCCGTACAACTCGATTCCCAAATTTTCCCCATTTCTCCGAAAGTCTCTCAAGGCAATGTTTTCATTAATCTCAGTAAAATCTATGTGAATTTCCTAATATTTTCTGCATTTTTGAATTTCCTACTATACTTTAAACTTCCAAATACTTTTTGGGTCACCGCCCTTCTAAAAAAATCAAGGGATTGTCATTCACAATTTGATCGAAAGTAAGGAAAAAATAAGAATTTTTCCCGACAAACTCATTTTCTGAGTTTTTATCACTTACCCCGAAATTCTCCCAAGGCATTACGAAGGCTAGGAAATAATGGGAAATTCTCGTAAATAAAATGAGAAAATCGGAATAATGCGGAAAAAAGAGGAATATTGGGGAAATTCGGCATATTTTAAGATTGATATTTCTCATTTTTATCCCGATTTTCTCCGAATTCGGGGAAAACGGAGAAAATATGAAAAATGCGGAAAAAAGATTCTACCAGGGTGAGCAGAGATTATAACATTTTCTATCGTACGAACGGACGATTTTTTAAATATGTTTCTCCAATTGTTAATAATAAATTATTAGCGGGGTTTTTCATTGGTTGAAAATTGATTTTTGCTCTACAGCTTGCTGTTTTCGTGATTTTCAAAATATGAAAAGAGTATTCGGTCATACAAAAAGTTTATTATTATATTGGAAGAACATTTTTTATTCTTTATTTGAAGTTTTTTCACTATAAAAAAAAAACAAAAAATCGTGAAGACTATGTATCGATTGTACGTACAATCCCGCCATTCCAATACTCTCATCAGAAATAAAATATTGATCATCAGCCTGATTTTTTAGACCCAAGCTTGTGCAGACTCGTCAATGAAAACGTGCAAACCGAAGAACCGGCTTTTGCTTCCCGCACAAAATAAGACCTCAATTTCGTCAGTTTACACGCCGAAAACTGATGAAAGTTCCACAACCGGTGAATCTGCGTTACGCTTACGCTCTCCGCCCAGCGCCAGAAGAAGAGATAATTGTATCGACGGAGATCGAAAGCGGATAAGTGTACACATGCGTGCCAGGGGGTTCTGGTCTTGAAACCTTTTGCCGCCATCGACGGCATCCTGTGCGACAATTTGTGAGATATCCGTGGTGGGTGGCCTGTCGAATTCGTCGCACTCCGCGTGATTGGTGATCGTTACCATACCCGCAAGCCCCAGAAACTCGCTCCTGTCGTCACAGAGGTGTATCGTAATGAAGCGTCGAGCCTATACGCTAGCTTCGCGACAATAATTTTCTCCGCGAGTAAATATCGCAGCTGCGAGGGGCGGAACGCGCCGACGCACTGGCAAAATAATTTTCTCAAAACGCTCCCTCGTTCTTCGCGCATTGCGAACGGGCCCGTTTAGTAACACGAACACCGAACGAATAAAAACAAGACGCTTTGCGCGTGTTAATGAAATGGTCGTACTTGTTTTCGTGTCGACGGCAGCTGCAGATGCAGGCCAGGAGGTAACCGACGAAGAAGAGGAGAGCTCCGGCGGTAATGACCCAGTAAAACCAGGCGTTATCCTCCAGAAAAGTATTTATCATGTTATTGGCTTGCGACAGAGCCAGTCCGTCATTTGTCCTGAAATCATCTTCGCGCTAGGTCACAATTCTAAGAACATCCGCGCGCAAACTTTACGTTTGTATCCGTCGATGGAAATTCAATAAAATGTAACGCTTTTTTTCACAAACTTTCGCATCTTGCGCACAATATCGCGGACAATTTTGCGTCTCGTAAATACTATAACCTTCCAACGAATTATGTTTTTGGCGTCGAATTAATTTCACAGAATGCTGCGTTCAAATTTCACTACTATTGAACCTGAAAATACGCATTAGTTTCTAAATTTGACAATTTTTGAAAATTACAAAACGCACAGAGTTTGCCAATAATACGCGTGACGACCCGGGCTCGAACGTCAAAAAATCGACCAATTCAAAAACAAGGGAATCTCCGAACCTTCGCAAATAATTTCAATAACGATCAATAATACGAGCAATCCGCGACCGATATAAAAAAGAAAAGGGAAATAAAGAATACACACCCGTAGGGAATTCGAAGCCACTTTTGAAACTTTCCTTATCAAGTTACGTTCAAGTGACGAGTCGTGTTATGGTTCCGAGCTGTCAGACGGCTAACCTTCATTCTCGCGCTGATCATACTCGTAACATCGCGACGAGTGAGAAAGAATATTAAAGAAAGAAAAACAATTGTTTACCGCAACAGCGAGAGATTTTGCCATTCCGCGGGTCTATGTACCGATTGACACAATTTCCAGTATGAATTTCACATCGTCGATTCACGTAGCCCTCATCGCGGCTCTTCGTGTTGTCATTTCGCTAAGCATAACGCTCGATGACTAGTTCACCGATACTGCAAAGTTCAATTAATCGGAGGCCCGACTGACATATCGCAACGTTGATATCAACGTTCACGTCGCGACCTCGCGAAAATACACGTGAAAAGGGCTAAGAAATGTTTGGACGACGCCCACGTGACCGAAATACTGTCATCTTTGGCAAATTGGGTTCGCAAAATAAATTGTTGACGCGACAACGCACACTCGAGTGTTACCCGCGACCTATGCGCTATACGCCCGTGGCGATTGCCGTCACGAGAATGTGTGCGTGCATGAACACACTTGAAGGTTGTACACAATGGGCAGCGGGAATGGGAAATGCTTTTTTTCGTGTGCTACTACTCCTTACACTCCAAGGCGTGCTCGGGTCAAAGTTTGCCGCGATTGCGAGAGAGAAACAGGGAGGGGGGAGATCACAGTGAAAGAATGCGACTGCTTTCTCCGGCAATCAACATTTTGAAATGAAAAGTCAATTCGGATTTTTCATGCGGAACATTCTCGTTGGCCGAGTATTAAGGTCGATCGGGCCGTGCCGGAGAAAGTGCCGAAGACATTTTCAAGGCCCCTGCGGTTTCCGCCCCGAGGATCACGGAGGTTGGAGTACAGGAGCCTAAACTCCGTACTTCGTCTCCAAAATGTAACAAATAAGTGCGGCACTCAAGTGGCGCTGGTGTGGATGGAGGTCAAATGCGGAGATTTACGATAACCGGGTACGGCGTGATCACGATCTCTGTAAACGGGTAAAGAAGCTCCAGCGTTTTTCAGTGGTGGGGAGTGTCACTGTAGCACGGTCTTACATACAGGCCTTGCAACGAAGCTCAATTTTCGTAGTGGGGGTAGGCACGCTTATCGGCTTCACTTTTCGATTCACTAGGCCCCACTACGCGTCGCTACTAGCAAGGGGAAGTAGTTTGCCCCTTACCTCTTACCGGCGAATGGGCCCAAGGTGTTTGCGTATGTTTTTGTGGCGCGATTGTCGAAAAAACCTTTATTTGCGACCATATACCAGAAGGTTCTACGCGATTTACAGTGATACATTTTTTATCGTGTTTTTACGCATAAGTGTGCATTTTTTTGGTAGTGTTTGCGAAAAAATGCGAAATGGCTAAGGGTTGCGCGGTTCGCAATTGTAAAACAGGGTACAAAAATTGTAAGCAGAAATGCTCCGTGTTTCGCGTGCCCAGAAACGTCGAACGATACAAAAAATGGCTCGATGCTATTCCGGGACTGAAAGAGTCTCAGTACGTGTGCGAAAAATATTTCGAAGAACGATGTATTGTGAGACATTGGAGAAAAAAGGATGTAAATGGTCGTAATATGTGCTGGTATGAATTAATGTATTCAAAAAGTTTTCAGTTTTTTTTCGATAAAAGTAGTCATCTTTTTTTTAATCAACACATTTTTTTATATTGGTTTCGTATATTATGCAGTTAACACGACAGTACGGTAAATTAAGTTAGGGCAAACGGCGAATGCGTTGCGTTCAGGAGGGAAAAGGACAGAAGAGCTATTTCTTTCTTCGTCGCACCACTCTTCCCCTTGCCGTCACGCACCAAGCGGCAGAAATCGGAATAAAAAACAGAACCGCTAAGGGTGCCTACCCCCACTACCGCCGTTGTCAGACCTGTATGCAACATACATAACCTCAATACGGCGAGCAACGGTGTGAGCGGTTGAAAACGTGTGTCCAAGAAGACTAGAGGTAAGGAGTACGAACGCAGTGTTGAAGAAACGTCCATGGAAATCCAGATGAGAAGGGTGGCGCTGCTCTCCACCGAACCGAATTGAAATCAGGAACGAACCAGTGCCGTACACTATGCAGAAAGCACCATATGCAAGCATATGCAACGATAATTTGATCAAATTAATTGTAAAAACAGTGCCGTACGATATGCAAAAAGCACCCTTTGCTTCTTCATATGGAACGGTAATTTGATCAAATTAATTGTGAAACCAGTTGGTGCAGGAAATTTCTATATATTAGATAGATAGAAGTCTTATATAGATAATATAGATTGTTTTGGAGAATAATAACGAAATGCGGAAATTTAGTCAATATGTTTCTGTTCATTGCAGAAGCAGTAAAAAATAAAATTTATTTATAGACCCAAGAAAATTCATGAGAATTTTGAATCCAGACACAACTTTTACAAATCACCAGACATCATGATACGCTGTACAGATAAAGAATAATAATGAAATATAGAAATTAAGTCAATGTTTTTTTTTCGCTGAGGAAGCAGTAACAAACAAAATTCATTTATAGACCTAAGAAAATTCATAATAATTATGAATCTAAACAAACCTTCTATAAATTATCACTCATTTTGATACGCTATACAGATGAAGAATAATAACGAAATACACAAATTAAGTCAATATGTTTTTTTTCCGTTGCAGAAGTAGTAACAAACAAAATTTATTTCTAGATACACGAAAATTCATGAGAATTTTGAATCCAGACAAAACTTTCACAAATGATCGCACATCATATTCATACATTATAATACGCTGTACAGATAAATAATAATAACGCAATACAGAAATGAAGTCAATATATTTTTATTTTCGTTGCGGCAGCACTAACAAACAAAATTCATAAGAATTTTGAATCAAGACAAACCTTTTACAAATTATCACACATTATGATACGCTGTACAGACAAAGAATAACAACTTAATACAAAAATTAAGTCAATATGTTTTTTTTTCGTTGCGGAAGCAGTAACAAACAAAATTTATTTCTAGATACAAGAAAATTCATGAGAATCTTGAATCCAGATAAAGCTTTTACAAATGATCACATATCATATTCACATATTATATACGCTGTACAGATAAAGAATAATAACTAAATGCAGAAATGAAGTCAATATGGTTTTTTTTGTTGTGGAAGCAGTAACTAACAAAATGCATTTATAGACACAAGAAAAATTGATAAGAATTTTCAATCTCGACTGAGGTTTTACAAATTCTCACACATCATATTCCCACCGATGATACGCTGTACAGATAGAGAATAATAACGAAGTACAGAAATTAAGACAATATATGTTTTTTTCATTGCAGAACCAGTAACTTACAAAATGCATTTATAGACACAAGAAAATTTATACAAATTTTGAATCACATCATATTCACACTGATGATACGCTGTACAGATAGAGAATAATAACGAAATAAAGAAATTGAGACAATATTTTTTCTTCGTTGTGGATGCTGTAACAGAATTTATTTATAGACACAAGACATTCATAAGAATTTTTTAATCCAGATAAAAGTTTTACAAATGATCACACATCATATTCCCATATTATGATACTGTACGTTGCACAGATAAAAAATAATGACAAAATACCGAAATTCAGTCGATGTGTTTTCTTATCGTTGCGGAAGCAGTAACAAACAGAATTTATTTATAAACATCAGACAATACACAACACTCCTTCGATAGTTTTCGCCGCAGATCACGATAAATATATTTTACACCGAGACACAATTATTTTTTATTAATCGCGAAATTCGTTAGTCCGCACGGTCCGTACACGCTTTATTCCAACATGGATGACAAGCGGGAATCATCGATGGGGGATGGCGTCGGTTGCGTTCTTGTCGCTCAGTTCATTTCGGTTCGGTGATGAGCAGCGACGCACGCGGTGAAACCACCAACCACTAATAACTGGATTTCCGTGGACGCTTTTGGATCGTGATCGCCGTAAGCGTTCGGACTCCTTAGCTCTAGTCTTCTTGGTCCACACAGTTCGACTCCCCGAACTGCTGCGGCGCGAACAGCGCCGTTTCGGTGAGTCACAAAATTGAACTAGACTACAATGCGCTGCTTGAGCTTAATGTTGCTTAATTCGGTACTTCCAATTTGTGAAATATTGAGACGGCATTGGTTTTGACTCACACCGATTGACTGGGAAAAAAACATTTAACGCGTGACCGTAACTTGTCCAATGTGAAGACAACAATTTCGTGGCTGTAATAATAATGATTTAATGATATATATTTTTTAATAATCCCTATATATTATTAAATAATAATTGAATGCGAATTTGCAATTGATTTATTATTGTACTAATTTCGCGGACAAATCGCTTCAACTACGGAATTCTCACGACCTTTGATAGCCGGCAGGTTATACGTTCCATATTTTCAGAGAAAATGCTTCGAAAAGATTAAAACATTTGTTTGAAAATATTTATACAATATTCCCAAAGTTTGAATATATTCTATTCATTCATTCCTTGTAAAAAAGTCACGAAAATCACTAAAAAGAAACGTACTCCTAAACTGGTTTCCCACCTTAATAAAAGTGTGTCACAACCAATTATTATACTCAAAAATAAACTGAAATAAAAAAATTTGCGCTAATTTAGTAGATTTCGATGTTTTTTTAAATGTTCTCTAAAAAGTCTCAGCTACGAAAATTCTTCTGCTAGTCACATTTTTCTAAGTTTGATCATTAATATTTCATTTAAATATTTCATGACCCCCTGTTTTTCATTGTTGCTACGGAATGTTTGGAGTTTTTTACACGCGTGAGCAGTGTATATTAGGCATCTAGAGTTATTTAGTGTATAAATTATTAGATATAAACGTGGCCAGCGTGTCATCTCCATAAGGTGCCGTGAAAATGAGACGATTTTTAAAGCCGTAATTTGTCGTTAAAAATTCGATAACTTGGCTTGAATTTTTACCAGTTTACTGGGATGTATTTTTACTTCGTCATAGACGAAAATCAGTTGATTGTGAGATATTCTGATTCGTGAAAGGAATGCCTTAAGGCGAAGGAGAAGTCGCATGACGTGACATTACGAAAGACATAGCTGAAACTTTCGAACAGATATGTGTCAGAGATGAATACATTTATCGCGAAAGTGAATGAGAGCCTGATACTCCATTTTCGATTAAAAAACCAAACATGTCTGAGAAAACGATCCGAAAATTTGTGAGGTTATGTTAACCTTGTGCATGCTCTCAATTCTCTGAATCTCTGGAATCTATTACGCTCTTCGTTCCCACGATTATCTGATTGCGGAATACGAATAAAACCGAAACAAGGGACCGGCCGTGACGTTTTTCCCACACGAAACGTACTTTCAGCCGGATCAACGAGGCAATTTCGTAGAGGCCGCTCTCGGCCCACGTCACGGAAACTTCGAAATAGGGCGTTGAAAAAAGAATGTATATTTCGTCGCGCCGGAACTTACGAAGCAAAACTATGCGCGTATCCCATTAATTTTAAAAGCACCGTGAGGAAGTGACAATTTATGAACGACGCGCCATTATATTATTACCATCAGCGCGACGAATCGCGATAAGAGATAGTGCGGGCGAGAGACGGAGTGAGGGATAGCGAGAGCGCGAGCCTCGTCGCTATATGGCATCCGCATAAAAGGCTACAAGCTACCATAGGAGTACTGCGAACACCTGAGCGCGATATCCGCCTGGGATACACGATTCTTTCAGCAATACAAAAATTCTTCATACTCCAGTCTCGCTTACCGCGTGACACCTCGTGGCCAGAAAAACCGAGGAATTTTCGTGAATTTTTTCCGGGTAAACGTGCGCGAGTTTACAAATATTGTTATTTTCTTACATTAAGGGGTTAGGCCACGGTAACGGGTATAAAATCATGTGCGAATTTAACAATTTTTTTCGTATGAAAAATTGATTCGCTCGTAAAATTAATTACACATCTATTTAGTATGAATATCAAGCTGTTAGGATATATATATATATATATTTTCGATGTACAAAATGGCCGACTACTATTTTCTTTTCTTATCTTTTTTTAGGCGCTCCGCGGCGTGACATTTAGCATCCCCTATTTTTTACCTGGTCAAAAAAACAAATTCTCATCAATCTACATTAGAATACCTAGAGAAGTACGTACGGAATTTAAAAATATTGTTTTATTCAAAAGTTGTAGGTATTTGAACTTAAGAAATGAATTTTCAGTGAAAAATTTCGTTATAACTACTCATAAACTGCTCATAAAATGAAAAGTTTTCGAGTGAAAATTGTTGAAGTTATTTGTTACGCCAATTGGAAAAAAGTTGTTTCGAGAAGTTTCGCGTAGGAGGCCATTTTGTACATCGAAAATAAAAGAAACAACAGCTTGATATTCATACTAAATAGACGTGTAATTAACTTTATGAGTGAATCACTTTTTCATACGAAAAACAATTTTAAATTCGCACATGATTTTATACCCGTTACTGTGGCCTAAGGACTTAAATAGTACAGTTTCAAGGTTAACTGACTTTCGTCTATATCATCGAATAAAAGTACATTCCAGTATATTGGTAAAATTATAAGCCGTTACCGTCTCATTTATACGGCACTTTATGGTGACGACACGTTCGCCACATTCGTAGAACGTGTCTCAAAATGACCTGACATTTAAATTTATTAATAAAACGTATTGTTTATTTGAAAAGTACGAATATTACTATTTTAATATAAGGTAAAAACATGGAGGTTATGTGTGTAATACAATATGCCATAAATGGCATAAACAGCATGGACTTGGAAGACATATTCTTTCAACGAGATGGCGCAACCTGCCACACTGCGGGCGAAACAATGCAGTTATTGCGGACGAAGTGTCACGGTCGTGTTATCTCGCGCCGCGGCGATGTGAATTGGCCACCAAGATCGTGCGATTTGACGCCATTGGACTTCTTTCTTTGGGGTTTTCTGAGAGGAAAAGTGTATGCCAATGATCCACAGACCATTTCGGAGCTCAAGGAAGCAATTGGACACACCATTGATGAAATAAGTCCGCAATTATGACAAAATGTTATTGAACATTTCGTCAAAAGAGTGAACGTTTGCAAACAGGGACGAGGCGGGCATTAATCGGATATTGTGTGCCATACATAACTTCCATGTTTGTAGCTTATATTGAAACAAAAATATTCGTACTTTTCATTTAAATAATACGTTTTATTAATAAATTAAAATGTCAGGTCATTTTGAGACATCCTATATCTAATCATTTACACACCAAATAAATCTCGATACCTCATATAAAGTGCTCAACGGGTGTAAAATTTTTTGAAAAACGTTTTTCACCGTAATCACTGCTGCTCGGTAATAAATCATCCGAAATAACAAAAATCAAACGCGTTTACTCTTTGCGTGAAATTATCGAGTGCTTGTACTTAAGGCGAAGTAGAAGATCTACCACGTGACATGTGAGTGCGAGAGAGATAGCTGAAATTTTCGAACAGAGATTTCTCAGAGGTGAATAATATTTAGGGCAAAAGGAAATCATCAAGCTCTGCGTCAGGATATTCTCCAGACCTAATGCTTTGTTTTTCCTTAAAAAATTTAACGATCTATGAGAAAATTGGTTTGGAAAATTTGTGAGGTTATGTCGACCTTGTACATGCCCTTAATAAAACATTCAATTAAAAAAAAATGGCCGTAGTCCAAAGTGAAAGTATCGATTTCCGGTGAAACAACGCTTTATTTTCGTTGATAAAAACAAAACTATGCATCGAAATTACAAATTTCTTCGTTCAAGCACGACGTTTTGATATGTAAAATAAGCTTATAAAATTTAAAGTTGATCGGTGCAGTATTTTTTTAGATATAGCCGTCACCGATTCCGAAAAAGTCATTTTGTCAAAAACGCCTTTAAAGTTCGTCGGTTCGCGGAACTTCTGAACGTCTCCTCAATTTCAAACGGCGCGACTCGAAATGTTCACGGACTACTTTTGAAATGTTATATTTTGAGAATCCGTCGAGGACCAAAAATCGATATTTTCAAGAATTCAACTAGATGCCAAGCCCTTAAGTTTCTTCGCGCCCCGCAAAACATCAGTTGCGTCTCACGCTACGTGCCCATCTCCGTTGGGTACGCAAGCGATAATAAAAGATCACATCGCCTGCTTCCGCCCCGATAGTGCAAGCCAATCGTCATCCGAGTCACTTTCGTGACCGACGTAAACATTTCCCGAGATCTGGATCATTCTCAATGTCAGATGAAGTAGATCGTCGAAAGTTTCGAGCATGTTTATTGCATCGCGCGTGAATCGGCTCTATGCAACCAATTCCAGCACCGTAATCTCGCCAACAACGATAACATCGATGGTCTTGTGATAACCGAGGTCACAGAGAAAACCGCAACTCGATCCTGGACAAACGTCGTACAGAAGGAAAAAAAACGTTGCTCAAAGTCGTCTGAGCCTCGTCGAGTGTCGACAGTTTGTCACGGTACGTCGGTTCTCGCGTTGTTCCGCCCGTTCGTGTGTACGGTACGAAACGCGCCCTCGCCGCCCTCCACACATCGCTCTCGCCTACGCGAGCGTTCGTACGTACGCGCGCGCATACAGGTGGAAACATACGCCTGTACGGCTACTTCCGTTGTTGGGGCTTCCACCCACCGCGGGCGCAAACAAGCCCGGCGACGTTTCCAGACGATCCTCCAGAGGTCGCGAAAAAAAAACACGCGAAATGAGTGAAGCTTCTTCTAATCCGTCATACCTAGGCCTAGATCTCAGCACACAGCAGGTAAAGAAATATAAACGAAAAAGAAACCGCGTCACGAGCGAGTGCACTAACCAACGTGTATGACTGGATAATAATCGTCGCATCTCGCACCGCTCTTAATCGCTTCGGCACGCATAACTGTTCTTTCGGGTTATCGTCTGCGCAACGTTATTCGCTCCTAAAACCCACCTGTTCTTCCCCCTCCCCCCCGCCATGCTGCCTTCGTCTCTTTCTCGACGCTCTTTCGTATTTTTCATTTATCGCACACGCACGCAAACGGAGTAGAAACCGGTAATGTATCGCACCAAACTCACACGGCTACGATGCATACGTAACTAGCGGTATGTTTGATCGATGACGCAACGGCTGCTGGAAAAATACATCGCGCGCGATAGCCGCGTTTCGAACACATCTTCATGTAGTTCTCACGTTCGCCACCTCGTGTGTCAAATTGTCGGAGAACGTTCGGCGCTTTAGACTTGTCAGATTTACCTTACGCCTGTGTAGATTTCGCTATCTGCGGCGAACGAAATTTTTTTGCGGCGGCGATTCGAAAAATGCTCGGACCTGGTCCGAAATATTCGAAATTGACCAGAAAAATTGAGTAGCCGGTGTAAGACACTTGAGGCCAGGGCAAAGCAGGTGTCTGCGACCTAACCTCAAAATCGGTAACGAAATAATGAACAGATTTATCGATTCTTTCGAAGGCATTGGATAAGTTCGCAATTGGTCGTGATTATTATCAGTAGGTTATTAAATGGTGTCAATTCGTTGAGAATTTAATAAAGCGAGGGTACATGTGGAAATTACGTACAAAATTGGGTGGTCGATCGGTGGTATCGATATCGAGTAATCGGGGAAAAAAACATTAATCGTCGCAAGACGTAGAGTGGCGCCGCGCGGTCGATGGCGAAACAATCCCGTATGATTCGGAGGAGTCTTGACGCGCATGCGCGCATGTTGACTCGGTGAAAAAAACGCGCCGATTTCAAACGACAATAGCGTGGTTTTTTTGTGCAGTGAGAAAGGGAGGATAGAACGATGCTGCTGCGTTTACGTGCCGTTGCATTTCGCAGAGACTACGATGGCGTCATTGAATAAATCGCTCAGGCGTCTTTCTGTCTCTTACACGCTTTATCGCACGAAAATATAAACATGCGCGTAGAGGCGGGAGCGGGGTCGGCAGCGGATCATACGTATACAAGCTGGGGTTATCGCACGGTTTATCTGAGTTGTAAAGATGTCGCTACATAAGCTTCTCGATGATAAGAAATGTATCACTTTACAGGCGAGCTTCCCGGTGCAGTTTCGTTTGAAACTACAAATGACACCATTTTCGTACTCTTCTGTCCTTTGGTACCATTTTTTTCGAAAGTATAAACGGTATGAAATGACACCATTTTGTACCGTTCTCTTTCAAAATGTAAACAGCGCCATTTTGGTACCATTTTTATTGCAAACTGTAAACGGCACGAAACGGTACAATTATGTTTGAAACTATGAGCGCTACACAATTTGGGACATTATGGAGCATTTAAACTATAAACCACTAGTACCAACTGGGTGCCATTTTTTTCGACAGTATAAACGATACGGAATTCTATCATTTTTATTCGAACTATTAACGGTACAGAATGGTACTATTCGTATACCATTCTCCTTTAAAATGAAAACAGTCCCATTTTAGTGCCATTTTTATTCCAAACTGTAAACGGCACGAAATGGTACAATTTTGTTTGAAACTATAAACGGTACACAATTTGTCACAATATGGAGCATTTGAACTATAAACCACTAGTACCAACTAGGTGCCATTTTTTCAAAAGTATAAGCAGCACGGAATCGTATAATTTTTATTCGAACTATAAACGGTACAGAATGGTACTATTTATACTGTTCTCTTTCGAAATGTAAACAGTGCCATTTTGGTACCATTTTTATTCCAAACTGTAAACGGTACGAAATGGTACGATTTTGTTTGAAACTATGAATGGTACACAATTTGGAACGATATGGAGCATTTAAATTGTAAACCGCTAGTACCAACTAGGTACCATTTTTGTTCGAAAGTATAAACGGTACGGAATGGTATCATTTTTATCCGAACTATTACCGGGACAACATGACACTATTTTTATATCCTTCTCTTTTAAGATGTAAACAGTGCCATTTTGGTACCATTTTTATTGCAAACTGTGAACGGCACGAAATTGTACAATTTTGTTTGAAACTACAAACGGTAAACATTTTGGGACAATATGGATCATTTAAACTATAAACCACTAGTACCAATGAGGTGCCATTTTTTCAAAAGTATAAACAGCACGGAATGGTACCATTTTTATTCCGAACTGTGAACGGTACGAAACGGTACAACTTTGGGTGAAACTATAAACAGTACAAAATTTGGGACAATATGGAGCATTCAAACTATAAACCACTATTACCAATTGGGTGCCATTTTTTTTTCAAAAGTATAAACAGCACGGAATGGTATCATTTTTATCCGAATTATTAACGGGACAGAATGACCCTATTTGTATACCGTTCTCTTTCAAAATGTAAACAGTGCCATTTTGGTACCATTTTTATTCCAAACTGTAAACAGCACGAAATTGTACAATTTAGTTTGAAACTACAAACGGTACACATTTTGGGACAAAATAATACTATTTAGGTGCCATATTGTTCCAAATTCGCATTTGAAGATATAGCAAAAAAAAAATAATCTTATCTAAGGAAAAAATGATTTTGTCACTTTAGTTGAAAGCTATAGTGGTTGACGACAATCTGACCGTCCTCCACGAGACGAGCGTCCAATTCGACAATGATCTGCCAGAGTTCAGGTGAGTCAACGACGATTTCCAGAAGCCTTCGAGTAACCCAACGACGCAACACTTGATCGACGGCCTTGTTTCGTTCTGTTTGTTCCGGGCCACAGAACGTACGGCGGAGTCTTGCAGAAGAAGGAAACCCCCCACGTGGTTGTTGCACCGTGTCTCATGTGGGTCAAAGCACTGGACATGATACTCGACAAGCTGCGAGTGTGCGGTGTCGATTTTAGCCGAGTCGTCGCTATTTCCGGCTGCGCTCAGGTATCTTTTTCAATCCAATGCCTTCCGTTCATTTTTTTAAGGGGTTAGGCCACAGTAACGGGTATAAAATCATGTGCGAATTTAACAATTTTTTTCGTATGAAAAAGTGATTCACTCATAAAATTAATTACACATCGATCTAATTTGAAAATCAAGCTGCAAAAAAAATATATTTTTTTTCGATGTACAAACTGGCCGACTACTAATATTTTCTTTTGTTATCTTTTTTTAGGCGCTCCGCGGCGTGACATTTAGCATCCACAATTTTTGACCTGGAACAAAAAACAAAAATTCTCGTCAATCTACATTAGAATTCCTAGAGAAGTACGTACGGAATTAAAAAATATTGTTTTGTTGAAAATTTGTCGGTATTTGAATGCATTTTTCGTGAAAAATTTCGTATAAAACTGCTCATAAAATGAAAAGTTTTCGACTAATCAGAAATTCCGTACGTACTTCTTGAGTTATACGCTCAAAGTCGGTGAAAAAAAATGTTCTTGCTAAAATCGAATAGTAACTTATTCTTATGATGATAAAGCACCGTTTTAGCGAAAAAAATCGATTTTTTGAAAATTCTACTGTGGCCTTACCCCTCAAGGCGTTACGCACCTCTCGAAACTAACCGAAAAAAAGATGATCGCGTTTTTTGTTTTCTTGTCCAGCAACACGGCACGGTCTATTGGAACAAGGGAAGTGGTCGGCAACTGAGGAGTCTCAATCCTGACAAATTTTTGCACGAACAACTGGCTACCTCGTTCTCGTCGAGCCTCTCGCCCATTTGGATGGACTCGAGCACGAGCGAATTTTGCAAAAGCCTCGAAGATACGATCGGCGGTCCTCGCGTAAGGTCACACCCACGGCTTGCGTTATTCGTTCATTTTTCGTATCCGGATAATATGGACAGTAGCGAATCTTACTATCAGAATATATCCGGGTTTTTCGGATAATTCGGATAAATTTGAAACAAAAAAAAACAAAGGAAATCGGTTAAAAAGTAGTTTCATTGATATTTATTAAAATTAAACCAAAATTTGTCTCTCTTCACTATAGCTAATGGACGACATTAACATTTTCAATATCACAAAATGATCGAGAATAATGGTATGCTACTATTTACCATGAAATATTAAAATAAAATATGAATAATTCAAAGCAGGTAACTCTTTCCTCTAAAACTTAAACTAATTATCATAGTAACAATGAGATCGTAAAATATCAAACGAAATAAAAAACAATCATTGACAAATGAAAAAACATAAAACTTCTTCTAAGATTTAAAAATTAAGGCGGGATATACCAGGAAAAAAATAAGCAATACTGAGGAATTTTTTTAACTAAGAAATAATTATTCTACAATTATCAAACTTTGGGTATACTTTAATAGTATATTAAAATATACAAAACAATTTTTTACATTAATTCATCATCAAAATGGCGGTGCTGTGGTAGACTTTGATTTGCAAAAAAGTTCACACATTTTTTCAGTTAGAACATGTATAGTTTCTATGTGACGGTAATTAAAACGAAGAAAATGCAAATTTAAGAAAATGGCACGCATTTACAAAAAAAAATCATCATTTCACGCAACATTTCTGTAAACAGTGGATGAAAAAGGCGTTTTTTTTTTCGATTTTTCAAAAACAATTCTCGTCAAGTCGAAGGTACCAATATTATCAATATTTCTACCAAGTTTCAACTCAATCGGCTTAAGGCGTTACCCCCACTTGTAGCGCAAAAAAGGCCTTTTTCATGAATTTTTTCAAAGAAAACTACAAAACTTTTTTAATCGATCAATATACCATCTTAAAGAACACATCTTGAAGAACTTTCAGTAATTTTTTTATTGAAAAATATTACATTGTTTAGTGGCAAATGGCCGTCAATGAAATAATGTTTTTATATACACGGTTTGCGGTGACCAACATTGCGGCGAAGTGGATCATCTGAAAAAAAAATGCGGATGGATTTAGTCAAATATAAGTATAAACTAGTCTTTAATCGAAGGATTTTAAAAAATATTCATTTTTCACAAAATGGCGGACAGTCAAAGTTAATGGTTCGATTTTAACGAAAAAAACGGCCGTTTTTTGGCTATAAAACGGCCATTTTTATTCGAAAAAAAAATCGAACGAGTAAAGACTACATTTTTATGTATTAAATAAGCCTGCAAAATTTCAAGAAGATCGGTTCATTAGTGTTCGAGTAATCTTGGTCACCGACTTCAGAAATGCCATTTTGAGAAAAACGCGTTTAAAGTTTCAATTTCAGTTTACACGAAGAAAATATTTTTTTTTGTAAACTTACATAGAGTCATCTATTCCGGGCATTAAAAAAAAAACTGCACTTCAAATTGCACTTCAAAAAAATGCAATAAAAAAAATCGATTTTTTCAAAATCGCAAACCCAAATCCAAACCCAAACCCATCACCCAAAAGTTAGCCGATACGCGCGTCTCTTTCTCTGTCTAATTTTTTTCCCACTTTTTCCGTCTCTCTCAGAAACTCGCCGAAATTACGGGCTCGCGAGCCTACGAGAGATTCTCGGGCCCTCAAATAGCCAAAATGTCACGCGACAAACCGGATGCCTACAACAATACCGAGGTATGTCCCTACGAGGAAAAGCTTCTGTACACTTCGAGGTAAAAAGATCGCGGCTATCGAATATGAATGTTCAGTATTGAGGTATTTCTTTCACGAACCCGAATATTTAAGAATTAACTTATTTTCGTCTATAATCAACTATTCAACTATAAAATTTCAAGCCAAGTTACCGAACTTTTAACGGGGTCATCCCATGTGACAGCTATTTTTTGTTCGCTTTTTTGGGATTTTTTTATGAACCATTCAAACACACTATCTTTGAATTTTTACCACATATTTATTGACACTTTTACAGACCCTCAGAATTTTATCAAACAAAAATAACGAGTTGAATCGACTTTACGCCGTTCGGAAGACACTCATGTGCGAAAAAAGTTGATTGACGGCTGCCATATGATTCCGGTGGTTTTGCTCATCTGAACTCGAGTAATCGACCGGCATTTCAATTTGTAGACCTGTGGCTATCGCCGGAACTAGAGTAAAGTAAAAATATCGAAAATTCAATTTCACGGTTTTAAACGTTAAGTTCCAAGCTTCGTCATTGTTTTTCGACTTTTTCAGCTTAAAAAAACTATGGCTGATATCAGAAATATTTACGTTCGGGTGAGGAGTATAAATATGCTCACTATACTTAAAAAATTTGAGCGAAATCCGTTCGATAGTTTTTGAGATATCATGGAAGCCAATTTGAACAATACAGTTTTGAGAAAAACCCGTTTAAAAGTTCAAGTACGATTTACACAAAGAAAATGTTGACTCACCATTGGTTTGCTATGCCGGGTCCATACAACAGGCACACTTTTTTGCAATTTTTGCAAGCAAAATTTTCGTTTTTTTTTTTAAATTTGTCACATGGGGTGACCGCCATAAGGGGTTAGGCCACAGTAATGGGTATAAAATCATGTGCGAATTGAACAATTTTTTCTCGTATGAAAAAGTCATTCACTCATAAAATTAATTACACATCTATTCAGTATGAATATCAAGCTGTTAGAAAAAAAAATATATATTTTTTTTCGATGTACAAAATGGCCGACTACTATTATTATCTTTTTTAGGCGCTCCGCGGCGTGACATTTAGCATCCACAATTTTTGGCCTAGAACAAAAAACAAAAATTCTCGTCAATCTACATTAGAATACCTCGAGAAGTACGTACGGAATTTGAAAAATATTGTTTTATTCAAAAGTTGTAGGTATTTGAACTAAAGAAATGAATTTTCAATGAAAAATTTCGTTATAGCTGCTCATAAACTGCTGATAAAATTAAAAGTTTTCGATTAATCAGGAATTCCGTACATACTTCTCTGCAAAATGCAATTAGGAACATAACTTTTAAATTTGAAGTAAATCGAGTGAAAATGGTTGAAGTTATTTGTCACGCCAATTGGAAAAAAGCTGTTTTGAGAAGTTTCGAGTAGTCGGCAATTTTGTACATCGAAAAAAAAAAATATATTTTCTAACAGCTTGATATTCATACTAAATAGATGTGTAATTAATTCTATGAGTGAATCACTTTTTCATACGAAAAAAATTTGTCTAATTCGCATTAAATTCGCGTTAAATTCGCCTAACCCCTTAACAAAACATTTCGACTCTAAAAATCGTCTCATTTATACGACGCTTTATCGAGATGACAAGCTGGCCACATTTATATCTAATAATTTACAAACTAAATAACTCTCGATGCCTGACATAAACTGTTCACGCGTGTCACAACAATCTAAAGTTTCCGTAGCGACAATTAAGGCGTTACCCCCACTTGTAGCGCAAAAAAGGCCTTTTTCATGAATTTTTTTAAAGAAAACTGCAAAACTTTTTTAATCGATCAATATACCATCTTAAAGAACACATCTTGAAGAACTTTCAGTAATTTTTTTATTGAAAAATATTACATTGTTTAGTGGCAAATGGCCGTCAATGAAATAATGTTTTCATATACACGGTTTGCGGTGACCAACATTGCGGCGAAGTGGATCATCTGAAAAAGAAAATGCGGATGGATTTAGTCAAATATAAGTATAAACTAGTCTTCAATCGAAGGATTTAAAAAAATATTCATTTTTCACAAAATGGCGGACAGTCAAAGTTAATGGTTCGATTTTAACGAAAAAAAACGGCCGTTTTTTGGCTATAAAACGGCCATTTTTTTCGAAAAAAAAAATCGAATGATAAAGACTACATTTTTATGTATTAAATAAGCCTGCAAAATTTCAAGAAGATCGGTTCATTAGTGTTCGAGTAATCTTGGTCACCGACTTCAGAAATGCCATTTTGAGAAAAACGCGTTTAAAGTTTCAATTTCAGTTTACACGAAGAAAATATTTTTTTTTGTAAACTTACATAGAGTCATCTATTCCGGGCCCATACAGAAGTATGGGCCCGGATACTTATACTACAAAAAAATGCAATAAAAAAAAATCGATTTTTTCAAAATCGCATGTGGGGGTAACCCCTTAAAACAGCGGGTCACCGAATGTTAAAGAAAATATTAATGATAAAACTTGGAGAAATATGCCCAGCAGAATTTTTTTAGCCGCGACTTTTTACATAAAACGTAAAAATGTAAAAATCTACTAAATTTGGGCGAAATTTTGTTTTTCAGTTCATCATTGGGTATAACAATTGTTCGAAATTAATTTTTTTATTAAGCGCCACCGTAATTTACCGATAATTTATAAGGGCCCTGCGTGTGCCCCCACAAAATACGGCCCTCCGCGAAAGGAATACCTTAATTAATTGTCGAGCCACTACAAGCTGACCCAAACGAAGCAACAATTGGGCAACACAATTGTACACAGGAACAAACATGCGCGTTTCACGAGAAGTTTCCTTTACTTTCTAGAGAATTTGTCTGATAAGCAGTTTCGCGGCGTCTTTGTTCCTCGGAGATTTTGCTCCGATCGACTGGTCCGACGGTTCCGGAACAAATTTATTCGACATTCGTGCGAAGGACTGGAACGACCGTTTGCTCGAGGTACGATTTCTCCAAGACTGCGTCGAGAATTACAAACAAGAGTATAGAGATTCGATGACGTTTTTTCGAATATAAAATTGGCATCAATTAACTCGAATCTGTTGTTCTCGCTGTTTTTTTTTCGACAAAGGCCTGCGCACCCAGGTTACGCGAGAAATTGGGAAAAACCGTGCCTTCCTACACCAACATCGGTCCCGTGTCGCCATACTTCGTGGAGCGTTTCGGTTTCAACGAGAAATGCAGAATCGTCGCCTTTACAGGAGACAATCCGGGTTCCTTGATAGGCGAGTATATTGCTCTTTTTACAAGCTTTTATTGAACTTGACTGTCTCTCCGGTTCGAAAATTTGAAATCCATTTTTCAAGCACTTGCTGGCATCCGATTGAGCTGAAATTTGAATAAAAAAACTTGCCTGGGTTATAATAATAAAATAAAAATATTACAGTCGTGCTTTATATGGGAATCGGAAAAAAATTAGAAGGCTAGTTTTTTGACAGGTGATTTTGTAGGTGCCACAGGTGTTAATTCCAAGTTTGCCTAAAAATCGGGGTGTAGGATTTTTTTAGGGGATGAAGGGAGCTGATGGTGGATTAATGCCAAACTACAACCCTCACGAGGTCGGCGCCGGGAGACAAAATGTTCAGAAAAATCCGGCCTTCATTTTTGTCCACGGCGCCGAAGTCGTGGAAGTTCATTTTGGGGGTGAAAAAATGAGTTGAAATTTTGAAAAATCAGTTTTAATTCGATAACGCTTTAGGAAAAATTCATCCAATTTTTGTTCAAATGGGAACGTTGTAGCCCTTGGAGTACGCGTCGATCGAGTATTTGATCATTCCTCTCCGATAATATCTTTACCCCTGAAACAATTATTGAAGTATAAAAAAAATGATTATCGAATAACTCAAAAACAATCGATTTTTCGGGGATGGTTTAAATGTACGAAATGTAGAGAATAATTTTCTCTATATTTTCGTTTCTATGGACCACCCTTGAATTTTGCTCTTTCCAACCCCACTCGGGGGTTGAAAATTCAAAATGAAATTCTGGGAAAACTATTGACCGAAAATAAAGAAATACGAGTTTGAGAACATGGACAAAAATGTAGCTGAGGGTTCAAGCTACAAATTGTTTCACGGCGGCGAATTCGTGCGGTCAATAGTTTTCCCAGTATTTCATTTTGGATTTTCCACCCCCGAGGGGGTTGGAAAATCAAAATTCAAGGGTGGTGCATAAGAATGAAAATATAGAGAAAATTCTCTACATTTCGTACATTTAAACCATACCCGAAAAATCGATTGTTTTTGAGTTTTTCAAAAAACCATTTTTTTTGCTATTTCAACAATTTTGTTGCGGGTGAAGATGTTGCCGGAGAGTGATGATCAAATACTCAATTGACGCGTCTTTTCTAGACCTACAACGTTCCTATTTGAACAACAAGTGTACGAATTTTTCCTAAAGAGTTATTGAATTAAAACTGACTTTTCAAAATTTCACCCCACTTTTTCACCCCCAAAATGAACTTCCACGACTTCGGCGCCATGGTCAAAACTAAAGCCCGGATTTTTCTGAACATTTTGTCTCACGGCGCCGACCTCGTAGAGGTTGTAGTTTGGCGTCAATCCAACCCCATCCCCCTTCATCCCCTAAAAAACCCTGCATCCTGATTTTTAGGCAAACTTTTTTACCCGCTTAAATTTAGCACCCGCGGCACCTACAGAATCACCTGTCAAAAAACTGGCCTTCCAATTTTTTCCGATTACGGGGTTTTTCAGCGACCGCACAACTGCATTATAAAGGTTTCGCGAGAAACTTTATAATAGTGTAATTGTAAATCGTGCTCGAGTCGACAAAGTTAGTGAACCCAAACTCGGTTGTCCTACCATTCGCCAATGGAAAATTTCAGTTCCCACCTCCCACCACCACTATCAGACTCTCGTTATCATGTGTAATGAAAAAGTGTTCATGATAAGAAAACCAATGAGCACAAAGTCGACTGTCGTAGTCCTAGTATATGCTATTAAGGAGTTGCATTGCCCACCCCTCACCTTCATCATCAGACCAGCGCCATGTTACCATATTATTGCATCGTCACCGAAGTTACATAGGTATGCCAAATTTCAGCTCAATCGGATGCCAGCAAGTGCTTGAATAATGGATTACAACTTTTGAACCGGAAAGATAAACGTACGCACGAAGCAAGTTAAATAAAATCTTGTAAAAAAATCCCAAAATGAGCTCTTTTCGACTGTCACAACTGAGCAAAACTCGTTGTAAAAGGGGGCCGGTTTGAGATTCCGAACTTTGAATGATCAGAACGCTCAAAACTCCGAAAATATACTACCCCGAAAGATCAAAACTCCGAAAGAATTTTACCCGAAAGACCAAAACTCCGAAAATCTGAACGGGGCCGGGTTGAAATTCCGAACGTTGAATGATCAGAATGCTCAAAACTCCAAAAATATACTACCCCGAAAGATCAAAACTCCGAAAGAATTTTACACGAAAGACCAAAGCTCCGAAAATCCGAACACCGTCAAAATAATTCGGCTATGGAAGTTTTAAAAGTTTCAAAATTTTCAATAGATCGACGAATCATTTCAAGAATTTTTTTTTTATTAAGAAGTGATTTTACGTCAATTTTGAAATCTGTCTAGACAATGTTATACGTTCTACATCATTTACAGTCAATTGTGTAGACTTTCGCTTGCATAATCTTGACGAACCTTGTCATTTCGGAACATTAAAATTAGGAATTTTAAACCGTCGGCGCATTCAAAGTTCGGACTTTCAACCCGGCTCTTATGTCAAGATCATCACAGCGAAAGTCTACACAGTTGACTGTAAATTATGTAGAACGTATAACATTGTCTAGACAAATTTCAAAATTGACGCAAAATCACGTCTTAAAAAAAATTCTTGAAAACATCGTCGATTTATTAAAAATTTTGAAACTTTTAAGGGGCTATACCAGTGTGAACGCTGAACATTTGGGTGATTTTCGTAAATTTTTTGGAAGAAAAGTACTCAATTGAATGTTGCGGAAAATTAAGAATATATTTGGCTATATTTTACCTATATTACATAATTTTTTCATAGAAAAATATTGAGATCCAAGCGACTTATGCGCTGCCTTCGGAGGCGCCAAAAAAAGTTCCTCCACTGCTGACATGATTCCGGCCGATTGAGTAGCTGAAACTAAAAAAGGAAAAAATGTCGTTAAACTGGAAGGTATTTCCTGTACAATGACGTAGAATTTTCGAAAAATATCAAAATCTAACAAAATGTCGTAGCTATGAAAAAAGTCTGTTTTCTTGCCTCTAAAATGGTCGTTTTTTTCAATGCCAAATCGTCAATTTTCATCCAATCAAAAATATCCTACGTCATTGTAGAGTAAATATATTCAAGAGTACTCAGTTCAAATTTAAACTCAATCGGATAATTGCTCGAGTTGCAATGTCAGCAAATTTGAAAAATCGCATTTCGAGAAAAACGCGTTTAAAGATTTAACTATCGATTTTTGCAAGATCAAATGATATTGATATAAATGATATAAATGATAATGATATTCTTGAAAGCATAAACTGTCGAAAAAGGCAAAAAAAATCGATTTTTTGAAAGTGTCACACTGGTAAAGCCCCTTAAAACTTCCATAGCCGAATTATTTTGACGGTGTTAAGATTTTCGAAGTTTTGGTCTTTCGTGTAAAATTATTTCGGAGTTTTGAGCGTTCCGACCCTACAAAGTTCGGGACTTCAACCCGGCCCCAAAAACCCCGAAAACTTTCCACGGAATTCCGGCCGAATTGCGTGTAATTTCGACTCGAGTCCCGAAGCCCAAGAAAGGCACCCTGTGGACCTAACGAAACCTCCGTTCTTTACATCCAACGATGACGATGTCCGCAGGCATGAGACTGAAAGCAGGTGACATCGCGTGCAGCCTGGGTACGAGCGACACTCTCTTTCTCTGGCTGAACGAGCCGAAGACCGAGCCCGAGGGCCACGTCTTTTGCAATCCCGTGGAGGCCGAGGCTTACATGGCGTTGCTCTGGTAAGCACATCCGAGTCCACGCACCGATCCGAATAATATTCGACGTGGACACAACCTCGAAGACACGACTCGCTTACGATCGGCAAAAAAAAAACAAATCAACCAGTCAACAACATTCTCCTTCTTTTCCAGTTTCAAAAACGGATCATTGACTCGCGAGAGAATCCGAGACAGCGCGGCGGGCGGTTCTTGGCAGCTGTTCAACGAATTATTGGACAGCACACCACGCGGCAATTTCGGCAACGTGGGCTTGTACTTCGATACGCGAGAGATACTACCGCCCCTCTTGGGCGATTACAGATTCAACAAGGGAAACGACGAGATCGGACGTTACAGCTCGAAAGAGGTCGAGGTGCGAGCTCTCGTTGAAGGACAATTCGTCGCCAAACGAGCACACGCGGAGGACTTTGGCTTGACGATTGGTTCGTCCCTCATTGACAATTAGGAAGCCTATTTCCTTTCGAACTTTCCTATCTTTGTGGTGTACAAGTTCCTGCCGATTTGCAGGTCCCAACACGCGAATCATCGCGACCGGAGGAGCCTCCGCCAACAAAGCCATACTTCAAGTTCTTTCCGACGTTTTCGCTTCCCCCGTCTATACTTCGGTGAGAAATTACGGGGTTTTAACGTGATTCGGTCCAGAACCGTTCGTAAGAACATTGAAAATAATAACTCTATCCAATTGTCCAATGCACTTAGACCATCCACTTAAAACTGTCCCGACACAAAAATGTTTCCAGAAAAACGCATTTTAATTCTATTTTTTCACATTTGCGAGGCCACTGTGACGTCTATATTTATCTACATTAGCCTCTAATGATTTTATTCATCGTGAAAATTATTAACTATTTTGAGGGTTATGAATAATAGGTAGCCAATTGCAACAAACGATTTTTATGTGTTATAACAGTTTTTAGAGAATGAGCGAGATGATAAACAACTGGCCGATTCGGCAGATATTCCTAAAAGCCTCTTTACACATGGCTAAATTCAGTGCACTAAATTTAGACACAAGTGGTGAGGGAATTCAGAACTTGCTCTTTACACTTGGTCTAATTAGCTTGCTAAATCAGTATAGACGTGTCGAACTCGATTTTAATTAATAAAAAGAGACGCAGGAAATGTAGGGTCAAAAATATTTACTCCTAAGAAAAAAAAATGTAAGCTATGCATCTATTAAATTTATTAGAGCCAAAAGATGCAAGAAATTTCCTAAGATTACGCTCTTAACAATTTGAAGAATTAGTGGGATTAGTTACACCGTACATACCAAAACAAGATACTTGGTTCAGAGACGCTGTGAGTCCGAGAGAACGACTATCCGTTACTTTGCGATTCTGAGCCACAGGAAATACATATGAAGATTTGAGTCCAGTTTACTTATTTCTGCACCACTTCTGCCAAAAATCATACCAGAAACGTGTTGGGCGATCAACGGGGTCAACTTGGTCAGTGGGGACAACTGATATGCGATTAAGGGTTTAGGCCACAGTAACGGGTATAAAATCATGTGCGAATTTAACCATTTTTTCGTATGAAAAAGTCATTCACTCATAAAATTAATTACTCATCTATTTCGTATAAATATCAAGCTGTTAGAAAATATATATTTTTTTTTCGATGCACAAAATGGCCGACTACTCGAAACTCCTCGAAACAGCTTTTTTCCAATGGGCGCGATTCACTCGATTTACTTCAAATTTAAAATTTATGTTCCTAATTTCATTTCGCAGAGAAGTACGTACGCAATTTCTGATTAATCGAAAACTTGTCATTTTATGAGCAGTTTATGAGCAGTTGTAACGAAATTTTTCACTGAAAATCCATTTCTTGAGTTCAAATACCTACAACTTTTGAATAAAACAATATTTTTTTGATTCCGTACGTACTTCTCTAGGTATTCTAATGTAGATTGACGAGAATTTTTGTTTTTTGTTCTAGGTAAAAAAATGTGTATGCTAAATGTCACGCCGCGGAGCGCCTAAAAAAAGGATAACAAAATAAAATATATAATTACATGTGTAATTAATTTTATGAGAGAATCACTTTTTCATACGAAAAAAAAACTGTAAAATTCGCACATGATTTTATACCCGTTACTGTGGCCTAACCCCTTAAGGGGAGATATACACCTAGGAGCCGGAAAAAGGTCATTTTTGTGAATTTTTTCAAGGAAAACTATTTGAAATTTCGGATTGGGGTTTTAATTATCTAAAAGTATATACATTCAAAAATATGTTTGATTTTCTTTATTTAAAAATATTAAAAATATACAAGGATATTGTATGATGCTTGGAGCGTCGTAAAAAAATCCGCGTATACGGTACCCACTGGCGTTTCTTCAAAAATTATCTGAAAAAAAAAACCAAAAAGATTATTAAATTAGATACTATAATCTAGTACTTGTCATAGCCGATTTTGAAAATATCGATTTATGACAAAATGGCGGACGTTTGAACATAAACAGTGATTTTTGGGCCAAAAATTAGTTATTATTTTGCCTATAAAACAAAAACTGAGTAACGGAAAAAAAATCCTATGACAAGTACTAGATAATGGTGTATAGAATAACGACAAAAAACCTCAAGGCAATCGGTTCATTGGTTGTCGAGAAATTTTGGGTACCGATTTGAAAAACGTGGTTTTGAGAAAAACGCGTTTGAAAATTTGGGAATGAATAAATCATGAAATTTGTCAACTTACATGGAATCATCGATACCAGGCCCATAGTGGAGGTCTTCTACGGTCGACGGAATGTTCATAGCTTCTAAATCCTCGACCTCGACCATCTAGGTGTATATCTCCCCTTAAGACATTCACTGTCTATATCGCTTTACACTATGCTAAATTCAGCGTGCTAACTGATTTAGAGTGGAAGTGATGACTCTGATTGTCCAATTAGTGTGTCTAACAGTCTAAGTATCCTTGCACTTGTCGAAATGCAGTCTTTTTCATTCAGTGCACTGCATTTAGCCATGTGTCGAGCAGCTCTAAAGCGAGGTCGACTTTTTTTTGCAGGAAATAGTGAATTCCGCCGTTCTCGGTGCCGCGTATCAAGCCAAACACGGTCTCCTGCGTAACAAATGTACCTTCGCCGAGATAACGAGCTGCCTGCCGGAAGCGAGACTGGCGTGCCGACCTTACGACGACGCCGAATCGGTAAACCGGCAAAACGATAAAAACCTCCAACGCGAAATGACACACGATTCCGTGGGTAAAGAAATCCATGACAGGTCCACGTGACAATTTTTTCCAACCCTTCGTTGTCACTGTGGGTCTAAACGACCCAACGTTCAACATTAGCACCGAGTCTTTTTTTCTCTTTACGATTTTTTTTGTATGTTGACATCTGATTTTTTATATAATTTTTCGCACATATTATGCAATATTTGAAGAAATTCATGATTTTGTTCATGGTCACCCGACTGATAGGCGAGTCACACTGGGTCACATTGACCCAGTGTGACAAGGATGTTTCTCCAGGCTAGTGTGAAAAGAAAGGGTTAAGGTATTCCTTTCACGAACCCAAATATTCAACAAACAACTGATTTTCGTCCATAAATAAAAGTACATCCAAGTATACCGATAAAATTTCAAGCCAAGTTACCGAACTTTCTACGAAAAATTGCGACTCTAAAAATCGTCATATTTATACGGCACTTTATGGAGATGACACGCTGGCCACATTTTTATCTAATAACACCGGTCAACACTAATTTTGAGTCTGGATTCTAGATGACAAATTTTTATTTCTTCCACGTAACTAATAAAAGAAAAAATAGTTGTACCAGGCAAAGATCGCATTTGTTATTCAAGCGTGCTGCTATTTGCTGCTTATACTATCAACCGAAAACTTCAAGACTTATTTATCAACGTACAAAAGACGAAAGCAAACTTTATAAGTAACAAGTAAAGATTTTTCTTATACGATGTATAGAATCAAAATGTATTTATTAATCTACAAACTAAAAAAATGTGTTGACCTGTGTAATTCATACACTAAATAACTTTAGATGTCTGATATAAACTGTTCTACACGCGTAAAAAAACTAAAGATTCCGTAACAACGATAAAAACAGGGGGCCACCGAATGTTTAAAGAAAATATCAATGATAAACCGTAGAAAAATGCCACTAGCAGAAGAATTTTCGTAGCCGCGATTTTTCAGAAAAAATGTGAGTGTCTAAATCGACTAAATTTGCGCAAATTGTTTTTTTCCAGCTTACAGTTGGATGTAACAATTGATTGTGACTTATTTTTACTAAGCGCCACTGTAATTTACCAATGATTCGGAAGAACCCTGCTTATGCCCCACACAGTACGGCCCTCCGCGAAAGGAATACCTTAAGTGTTCACCATCCAAAACCAACGGAGTCGAAATATCTCACAAGGGGAGCAGACCAACTGGGGGGTCACGGATTCAGCCCAGGTTCGTCTGTAATATATCATAGCACCACGACAGTAGGATTGTCAAAGGGTACGAGCCAATGTGGAGTTATAAGCCCAAAAAATCCAATCGAAGAACATTGCTTAACTTACGTACCAGTTTCGTTACATCAATATTTTGAAGAACGCCGTAGCTCAGGGACAGAGTGCCGAACTACCACCCGGACAGCGCGTGCCCGAACCCTGCCCGTGAACTCTTTACTTTTTTTTTCTTTGACAATGAACAAATGAAGAGGGAAAAAATGTCGAAAATTTAATAATGTAACCCGAAGTATTTTTACGTTATTTTGACGATCAATTATTTCGTAAAAATAAATTATACTGCTACAAATTATTTTTTATATAATAATATATATATATATAATTATTAATTAGACATTGGACATTATATATAATGTCTAATGTTTATTCATTATTATTTATCATATATTATTATGATTAATTAGACATTACACTCTTTACTTTTTTTTAATGGTACTTTCAACCATCATGCACAATATATCAATTTATTTTGAATATTATATCACAAATAATACAAATTATATATATATATATATATATATATATATATATATATATATATATATATATATATATATATATATATATATATATATATCTGTATCTATAAATATATCATATATTAATAGTGTGACGGTCCGCGCGGATGATTGAGGATAGCGCGGGCTTTCACTGAACGAGACGAGGACGATTATAATGGAGACGTTTATTACGAGTTGAACTGTCGAGGGAGTGCACGTTGCGACGGTTGGAGACTTCAAGATGGACTGCTGGCTTTTGGTCCAGCAGGAGGAAGCGTGCTTGAGCGGAGGGGCCTAAGGAAGGTGGAGGGGATGCCACGCGCGAGTGTGATGAAGCGCGTGGGCTGAAGAACAATGGGACTCAGAGGAGAGAGAGAGAGGATTGCTGATGAGGATTTCTAGGAAGGAAGATTTGGTTTCTGATGAGGATTTCTAGGAAACGGTTGATATGAGGGCGTGAGACTGGGTTTAGGAATAGGATTCGTGTGGGACCGTGACAATATAATAATTTGTATTATTTGTGATATAATATTCAAAATAAATTTATATATTATGCATGATGATTGAAAGTACCATTAAAAAAAAGTAGTTCACGGCCCTGCCCGTGAACGAATTTTTTTTGTCAAAATGTTGAGGTAACGAAACTCATACGTAAGTTGTGCCATATATTCTTCGATTGGATTTTTTCGGCTTATAACTGCACGTTGAATCGTATCCTTTGACCACCTTACTTTAATGGTGCTATACTATATTACAGACGAAGCTGAGCTGAATCCGTCACCTCCAGTTGGTGTCGTCCCCTTGTCAGCGCGTGTCACTTCGTCTCGAGCTTGTGAAAGAATTTCCGATTTCCCAAATGATCGTTTGCTTCTCGACAGATATACAAACCGCTGGTAGCACGTTACCGAAAGATCGTGGAGCAGCTATTACCGGGCAACGAAGACTCGAAATAGACGACTCTCGGAAAGCGGAGGGTCTAAAATCGGACGGTAAAAATTCACTGCGAGGCTTTCAAGTCGCGCATTCCATTGGAGTCGGCACACGCGGTGTGCGCAAAATAATCGGGCGATTTTTTGCGACACGCGAATAATCGACTAACGTACATGCTGAACTTAGATGCGATTTATCTTTTTTTTTAACGCAATTGTACCGTAATTATTGTACATTGAGGTCGAATTCCTCGTGGACGACGTGCTTATCTTTTCTCAGGTTTTATTGCCGCGATTCAGACTCTCATTGGCCTCGCTCCGTGGAATTGTATAGATATATTCATACAGTCTCGAGGTGCAATTAATTACGCGATTCCACACGAGTGAAAAATAACGCGGACCGCGCCGACTTTCTTACCGTGCCAGCGAACTGACGCACGACAAACGAGATCTTCGTCAAACGACTTTGAGACGCGTCAAAAACATTCCTTTAGAATTTTAACAGGCGTTTCGATCCAGCCACGACTACCGTCCACTTGACGACAGCAGCACCCCCGATATCGCAAATTTACGTTTACTTCTTCCTGCCACCTCGCTCCTTCGGCAAGAGATTTATAACGTTGCCCGATGCGAGATTGTAATAAGCAAGGCTGTTGTTGTCTTTGAAGAACATTCCCTGGAAAGCGAAAGAAAAATATGATGCAAGCTGTGATTTTTTTCCGTATAGCTAAACCCGAGTGTTCCGTTTCAGAAAAAAAGTAAACCTCGTATTGTAGCTTCTGTTTGCCGGGTGGCATGCCCACTTGTTCGTGAATTCGAGCTTTCATGGTGGCCACCGTGTCGCTTGGCTGCAACGTTATATTGAGAGTCTGGCCGTTCAGCTTCCATTCGGCCTTTTCCGTCATCATTGGCACGGCTATGCTCACTTGGATCGGGGCCTGTGAAGGGACGAAAGAAAACTTGTACAATAGTGATCGTTGGGTACGAGTTTCATGGTGTTCTCGACCAGGGCAAACTTTACCTTGTTTCGTGCCAAGAACTGTTGTTCGGGAATGAGAGAATCCTCGGTCCGCAATTTCTTCGCTTGTGGTTCTTCCTCTATCGGCTCCGCCGTATGTTTCATAGCCATCTGCAACGCGTGAAAATGCGTCAACAATGTCGTACCCTTTTCCGCTTTAAGGTAGTAGTCTCGCCACAACCACGTTCAAAAGTTTATTCTCTCGTGAATCGATGAAAGCTTCGAAATATTGCGAAATATCCTCATAATGGAGTTTGTACATCTTATCGGGATGTAAAAACTTATGAAGTAATGAAGACAATGCCTAATATGTTTAGAGATCCAAAAATAATAACGTTCCCTAAATTACCTAACACTCTCGTTTGTATCGGACTATCTATTTCGGCTACTAATACGTAGACATTTGCGTATACGGATATGCACACACTACTGTAGTCTGGCGAGCGCGGAGATCGTGGCAGTGCTGCTCATCGATTTTTTTCGTGATTTTTAGTGTAAACTGAAATGCAAAATTTGAATTGTGACCGAAGTAATGGAATGGTGAGATATAAAGGCGAATTTGCCAAATTACAAACGGTCACCAAAAACAGAAAAGCAGTCGAAATTATGATCCGTACAAGCAGAGAAAAAACGAAAAAAAAATTAGAATGTAGAGGTTATGAACAACGAAAATTCTATTAATTTCCTAATTTTTATTTGATATAAATATATATATACCGGGTGTCCTGTTATGAATGGATAATCCTGCAACTTTTTTTACATTTTTCGAAACAAACTTTGGTAAAAAAAAATTCTCCGAAAAAAAAACGCCTTGATTAAAAAATCTGAAAAAATTCCCAAAAATGCGTGACTATATGTAAAAATTGTTAAGCTATCACCCGCAGTGGAAGTATAATTTTTTCTGTGCTTTTTGAACGATTAACGTTAAAAAAAAACCGAAAAAATCTAGAACAGCTTACTTCGGGCGGATACTTAAATATTTTGTTAACCACAATGAATTTTTCGGATTTTTAAATCGGGGCGTTTTTTTTCGGATAATTTTTTTTTACCTAAAGGTTGGTTCGAAAAATGTAAAAAAAAATTCAGGGTGTCTTATAGAGTCAATGGAATCAGATTTAAAAAAATTAATCGAATTGGCGGGGGTCAGGGAAAAAGTCCACCTATATATATATATATATATATATATATATATATATAACGCTAATATAAAAAAGCTGCTGCGTCTTTAGAGATATTTTCTAAAGATGAACGCGCCGAACGCTCACAACGTTGTCAGATAGCCGGCTCTAGTCTGCTCCAGTCACTTTGTGTCTATAGCGTCGCTAGACATTGAGCAATTTAAATCACTATATCTCTGAAACTAGACGGATAAAATGCTTAACTTGTTTACCAACTTCTCTATATATTTTTCTGTAATTGAGAATAAAAAAAAACAACCTGTCGAAAAGTTTCGAAGTTATTGCGTGAAATGTAAAATTTTCCACTGCTCCCCATGAGAACACATGTAAAACTGTGCAATCTTGCCAATATCTCGAATACGAAACGGTGAAATCTTTCGAAATTTTGCACGTAATCACTTAACCCTTTGCGGCATAGTGTAACGCTGGTGTTACACCTAATTCAATTCAAATTTTGACGATGCAAAAATGTTTTTCAATCAAATACGGCGGTTGTAAATGCGTTCCAAGGTTCCTAGGACTTCAATAACTACTAAAACATATCTATTAAATTGTTATGTTTCACGTAGCGGGTGTCATCAATAACGAAAGTGCAAAGAAAACCGTGCACGTAAAGAAAAATGTATGCTTCAAAGGGTTAATAGTGACCTGAATGTGTGCTCAAAATAAATTTTCAAAATCCATACAAAAAGGTCTCGGCAAGACTACTACCTTGAACCTCTTCGAGCGTATCACGCGATACCGTTCTACGTTCGTATTACCTGCGTGTTCATCGGCGGTTGCATAGGCGGAGGAGTCGGCATGAAGGGTGACATGGCCGGAGCTGGGGAATGAACAGTCAATTAGAACAGATATTTTGGAAGCTTCCACATCGGCAGAAGCCCTATTGTATGGGCCAGGAATTGATGATTCGATGTAAGTAATTTTTTAATCAGTATTTCTATACACAAATCAAGTGTGAATTGGAAAACTCTTTCAGAAATTTTCAAAAATTTATTACTCAAAAACTATGAACTTCAGCAAAATTTTATAAAGAATACTTTCGTTCTAAAATTGCCCAAAATGTTTTAAAAAAATAATTCATCCCGAAAAACTTTAATTTTTTGAAGAATCGTTTTTACAATTGGCTATGAACAATTGAATGCTCGGCTTTTCGGCAAAAAATTGTGATATTCGGATTCAGCGGATCAAAATACATAGATAAAGTTCAGCTTTATCGATCGAGCTCAAAATTTTACGAACATATAATACCGTATCCACATCGGAAAACTTTAAACGCGTTTTTCTAGAAACTATGATTTTCAAGTCGGTGACCACTATAATTAAAAAACCACTCGATGGATTTTGATGACATTTGGTGTGCTTATTGATAGCATTAAAAACTAGTCCTTAATCGAAGGATTTTCATTTTTGTTGAAAATTTATATTTTTTTTAACAATAAATGAGCGATTTTCTGGTCGAAAATCGAAAGTTATCTGTCGGAAGGCGCCATTTTGTTGATTTTTGAAAAAAAAGAGTCGATTAACGACTAGATTTATTATTAAACTAATGATTTTTTTTTGTTTTTTTTTTATCTCAGATGATCCAGTAAAATTTTATGATGGTCATCGCATAGCACTACATGCCGAAGGGGGTCCGACAAAGATGGCGATATTTTTTATAAATAATCAATATTTTTCTTTGAAAATTTGTACAAGTCAAGTTGAAATATAACATAAAAAGTCTGTGTAACCACTTTGGTGAAAACAAACTTGAGGTAGTACGAGCGCGCAATCTCGATTTCTATAGATTTTGTTCAAATTTTAACCAGGCATTGTTCATATCATTATGCATATTTGAGTGAAATTGCAAAACAGTCGACTATTTAGATTGGGAGATAATGGGTTTTAAAATTGCAACTTTTAACACTGCAGGATCTGCATTGAATTTTAGACAGAATATCTTTTCGTAAAAAATATTTGTCCCCTATAATAAGAAGACATATGGCAACACCGTATCGTTCCACGTATCCAATGACGTGAGTTTGCGCGGCGTATTTAAAATAATACTGCAACACAAATTTTTATTTGGAAGTAATTTTTGATCGAACTAAGTTTTTAATTAGTTATGAATGAACCAACATTTTTATTTCTTAATGAAGATAACATAAACAATATAAAATATTAATATTTATGATGCAAATATTTTTTGATGACAAAATTTTTAACTTTAGGACACAATAATTATTTTTTGCTCGAAACATTGAACAATCTGTTCTGCGGTGTTACCACATCATCTTATTATAGGGGACAAATATTTTTTACGGAAAGTTATTCTGTCTAAAATTCAATGCAAACCCTGCAGTGTTAAAAGTTGCAATTTAAAAACCCATTATCTCCCGATCTGAATAGTCGACAGTTCTGAAATTTCACTTATACACGCATAATGATATGAACAATGTCTGGTTAAAATTTGAACAAAATCTATAGAAATCAAGATTGCGCGCTCGCACTACCTTAAGGGCAGATATACACCTAGATGGTCGAGGTCGAGGATTTAGAAGCTATGAACATTCCGTTGACCGTAGAAGACCTACACTATGGGCCTGGTATCGATGATTCCATGTAAGTTGACAAATTTCATGATTTATTCATTCCCAAATTTTCAAACGCGTTTTTCTCAAAACCGCGTTTTTCAAATCGGTACCCAAAATTTCTCGAAAACCAATGAACCGATTGCCTTGAGGTTTTTTATGGTTATTCTATACACCATTATCTAGTACTTGTCATAGGATTTTTTTTCCCGTTACTTAGTTTTTGTTTTATTGGCAAAATAATAACTAACTTTTGGCCCAAAAATCACTATGTATGTTCAAACGTCCGCCATTTTGTCATAAATCGATATTTTCAAAATCGGCTATGACAAGTACTAGATTATAGTATCTAATTTAACAATCTTTTTGGTTTTTTTTTCAGATGATTTTTGAAGAAACGCCAGTGGGTACCGTAAACGCAGATTTTTTTACGACGCTCCAAGGATCATACAATATCCTTGTATATTTTTGATATTTTTAAATAAAGAAAATTAAACATATTTTTGAATGTATATACTTTTAGATAATTAAAACCCCAATCCGAAATTTCAAATAGTTTTCCGTGAAAAAATTCACAAAAATGACCTTTTTCCGGCTCCTAGGTGTATATCTCCCCTTAATTACTATTAAAAATGCTCGTTTTTTCACGCCTCTGACTGCATCTCACCCCTTAAAGACTCAAATGGGCGGATATCACTCGTCGAGCGGAGAATCAAAAGAAAAAGAAAACCGCTGGTGCAGTAACTCGAAACGTTCACGGTCGACGTCCAATTGTTAGAGAAGAATCAATAGTTCTCCGACGATCGTAACGATAATTGAGGCAAGTTCCAAAACCGGGGGAATACGGAAGAGCGACTTACTCATGAGTGGCGGTGGCCTGATGGGGGGCATCGGGGCCATGGGCGCCATCATCATCATCGGCGGTGGTTGCGCCATCATCGGCTGCGGCATCGCCATCGTCGGCATAGTCATGGCCGGTGGTGGCGGCGGAGGTGGAGGTTGAGCCGGGACCGGCATGGGTTTCGGGGCCGGTGGTTTTGGCGGTGCTTTCAACGTGGCTTGAGGCTTCGAGGCCGCGGCGGCCATGTGGGACAATTCGATGCCTCGGTTCGCCGGTTTAGGGCCGATCTTTTCCTTCTCCTCGTCCGGCAAAAGACCCTTGACTTTGTGTATTTGATGGATCTGCTCCTCGAGGGTGATATTCGCCCGAGCGGCTCGCGTCGCCGCCTCAACGCTCGACGTGTGTCCGTCCCAGGTAACTTTGTCGTCCTTCTTCTTGTCCTCCTCGCCGATCTTCTTACCGATCGCCGTTTCCTCGTCACCGACGCCGAATATATCGGTACGACGCTCCGCGAGCTGCTTGAGACTGGCCTCGATCGCCGTGCCAGGCGCGAACACGGTCTCTTGGGCCAATTTGTCGAGATGCTTGTCACGCTGCTCGACCCAGCGCGGGTCGAGCAGACCGATCCTCATGTGCTCCTGGACCTTGCTCGCCGGGATACGCTCGCCTGTTATCGGCGATATGAGATACTCGTCGGGTGCCGCTGGTCTCGATATCTTCGTTGCTGCGATCATGAAAAAGAAAAAAACATTCAACGTATACTCAACGATGAGCTGTGACTTTTTTTTTGTCTCTCTTGTAAAGTCGTCCGAAAATCACGCATTGCAATATCAACGACGATATTTACCTTCATGTTTAAAAAAATGCGTCTCTTTTTCACTAACTGTTTCCCAGAAAAAAACGTCATTTGGCCATTTTTTCAGGCTTCTGGTTAGACGTAGTTCCTTAAGGCCTTAGGCCACAGTAACGGGTGTAAAATCATGTGCGAATTTAACAATTTTTTTCGTATGAAAAAGTGATTCACTCATAAAATTGATTACACATCTATTTTGTACGAATATCAAGCTGTTTGAATTTTTTTTCGATGTACAAAATGGCCGACTACTAGAAACTTCTCGAAACAGCTTTTTTCCAATTGGCGTGACAAATAACTTCAACAATTTTCATTCGAGTTACTTCAAATTTAAAAGTTGTGTTCCTAATTGCATTTCACAGAGAAGTACGTACGGAATTTCTGATTAATCGAAAACTTTTCATTTTATGAGCAGTTTATGAGCAGTTATAACGAAATTTTTCACTGATAATTCATTTCTTGAGTTCAAATACCTACAACTTTTGAATAAAATAATATTTTTTGAATTCAGTACGTACTTCTCGAGGTATTCTAATATAGATTGATGAGAATTTTCGTTTTTTGTTCTAGGTAAAAAATTGTGGATGCTAAATGTCACGCCGCAAAGCGCCAAAAAAAAGATAAAAGAAAATATTAGTAGTCGACCATTTTGTACATCGAAAAAAATATATATATATTTTCTATCAGCTTGACATTCATACTAAATAGATGTGTGATTAATTTTATGAATAGCTTTTTCGCACGAAAAAAAATTGTTAAATTCGCACATGATTTTATACCCGTTACTGTGGCCTAAAGCCTTAAGGGGCTATACCAGTGTGACATTTTTAAAAAACGATTTTTTTTGCCCTTTTCAACAGTTTATACTTTCAAGAATATCATTATCATTTATATAATTCATATCAATATCATTTTATCCTGCAAAAATCGATAGTTGAATCTTTCAACGCATTTTCTCGAAATGAGATTTTTCAAATTTGCTGACATTGTAACTCAAAGAGCAATTATCCGATTGACTTGAAATTTAAACTGAGTATTCTTGAATATATTTACTCTACAATGACGTAGGATATTTTCGATTGGATGAAAATTGACGACTTAGCCTTGAAAAAAAAACGACCATTTTATAGGCAAGAAAACACTTTTTTTCATAACTACGCCATTTTGTTAGATTCTGATATTTTTTGAAAATCCTACGTCATTGTACAGGAAATACCTTCCAGTTTAACGACATTTTATCCTTTTTCGGTTTCAGTGACTCAATCGGCCGGAATAATGTCAGCAGTGGAGGAACTTTTTTTTGGCGCCTCCGAAGGCAGCGCATAATTCGCTTGGATCTCAATATTTTTCAATGAAAAAATTATGTAATATAGGTCAAATATAGCCAAATATATTCTTAATTTTCCGAAACATTCAATTGAGTACTTTTCTTCCAAAAAAATCCCGAAAATCACCCAAATTTTCAGCGTTCACACTGGTATAGCCCCTTGAGTTTGCTTTCATTTTTTCCGTGTAATTTCACATCTCGGGTATTTTACGACCAATCGTTTACAAATCTACTAACCGTGTTGTTTGGGATCGTAGCCCTTCTTGACCAAAACGTTGCCCGGAGCAGGTGGCAGAGGCGGTGGCTGCATATGCGAATCGCGTATTTTGCCGTCCTTCGACCTCTGCGACTCGCCAGGTGGTGATACATCATCGTCCTCGTCCTCGTCGCTGGAATCCTCCTCCATATCTTGAACCTGAAAAAACGGCAATCTCGTAAAAAGTCCATCTCTCTATTGCGTGTACGCCAGTAGCGTCCAAGAAATCGCGTTTCAACCTGGTTGTTGTCCCTGGCGCGGTCCTTGTCCGCGTCCGTGCGATTCTCCATCTCGTCGTCTCCGTCGCTCTCGATCTGCATCTCCACGTCCTCGCCGTCCTCGATGCGTTCCTGCAACGACAAAAATCGCCGATTATCCAAATCCATTGACAAAGCTGATCGCGTCGCGGCGGAAGTAACAACGCTTGTCGAATTTCCGTGCCCACCTGCATGAGCACCCTCGCGCCCACTTCGTCGGGCGTCGTGGGCGCCGGAAAATTGCCAACTTCGAACTGCTGATAATCGACGGTCTCGACCACGACAAAGTCGTGCCAGTCTATCTGGGCGTAAGCCACTCTCTCGCGCTCCAACTCCTCCTCGGTCTTGCGCTTCTGCGCCTCCTGGTACTTGAGCCACTCCGCGCGGTACTTCACCTGCTCCAATATCTTGTCCATCGTGTACGCCTCCTCGCGCAGTCGCGGCAACAAATCCTTCGGCGGTATTAGCACCTTTGTGTACTGCTCCAAGAGCTTTGTGAAATATTGGAACAGCGAGTGCTGAGGACGCAGAAAGTCGAATTGGAAGTTGCGCTGCTCGCGATTCATCAGATTCGTGAGGAACTGACGACCGTTTCTCGCCACGAATTGCGCCGTCAATTTTACTATGTCCCTGGCAAAAAAAATGTTTTTTCGCGTTCGAGTACATTGATAGGTTGCGTGCCAACGACCTTGAGAATTCGGGTGTTAAAAAAATGACTGAGTCTTACAGGTCCAGGGCGGATATTGACGGCGGATCGGCGATGAACTCGAACTCCGCGGGAGGATCTTTCGGGACGAAAGGTTGCTCCACCTGTTTGAGAATCTCCTGTTGTTTCTGATGAGCGCTGAGGGTCGCCGCTTTCGGAAGGCCCAGACCGAGCGTCGGTTCTTGGCCCTTGCCCTCTTTGAACTCCTTGACCTTGTGCTGATAATACGCATGATACGGGTCACCGAAGTTGAGGAAATTGAACTTCGGATTTCCCAGCTCGTTCTGCCGGATTCTCGACTCGAATTCCGGGCCATTTCTGGCAACGAAGCTCGCAGTTTTGTCGACGATATCTGTTCACAGTCTATAAGGATAAATGAGGCGTCGTCTTCGTGGCACGATTTTCATTTGGTTTCCGATACAAACGAGAGAGACAGGGTCTTTTTAAATTCTTTTTTCGACAAAATTCGCACGGTTCGAACGTCGGGAGAATACGTGCGATAAAAAGGATACTCCTAACCTCCGGTGGAGGATAAATTATGCCAACGATCGGCTGCGAGGAGGGCGCGACGTCCTCGCCCTCGATCGGCGGCGGTTGCGCCACGGTAATTTCTTGCGATGGCATTGTCGATTATTCTTTATTTTCCGGATCACGCCTCGACATCACTCCCACAATATCTCCTTTTCGTTGGAATTTTTTGAATCACACTGCGTCGTGTTTAGCAACGCCAGCGTAAAATGCTGCGCTCACTTCATTTTCCGCCACCCGATAGCCGCTGCGGGCGCACCCGTGCGGTCGAATCTTGAGCTAAAACAGTCGCGTTTGCATTCCCAGTTAGCCAAGCGTACCATTGGTACAGCGTGCCGCAAATGTGGAGTACGCAGTACGGTACAGTACCAGTAATGTACGGGTACGGGGCATGGTCTTACATAGAGGTCTGTCAACGGCGGTAGTGGGGCTAGGCACCCTTAGCGGTTTTGTTTTTTATTCCGATTTCTGCCGCTTGGTGCGTGACGACAAGGGGAAGTAGCGGTGAGACGAAGAGAGAAATAGCTCTTCTGTCCTTTTCCCTCCTGAACGCAACGCATGCGCCGTTTTCCCTAAGTCAATTTACCGTACTGTCGTGTAAACTGCATAATATACAAAACCAATTAAAAAAATGTGTTGATTAAAAAAAAGATGACTACTTTCATCGGAAAAAAAATTGAAAATTTTTTGAATACATTAATTCATACCAGCACATATTACGACCATTTACATCCTTTTTTCTCCAATGTCTCACAATACATCGTTCTTCGAAATGTTTTTCGCACACGTACTGAGACTCTTTCAGTCCCGGAATAGCATCGAGCCATTTTTTGTATCGTTCGACTTTTCTGGGCACGCGAAATACGGAGCATTTCTGCTTACAATTTTTGTACCCCGTTTTACAATTGCGAACCGCGCAACCCTTAGCCATTTCGCATTTTTTTCGCAAACACTACTAAAAAAATTCACACTTATGCGTAAATAAGTGTGAATCCATGTTCCTTAAAATGTTTAAAAAAAATCTAGTATTCTAAATATGGAGACATTTTTAAAAGAAAGAATGGTTTAAATTAGAGCATTTTTTACGAGCAATTGGCAATTAGAGCATATTGTATATGATTATGTCGTTGTATCAAGGTTTCGGGTGTCTATCGAAAGGGAATGGACAAACCTTCGTTATATCAAGGTCCGTTATATCGAGGTTCGACTGTAGTGATCATGCGATTCCGCTATCGCATGCGCCTAGTAGTGGATGGTTTTTCGATCGGTATAATTAAGGAATTAACTACCAAACGTTACAATTTAGCTACCAATCACTACCAAACGATTATCTTCCGTTTGAGATTAATTAGACCGAGATCGATAAAGAAAACTTAATGGAATAGAAATATCACTGCTTCGTTTTCCGTTGGATCCATCAATGACCAATTACGGCCCTCGATCGCAAGCGCCTAGACATAAATGGTTTTTTGATCGGCGTAATTGAGGAACTAACTACCAAACGTCGGTATTAGCATATTTGTGACCACCAAACGATTCTGCATCTATTTAGCTCGGCATTTTATGGATTGCATGATAAATTAAAAACCTTTCGGCCAACTTTACAGAAAAAAATAATTTAATTATAAGAAAACGGTGGACCACCAAACCTTTTTATTCGGTTACCAATCACCACCAAACGATTACAAAAATAAAAACCCTGAGAAGTTCAAGTCGTTCGGCTAACTTTATGGAGGTCAGATATATAATGAGGCGAAATGGTAGTTCTTGCTTCTGCCACCTTAAACGCTGCTACCTTGGGGTGAGCCAATCGAAAGCAAATTTTCCGAAACAAACAATTATTTTACGAGCGCTATGAATGGAAAATGATTTCGCTTTTTTCCACTTTCAATCCAATGGAGAAAATGACAGTTATTTTTTCAGTAGACTACATTTCTCGAATGTTCGATCTTCTGTTATTTTTCAATTTGGTCTTTGGCCATTGGAGTAGATAGGGTCGAAACACAGTTTTCACTGTCTAAATTTTTCTTTTTTTTTCATTATAAATAATCCGTTTTTTTCTCAGTAGATTGGCTTCCTTGTTTGTTTGTACAACTTTTATTTTTATTTTTGCTTTCTTTATAATGTTAATGAGAACCTGGAGATAAATATAATGGAAAAAAAAATAAACTCATTGTGAATGTTTAGAAGGCACCGTTTTTCTTGTTTTGTGAGTTTAGCGAGTTTTTTTACAAAGATTGTTTTTTTCGTTTTCTCATTTCGACGCAATAGTCCTTGCCATGATGGTGGTGTCGGTAGGCTCGTTTAGGGTAGGTTTGTAAGTTTCGATTTCCGCCGCTAGGTTCGCCCATAGTGTCGGGGTGCCGTGTGCGACAGGGAGGGAATATAGCAATTGCATCTCTTTTTCCCGAACGTGGCGCATGCGCCGTAGACCCTAACCATATATATTAATCGTAATTCTGCATATGCTCGATACAAAAGACAATGTTTTAAAAGTTTATTTAAAACTTCTCCAATAATGGGAATCACATTCGCTTCTAAAGCATACAAAAATTCAAAACCCAAGCGACTTTGATAATTATGAACGATATTTATTACCTAACCTAAACAAAAGTTTCGCCGAGTGGATCAGTTCCGAACTCGGAACCGTTATATTTTGTGTTCGATTCCCACTCAGCGATTTTTCTCTCTATAAACCTTGTGAGTGATTGGAATCCAGGAGAAATCATTTTTGTTCTTTTCATATCTTCAATTCGAGTGATTTCGGTACGCACAACATACGAGCACGTTTTTGACGATAAACTTTTGGTTATGTTTAACAATCATAGACGCGGCAGGAAAAGGACACCCCGCAACAGCAGCGCCATGGACACTAAACGTGCCTCCACGCCCATCACTGAAATTCGCTTTACCCAAACCTGTATATAAGCCCGTGTTAGCATCTAACGGTAGGCAGCCTCGTCACATTGCTAAAAACTGACGGAGTACCGCGGCAAGAAACGTCGATCGCGAAATACGAAATGCAGGTCGGCGTCGACAAATTAGTTCGCGCCATTATCGTCACAGGGTAAAACAGTCGCCGTTTTTCGCGGCAGATACCATTATCGCGCATCAGCACGTGGATTCAAAGTTTATTTATATAGTTCACGATTCGTCGGCGCCACAGATAAATCGCCGCATCGATAGCTTACACGAACAATACAAGTTTTTTTTTGTTCGACTGCACGTGCGCGTATAGGGCGTCCGTACGTTCCGAAGTTGCGCTCGAGTAGTGGTAATACAAGGCAAAAGGTTTCGACACGGTAAGTGGTCGTTAGGGTTGTTTTCTTTTCAACGTCGAAAGCAAACATCGAGCGATCGATCGAAGTTACAACGAGGTTGTTTTCGGGTCGCGCGGTGGATGCCGTGTGCAGTAGCCGTGTAAACGGATGCAGGACCATGAAGAGTCCTCCAACATCTGCGCGCCAGCGGTGAGAGTAGCGCAGACCCGACACAGCGCGCGATATAGCACGGCGCTGAGGCCTGCGAATGAAAATGTACATAACGCGTTGTTGCCGCCCCTATAATGCCGTCGGCAGGTGGAACGAGGAGCTCCGCTCGTACATCCATCTCCCGTGTCACCGGCACGACGACGCGGCCCCTTCGACTCGACACCCGAAACATCCTCGATTTTTCTTGCATAGGCATGTTACGCGCGCCCTCCTTCGTTGATAAATGATTTGTCGGTGGCTCCTTCGCCTAACAGGCGTCTTTGCGCGACCCGTCCGAGTAAACAACGCGGCCTCAGCCAGAGTCGCGACGAGATCGCGTCCAACCGTACTACCACGATTTTTGTTCGCTGATAAATTATTGGCCCGCGACCGCAAAACAGTTTCGAGCGACTCTCGATAACAACTCGACATCGCTCGGAGCGACGCTTCTCTCGAAGTGTACACGCGTTTCTTCCGATAAGCTCATTCGCTCATTTCCATTCTTATGTAGAAGGCTCGTTCGCGTGTGCTTCGAATTTTGGGGTCGTACCGGCAAGGTTATTATGCAAAACTCCAGTTTTGTGTATTTAAGGGGTAACACCACTGTAGAATTTTCGAAACATCGATCTTTTCTTTATTGGCTTGAGAGATGCTTCGAACCATATAGAATAAGCGGGAAAAAGTTTGATACCTGTTAAAAAATACCGTTTTTCTCGGAACACAATGTAATGTAATGTAAAAAATGTCCATTACCCATTATAATGTAATGTGTAATGAATTTTTTTTGTCATTACCCCTTACGTTGAATTTTGTAATGAAAATGTTTCACATTACTAAATGTAATGTAATGAGTAATGGAATTTTTTTCCATTACTGAACGTAATGTAATTCGTAATGAAATATTTTTTCATTACCCATTTTAAAAATTAATGAATAATGCATTACTTTTTCATTACAAATTTTGCAACCCTGCTTCTATGAAAATAATACTACTTACGCCATCTAATCTAAAACAGCAGGAATTAAGTTTGAAACCCAATACTTAATAGTGATTTGATAACTATGTTTAGAAATATTTATTTTCTAGAAATTTCTAGGCAAAGACAAAATAACGCGGAATATTTGTCATACGTAACATTTTTTTAGAATATCACACAAAGTTCATAATTTTTTTATTTCTTCTACATTATATACAGCTTTAGTACATACTTTTTCTGTCCAGCGATTTTTTTTACTCGGACCGATATTCATTGTTGACATCAAGGAGGGGCATCAAAACTAATCATTTGATATATTTATCAAACAAATTAGTTTTGTCCAAATTTTTCGTTCGTCACCTCCGAATCAACAATTTCGTCGATCCAAGTGATTTTTCGGTAAATCTGCAGAATTAGGGCTGCATCTCAAAACCGCTTCAAATTTTTATCTGATGTTTGTTATCACTAAAAAATGATATCCCACGTAATATTGTGGCGGGGGAGGCCGAAATTTCCCATAAAATCCATAAGTTATGGGATTTTGAAATTTACCAAAACGGGGGACAAAATAACGTATTTGCGGACATTTCACATTTATGTTGAGGGTGGGATATTTGAAAATAAACGTTCGTCAGTCACACACACACTAAACGGAAAACGAACTAAACGAAGAAATGTAAACATCGGATAGTTAGCATAGTAAGAAGGAATGAAAAGAGACACGGCATAACATAACATTATTAGAAGGTAAATATATTTGTAAAGCCAGTATTCACGAAATAATGGATTGCGACGGATGTATTATTTCGCTTACCGATGCTATTATAAAATTTCAATCTTGAAAAAGACATTATAATCTTTTTTACAAAATCATGGCGTGTTAAGGTAGTACGTGCGCGAACCTCCTCATTAGAAAAAAAAATGATTTTTTTGTATGCTGCAGTAGAGACATAAAAAATGACGTCCGTGGAAACTCTGCATGCCTTACCGGCTAAATACAATAGTAATTAATTCACGAAATCCATGCATTTAACCCGCACCATATAGGGAACCCGTGCGGATCGAACTTTGGAACGGTAATAATAATAGTTCCCGGTTATATCAGAGTTATGCGAAAAGCGACGAATAACAGGAAAACTGTCGCGGTCACGCATGTTCCATAAAAAATATAGGTTACGGGACATTTCGAGCAGATGTCATCGATTCAATCCACTCATTTTTGCCTTCGCTTGCCACGTCTGTCATCTCTCTTGTTACAATATGCACATTACACATACACTACGACACACGATTACACATACGGTAAACAAACACATGCTTGACATGTATCGAAAGCACCTGAATACAGCGTTGCCACGGATATTGCCAGATAATGGAATGGCGGCCTGTGACGACTCAACTCAAATCTGATTGCGATTTTACTTCACTTACCAAACTATAATACAAACAGTTATCATATGCACTTCTCAAATAATTATTTTCTGTATCATGTTTATTATTATACCCAAATACATTATATATTGCTTTCTTCAGATTCGATAATTTATAGATTTTCCATTGACCAGTCAATCCGCTAGTACTACCTTAAAACGCGAAGTGACGTGCGTGAGTTGCAGGAATCCTGCTACTCTCAGTGAGAGTAATCTTACCTGGCGTTGTCAACGACGTCACGAAAAACGAACCGGGAAGAAAGTTATCCGTAAAGTTTGCAATTTCAAACAATCTTTGCGAACAAAAACATGGCTCCATAATAGCAATTTGGCATAAGAAATATGCTGCACATTCATTGCATATTCCCGTGCAGAAATTTTGGCAGGGATACAGCTGGATTCTGACTTGTATTCCGGGCTCCCAGTCGGGATCTAGTCCGATATCGGATCAGATTCTAAGACTAAATGTAAGATCCGTAAACTGGATTCCATTAGGGATCCAGAACCGGATCCTTTAATGAATCTAAATAGATTCCCCATGGAATCATTGAGGAATCTTGGAAGGATCACGGGTAAATACAGGCTGAAATAAAATGGCAAAAATGGAATTATTGCATGTTAAATTTATTATAAAAATAATTAACATTTATACATTTTTGGTGAATTAAAATATCAATTTAAAAAATGAAAGGTAAGAACACCATAAAAAATGGAAAACTACGACTGGGTTATCGTTTTTTGGACTACTTGGCGTCCTTTGCGTCCATCTCAGTCTTTTGCGTTGGATATTCCTATCTATAGAAATTGGAAATTCCTATCTATAGATAGGAATTTTATAGATAGGAACCTCTAGATGGAAATTTCTACCTATAGATAGGAATTTCATAGTAATGCCGAAAATACACGTGACGCCAAAATTTTCAAAGATATGCCATCGTCGTCATACACCCGTGCAGAAATTTTGGCAGGGATACAGCTGGATTCTGACTTGTATCCCGGGCTCCCAGTCGGGATCTAGTTCGATATCGGATCAGATTCTAAGACTAAATGTAAGATCCGTAAACTGGATTCCATTAGGGATCCAGAACCGGATCCTTTAATGAATCTAAATAGATTCCCCATAGAATCAGTGAGGAATCTTGGAAGGATCACGGGTAAATACAGGCTGAAATAAAATGGCAAAAATGGAATTATTGCATGTTAAATTTATTATAAAAATAATTAACATTTATACATTTTTGGTGAATTAAAAATCAATTTAAAAAATGAAAGGTAAGAACACCATAAAAAATGGAAAACTACGACTGGGTTATCGTTTTTTGGACTACTTGGCGTCCTTTGCGTCCATCTCAGTCTTTTGCGTTGGATATTCCTATCTATAGAAATTGGAAATTCCTATCTATAGATAGGAATTTTATAGATAGGAACCTGTAGATGGAAATTTCTACCTATAGATAGGAATTTCATAGTAATGCCGAAAATACACGTGACGCCAAAATTTTCAAAGATATGCCATCGTCGTCATACATATTCCGATACGGATGCAAGTTGGATTCTAACCGGGTTACCAGTTTTGGGGAATCCATGACAAATCCTGATCGGGATTTGATCGGACATAGGATATCCCTGTCAAAATTTCTGCACGGGTTATGTCCTCTTGAACCCACCACATCATGATCTCCTTCTAAACGAAATGAAAGCGTTTTTTTCACGTCCCACGGTATTGTGTCCCTCGTTTAGCAAATTTCAAAATCTCATAGGTTTAGCAATTTTCTGATAATTTATGGGAAATTTTGGCCTTTCCCACCATAATATTACATGGGATATCATTTTTCAATGATGAAAAACGCTAGAAAAAAAATCCGGCCGGTTTTGAGCTGCAGCCCTGAATCTGAAGATTTACCGATTTTTTGTCCATCAGGACCTGTATTGCGTCTTCGAATTTCTCCCGCGATCGGGCAATATGAATGACGAAAGTAACAACGAGCGGAATTTCACTTTAGCCACAACGGAACAATGGCTGATTAGTATCTATAAAAACGGTCGTGTCATCGTGTACCACTGGCACGCATACGCGACATATTAATATAAATTGATATAAGGCGTCGCGTGCTGGGAACGCTCGGTGGAGTAATTGCATCACACGTGCTTGCCAGGTCCTCTAGGGAAGCTTTCGTGTTTGTATGTTTACCCCCCCCCGTATATATGTTTGAGGGCTAGGCCGGGAGCCTTATTGGCGATATCGTGGTAGCAGTTGTGCGTCAAATGCTTGATCAATAATTACCAATCGTCCTCTGTAGCCTGAAGCAGGGGGGTGGGGTGGTTGGTTGGCTATATACGAAAACGAAACGTATCTCCCCGACCGATATTCGCCGTCCCGCGGTCACCCGTAACATTCGATCGCTCATTATTTTGATTCATCGCGTCACGGTGTCGCGTGTGTACATCAAATTGCCGGATCATATTTTTTCTTCGTATTTCCGTGCTCAAGTAACCACGCGACGTTGTGGAAAGGCGCAGAAAAGGGTCTTGCCGTATCGTCGCGTTTCTGCCTCAATGTTTGTAGGACGATCGCGGGACTATTTTGGATGCCCTTGCGGTTGAATTGGGAGTGGTAATGGGAAACCAATTTTCAAGCGCATCTGGGCGTATTCGTCATTAACGATGGCAATTATACTCGTGTTGAATGCTAGTCGGGGTATGGTCCGTTGGTTTGGAATATTTGCCTGCATAGTACCTGCTGTAGGGTAAGGTGGTATAGAATTACGCACCTAAGCTTCAAAGCGGTGAAAAAAACAAACAGATACATTTTACGAATCAGATTTTTTTTTAATCCAAAGAATATCTAGTATTCTAATTACATTGTGAGCGATAATTGGGAACCTTATTAAAAAAAAATAACAAACTGTAAATTAAAAAACGGGATTAGCGAACTCTTACAAGGAACATCCCTCAGGTGACACCCTTCGATTTTCTTGAAATTTGGATATGTTATAAAGCCCCGAAAAGTAAGCGATACGTATTTTTTTATCGGCGGAAAAACGGTTTTAAGGGGTGAAACCACCCCTCGAAAAAAGGCATCTCTAGGGGTAATAGCAGTTTCACACACAAGGAGTCCACCGATTTTAATTAAACAAAAACGAAAATTCTTCTAATCCGAAGCAATGAAAAATCCACTATAGTGAGATTGCAAAAAAAAAATTAAGGGGTGAACCACCCCTATATTAAGGGGTGGTTTCACCGCTTAAAACCGTTCTTCCGCCGATAAAAAAATAGGTATCGCTTACCTTTCGGTGCTTTACAACGTATCCTAATTTCAACAAAATCGAAGGGTGTCACCTGAGGGATGTTCCTTGTTAGATATACGGGCGTTTACGAATACGTAAACATCAATCGACACATAAATCGCAAATAAATATGCCCACATTTGTATGGGCGGTGCATTTCTCATGCCACCAAGCTTGACACTTTAAGGGAAGGTTCTGCCTTGTTCGGCCTAAAAATGCACGATTTTTTACCAATTTTTTATGCGAAAAGTATTAAATATAGAATGTTGATATTTGGTATGTTGACTAAGCGGTCTTTATTGAACATCAAAATATTTTTTAAAGTTTGACAAAACCTGTTGGTGGGAGTGGGAGGAACCACGTATCTCGGTGCGCGTGCGATCACATTCTTCACTTGCGGAAGTCCTAAGTCCCGGACAGGTGATCTGAAGAAAACAAATTAAACATATTTTTACTTTGTACGATATTGTGTATAAGTTGGCCTAGAATCAAGAAGAAAAATTGAAAAATAAGAAAATAGTGAGAGATCGGAAGGAAGTTCGTTTTTTTCCCAAAAATTTTCGAAGTTTTTTTGCTCACGATTTTTTTATTTTTCAATTTTTCTTCTTGATTCTAGGTCAACTTATACACAATATTGTACAAAGTAAAAATATGTTTGATTTTTTTGCTTCAGATCACCTGTCCGGGACTTCCGCAAGCGAAGAATGTCATCGCCCGCGCACCGACATACGTGGCTCCTCCCACTCCCACCACCGTGTTTTGTCAAATTTAAAAAAATATTTTGATGTTCAATAAAGACCGCTTAGTCAACATACCAAATGTCAACATTCTATATGTAACACTTTTTGCATAAAAAATTGGTGAAAAATCGAACATTTTTTGGCCCAACAAAGCAGAATCTTCCGTTAAGGCGTTACCCCCACTTGTAGCGCAAAAAAGGCCTTTTTCATTAATTTTTTTAAAGAAAACTACAAAACTTTTTTCATCGATCAATATACCATCTTAAAGAACACATCTTGAAGAATTTTCAGTAATTTTTTTATTGAAAAATATTACATTGTTTAGTGGCAAATGGCCGTCAATGAAATAATGTTTTTATATACACGGTTTGCGGTGACCAACATTGCGGCGAAGTGGATCATCTGAAAAAAATGCGGATGGATTTAGTCAAATATAAGTATAAACTAGTCTTTAATCGAAGGATTTTAAAAAATGTTCATTTTTCACAAAATGGCGGACAGTCAAAGTTAATGGTTCGATTTTAACGAAAAAAAACGGCCGTTTTTTGGCAATAAAACGGCCATTTTTTTTTCGAAAAAAAATCGAACGATTAAAGACTACATTTTTATGTATTAAATAAGCCTGCAAAATTTCAAGAAGATCGGTTCATTAGTGTTCGAGTAATCTTGGTCACCGACTTCGGAAATGCCATTTTGAGAAAAACGCGTTTAAAGTTTCAATTTCAGTTTACACGAAGAAAATATTTTTTTTTGTAAACTTACGTAGAGTCATCTATTCCGGGCCCATACAGAAGTATAGGCCCGGATACTTATACTTCAAAAAAATGCAATAAAAAAATCGATTTTTTCAAAATCGCAAGTGGGGGTAACCCCTTAAACACTCGATCCAGTCCTCACATATTGGTTCTTCATATACTTCTTTGTATACTTTGTATACTTGTAAAAAATACATACTATATCTATATACAAAGTACTACATACAAATAGGGGAAGTCGGGGCAAGATGATAACGCTAAGGTCATGTTCAAATAAAACAATACATATATGAGTCAATAATTAAAGTCAACTTTAATTATTACAAAAAATAAATCAACATTTATTAATCTTTTAATTTTGGAAGCAAAAAAATCAGTCTTTCTGATTTGTACCATACAATATATATTTTCAATTAAACCTTTATTTTCCCCATCTTACCGCGTATGCGGGGCAAGATGCAACCGCGCTGGGATAATTATGGGACACGAATTATTGGCATCTTTCGCATATAAAAGTGATTTCATTTTCAATACCATCAATTTGATAAGCCAATCGTCTAAGTTCTGTAGGATTAGTCCGAATAATCTTGCTTCCATATAATTTTGATAATTTGTAAGTACTTTTTCTTCCCCTGGTAGAAACACCGGTTGAAGAGGGACCAAATGCTTTACTAGTTCCATTTCACCCTTTCTAACGTAAATAGTGGTGCGTTGTAAAGTATTACGGGTTTGCGATATCTTGTATTCATCTTGCCCCATTAGACGGTTAACGAATTAACAAAAAATCACGCAATAACCTTGAAAATTTCTGACAAACCGTTCTTATTATATTAATATTTAGTACTTTCAGTGTGTTTACCTACCTGTCTCTATTCAATATCAGCAACTCAAATGAACTGAAACAATGTTAAACTTTACCAAAAATTACATCGTTTTGTCAAAAAATCGATATTGTTTTCTCACTTGAGACGCGTGCTTCCGCCACAGTTGATACTTTCACCCTCATTCACCTCACCAACACCCCTCCAAACTCCAACGGGAGCACTGTGCTCGCACGCACTGTTTAGTGGCTAGGCTTATGATTCATCTTACCCCGCGTATTCGTCTTGCCCCGAGTTCCCCTATATATAAATATATATATACATATACTTCTTTGTATACTTTGTATACTTGTAAAAAAAGTTTAACAACAGTCGTATAAGAGTACGCAATTTAACAACAAAAATTTAACTACAGTTGTCTAAGAGTACACGTCTAAGCACTGCGTGCCCTTACACCACCTCCATATTTTAAACATGACTGTTACTGCCATTTATTGATGAGATGCGAAATTACTTTCATTTTGAACAATAACCTTAGTAAACTGACGTACGAAATTATTTTGTTTTGTTTGAAGAAACGAATTGTTTCTTACTTGTAATGCTTTCAAAATGTAAATAATAAATAAGAAATTGCAACCAAAACTTTAAACTTACCTAGCCTCTTTGTTTTATTCTACTTGGGATTTTTTTTGGTCAGAAACCTTTACCCTGTTAGGCGGCCTAAACACAACAGAAGTTAGCATCGATTAGCAAACCGTTTCGTCAGTAGCGTAACTGCGTAGGTACTCCTATACCACCTAACCCTAATGGGTGGCGAGGATCAGGAGAATTTGCGGTCACTGCTTCGTGAAAAATTGATAAAGTAGATGATGATTTACCTTTTTTTTAGTATTTTTTTTTTCGTCTCGTTGGTCGCGATATCGAGCGTCGAATCTGCTATACAGAGTTCAAATCAACGATCGCGTCCGGTTAACGGGATCTCAAATTTCGTCGAGTCCACATTTGGACCGCGTAATTGTATGGCCGATTAATTGGACTCTGGGGAGTCTGTCGGGAGATGCGGGCTTGAAACGAAAAAATATGTTTTTATCGAGCAGATGGCTGTTTTCCGATACTCGTTGGCTCGGTAGCTGTGATGAACAATCTCGCGAAAAACGAGGGAATAGGTATGAGGGAGACAGCAACTTTGAAGACGTAAATCAAAGGGGGTGGTTCCGAAGTGACGAGGTGAACAAACCTAGTCGTATAAATGCAAAGGGTGGTGGCTCGTTGCAACTTAATACGGATTAGGTAGCGAGTTCGGATGTCGTATCGCATACTTTCGTTCGGAATGTACTTGGACGCTGCTTTTTATGAGCTTTTCGCGGATGAACGTAAAACGAACGGCATCGTTCATACTTTTTCTTCCGTGAAGTTGTATTTTTTTTTCTTGTAGTCTTTATCTGCCTCGGAATATAGATTACGTTTGAAAATTTGTCCACTTCCTGTAGTGTGTAGGGTGGCCTCTCCCAAATCGTATAACTTGAGCATGTTTGATGTCATTTGCAATATCGTCAGGCGTTGATGGAAACTATTAGTCAGTGGAATTATTTTCCTCGTGTAACAAACTCGAGACGAACAATTGTCGAAATGAACAAATAAAGTTGGCGGACTATTCACGATGGTGCGGAATTGTTGTATACATGATTTACTAGCTGTTTATTGACTACAGCTTCGAGTTTGCGAATCTAAAAACGATTGAGGATACTTGAATTAAGCATACAGCTATTCTTTAAAAAGGTTGGAGCAATGGCCACGATCCAAGATCAAGTTCGAAAAACATAGATGTTATTGGCTAGACTATACTGAGTCTTTACGAATTTTTCGAATTTTTTCTACCACAAAACACCAGAGATAGAAAATAATTTAAGGGGCTATGTGAACGCTGAAAATTTGGGTGATTTTCGGCAATTTTTTGGAACAAAAGTACTCAATTAAATGTTTTGGAAAATCAAGAATATATTTGGCTATATTTTACCTATATAACATAATTTTTTGATAGAAAAGTATTGAGATCCAAGCGATTTATGCGCTGCCTTCGGAGGCGCAAAAAAAAGTTCCTCCACTGCTGACATGATTCCGGCCGATTGAGTAGCTGAAACCGAAGAAGGAAAAAATGTCGGTAAACTGGAAGGTATTTCTTGGATAATGACGTAGGATTTTCGAAAAATATCGAAATCTAAGAAAATGGCGTAGTTATCGAAAAAAGTCTGTTTTCTTGCCTATTAAATGGTCGTTTTTTTCAATGCCAAATCGTCAATTTCCATCCAATCAAAAATATCCTACGTCATTCTAGAGTAAATATATTCAAGAATATTCAGTTCACATTTCAAGTCAATCGGATAATTGCTCTTTGAGTTACAATGTCAGCAAATTTGAAAAATCTCATGTCGAGAAATACGCGTTTAAAGATTTAACTATCGATTTTTGCAACATAAAATTATATTGATATAAATGATATAAATGATAACAATATTCTTGAAACTATAAATTGGCGAAAAGGGCAAAAAAAATCGATTTTTTTTAAGTGTCACACTGGTATTGCCCCTTAATGTATGCAATTTTACGTGCGGTTAGATGGACGAGACGTGCACGCTACGGGGGATGTCATTTTTTTTGGCTATTTGATACTAAGATAAATCATATCTAACAATGAATTAAGGCAAGCTAAACCTTTGTAAACATTTAGAAAAACAAACCTATCTTGCCCATTGTAAACCATTTATGTTCAATATTGAACCATCAAGGTTTGATAAAAGATTACTATTCTTGGCTGGCGAATGAAGAGTATGGCTGCCAACCTTAATGCCCGCGAAGTTACCGTATTTCGACAACATCTAATATTAATCAATGGTAATAATCAATAACTTCGTGACATAATTATAAATAGGCGTAATTATAGATGACTAAAAATTTCATTATGAGTTGTATAGAACATTCGCTGACGCAGTTTTTTCATAATAATCTACCATAATATTATACTTTTTTAAGTCTGTAGCAATACAAAAGTTTTTCTTATTTACGTGAATAATGAAAATATAAAACTGCAAAATTTTGCCCTTTAATTATATATTTTATGAAAATTAGCATCTACAGAATAAATGTATATCTCGTAGGCATTTTTTTACGGTTTATTGAGAAAAAAATTCATAAACCGTCATATGATTCTAGAACTGGACCATATTTTGGGAATTTTTTCATATTCTCAAAATAAATTGTCAAAGTTAGGCCTTATTTTCTGCCGCTAGAGTGGTGTTATCCCCTAAGGACAAGCCTACCGATACGAATTAAGGGGTTAGGCCACTCTAGAGGCTGAAAAATAGGCTTTTTCGGAGATTTTTTTTTCAGAAAAACTACAAAATAAATCGAGATTACAAAAAAGGGTGTTTATCATACATATCAGTGACTGTATACAATATTTTTATCGCAGCGATCAATTTCAAAATGGCGGCTGTGCAGCGTTTATCTCTAAACTGCATTTTTTAAGTTGGTCAGAAACATAACTTAGACAATTTTCAACCGATTCACTTGAAATGTTGAATATATCTTGAAAAATATTGTCTATGGAAGTAGGTAGGATTTTTTTGTTATATTGCATAGTTCATTTGTTATCAACAATTATCTGACGATTTTTTAGGCAAATTTGTCACTTTCCAAAAATTTGCCTAAAAAATCGTCAGATAATTGTTAATAACAAATAAACTATGCAATATAACAAAAAAAACACAGCCATTCTAAAATTAATCGCTTAAAAAAAACGGTTGTATACATTCACTGATATGTATGATAAACACCCTTTTTTCCAATCTCGATTTATTTTGCACTTTTTCCGAAAAAAATCCCCAAAAAGCCTATTTTTTCGGCCTCTAGAGTGGCCTAACGCCTTAAGCGCAGCATTCAAACAATTGTGTAACGCTGAACGTTCCAAAGCCCCACAAAAGTGACCAAAAAATTACTAAAAGAATGAGAAACATTTACTTTTCGAATATACTTATAAGTGGCAGCAAATTTCCGTAATTCTCTATGACAAGTGGTTCCACTTACACACCTCAGTGATGACGTGTTGCGTGATCCACGATCGTGGTGCGATTCAGGCGCAGGTACAATTTAGGCAAACAATGGAAAACCGGAAGAGCGGCGGACGTTTCTTCCTACCGCCTGACTCGACATTTCCATATATTTACCATAGCACCATCGCGACCAATTGACACAAGTCCTGCGTCTGACCGCAGAGTAGACACACAGCCAATCCATTTGCTTACATGACGACTACTTTTTCCAGCAAACATGTCCGCGTTCCAATTCGTTTTCACATGGGATTCCAAGGGAGAATAATTCCCGTGTCACCACTACGTAGCCAACGGGGCCATTTCCCATTCTACCTTTAAGGGCAGGTTAGCGTTCAAAACGATGTAAAATTCGATTTTGTTTTAACATAATTTGCATCCTCAAAGTGGGTTCGTTTGTTTGGGTTGTTAAGGGAGACTTTGTCCTTGAAATTTTCAAAAAATCAATTTGAGCTCAACATGAGCAGCTAGAAGAAGAGGAGGGTGCCTCTATGGACCAGGCATTACCGATTAGCGGTAATTATAAACACATTTGTGTAAACACATTGCAAAACTTTAAACGCGTTTTTCTCGAAAACACGTTTTTAAAAATGGCTGACATTCTCCTGACCGCTGTAATTAACATATCGACCTGAAACTTGGAGAGCATACTCAGAAAATATGTCTTCACGGAATGACGGATCGTTTTTTCGATAGATACATTTTTGCATTTATTATTTATCTTTTTATGCGAAAAAAAACGCGAAAATTCGATTTTTTTTAAATTGCCGCCATTTTCCGAAATTTGTAATAAACGAAAAACCCATCCGTCATTCCATGACCAAAGGGTCACAGATTGATAATATGCTTTGAATTTGTGTTTCAGATCAACAAAGAGGGGGCAGTGATGTCAGCCGTTTACCTCCCCCGATTTGAGGACCTGTTTTCACAGAGCTGCAACGGCCGCCATTTTGGTTTTTTTTTTTCAAAAAAATTTTTTTTAACGTTCTGTATATCATGAATAAAAGCAAGAAAAAAACCGCACTCAAAAAGCTTTACTCGTTTCCTTTAAAAAAAATAAAATGTAAACACCTGAAATATGGCACTCCAAGGACAAAGTCTTCGTTAAAAACAAACATAAAAAATGATTTTTTATAACGTTAAACTTTTAATGCGGTTTTCTGGAAATATCATTTTTCAGCGCGCGGGGCGCTCTACATTTCCAACGGATGAATCGATTCACATTGATCTCTGTGCAATTGAAAGGAAATTCAATTTGCAGGGCCACTAGGAAGCGATTTTTGTCAAAATCTGATTTAGAAATATTTTTAGAAAAATTGGGTTTTCTTTTTAAGGGGAGGTACCTGAGTAAACGGCGAGAAAAACAGGTAAACTCCGGGAATTTTTATTTCAAAAACTAGTGTTTCGATTGGATCCGGGTTTTTTTATTAGAAAATATGCACATTGAGGTATGTTTAGGAATTTTTTAAATTAAATTCGTTGACTGGAAGCGGTTCAAACGCGATTATCTCGAAACGTAGTTTTCAAAGTCGGTCCCAGATGTATCTCGATAACGGCTTGTCCGAATTTGTCCAAATTTGGACACAATATTCTTCGATAGTTTTTCTCGTTCGCCACGTAGGGCTTTTTCATTTGATTGAACCATTGCTTGTTTATGCAATGTGTATGCAATCCAAAATCGTCGGAAATTGCGAAAGAAAAACTAATGTTAAATTAAAACGGTCGCAATTCCGTCAAAAATGAAAATTTCCAAAAAATCCTACGTGGCGAACGAGAAAAACTATCGAAAAATATTGTATCAAAATTTGGACAAAATCGGACAAGCCGTTTTCGAGATACATCTGGCACCGTCTTTGAAAACTACGTTTCGAGATAATCGCGTTCGAATCGCTTCCAGTCAACGAATTTATTTAAAAAAATTCCTAAACATACCTCAATGTACATGTATTTTCCAATAAAAAAACCGGAATCCAATCGAAATCTTAGTTTTTTAGATAAAAATTACTGAAGTTTACCCTTTTTCTCGCCGTTTACTCAGGTACCTCCCCTTAAACGGCTGCCATTTTGTTATCCAGGAGTTTTTCAGAAAACAAAAAATGATAAGGCCCCCCACGTACAGTCCAGTTCAATCATTTTTAACCCGCTTTTTTTCTCGAATAAACTCGCAAGCCTGTGGAGGGCTCCATGCAGGCCAAAACACGCCGTGCATGGCTTTATTGGACGGAAGCTAGAGCCGCCATTTTGGATGTTTTTTTAATAAATAAAATTGGTATATACTCTCCATTGATAGAAGAATAAAATACGTTGACACCCATTTCCCAAGGTATTTACATTATATAAAAAAAATTCCCGAAGTTCATGCATTTTTCATGCCTCTCGACGGTAACTAGAGCGCGCATTCCGATTCCGGAATTTCGCAACTCCGGAATTTCGGAACAAATTTTCCGATATTTCAATTCCGAAATTGAGACGAATAATATCGTTATTCCGATATTCACCAATTGTACACATTAAGGCGTTACCCCCACTTGTAGCGCAAAAAAGGCCTTTTTTATGAATTTTTTTAAAGACAACTACAAAAAATTTTTTAATCGATCAATATACCATCTTAAAGAACACATCTTGAAGAACTTTCAGTAATTTTTTTATTGAAAAATATTACATTGTTTAGTGGCAAATGGCCGTCAATGAAATAATGTTTTTATATACACGGTTTGCGGTGACCAACATTGCGGCGAAGTGGATCATCTGAAAAAAAATGCGGATGGATTTAGTCAAATATAAGTATAAACTAGGCTTTAATCGAAGGATTTTAAAAAATATTCATTTTTCACAAAATGGCGGACAGTCAAAGTTAATGGTTCGATTTTAACGAAAAAAACGGCCGTTTTTGGCTATAAAACGGCCATTTTTTTCGAAAAAAAAATCGAACGGTTAAAGACTACATTTTTATGTATTAAATAAGCCTGCAAAATTTCAAGAAGATCGGTTCATTAGTGTTCGAGTAATCTTGGTCACCGACTTCAGAAATGCCATTTTGAGAAAAGCGCGTTTAAAGTTTCAATTTCAGTTTACACGAAGAAAATATTTTTTTTTGTAAACTTACATAGAGTCATCTATTCCTGGCCCATACAGACGTATGGGCCCGGATACTTATACTTCAAAAAAAAGCAATAAAAAAATCGATTTTTTCAAAATCGCAAGTGGGGGTAACCCCTTAAGTGATATTTTTATTATTTACTTTTCTGAACGCGCCCAATCTAAGCCTGGCTTTCCACTAAAGATGTGAGCTAAGGATGTGTATGAAACCAATCAATAGGATCACTTCATTTTCAAAGACCACCAAAGAGAAAATAAAGCAATCCTATTGGAGGGCTTCACACACATCCTTAGCTCACATTTCTGGTGGTTCCTATCAATCAAACGATTCCTATTTAAAAAAATTATTGCATAAGTAAGTTGTTAATTTGATCTCGGTTTATTGCCAAATATTAATTATCCGATGTTGTTTATTCTGCTAAGTTTATCTCATTTCATAATGAAAATTTGAAGACTGAAGCGTATGTAGACTTATAATTATTGTATGTTTTCCATTCATATTTCAAGTTTCGTTTTAGTGTGTTGATTTTAATGTTTAAAATGACCAATTAGAATATTATGGGAGAACTATGATGAAGCATGTTTAATTATAAATTATTAAAATACTGATTTAATAAATCTCGTTTGATTAGTTATACAAACCTTCTTTTTCTGGAAACCTAAAACAGATATAAACTTGCAATTTTTTAGGTTTCAGGTATGCCAGAATTAGGTTTGTAGTATCGGAACTTAGTTCCGGAATTCAAAGCCTTCCGATTTGCATGCTCTAACGGTAACCTTCCTTGGGCGCCGGGAGGAGGGTACAAGGAAGTGCACTTGCACCCCCTGCCATTAAAGATAATACACAGAAAAAGATTAAGAAATGAAAATTGTGTTATTAAAGTCACTGTTTGAATAAAAACTTAAGGCACCGGGGTAGTTTTCCAATTTTTTTCAACACCTTATCAATTAATTCAGTGTCCTCCTCTGCTCTATTCCTACACTGGAAAAAAAAAATTCGTTCATCCAACCAAAATTCAGTTGGTTTAACAAAATGCATCTTTAAGGAGGTTGGAGCGTTAGCCACAATCCAAGGTTAAATTGAGTAAAAAATACATGTTATTGTTTAGACTATACTGAGTCTTTACGAATTTATCGAACTTTTTCCACCACCGAACACCAGAGATAAAAAATAGTTTAATATATGTAATTTAACGTGCGGTTAGATGGGCAAGACTTTAACACTAAAGGTTATGTAATTTTTTTGTTATTTAGCACCAATATAAACCATTTCTAACAACGGATTAACGCAAATTGAACCTTTGTAAACATTTAGAAAAAAAGAATCCTCATCTTGCCCATCGTAATCCATGGGCCAATAAGCTCGTGACGTAGATATAAACAGGCATAATTATAAATTACTCAAAATTTCATTGTGAATTGTATAAAATATTCGTTGTCGTGGTTTTTTCATAATAATCCTCGATAATGTTATACTTTTTCAAGTTGGTAGTAACACAAAAGTTTTTCTACTTTACGTAATAAAAATATTAAAAGGCATAATTTTGCCTTTTAATGATATATTTAAAAAAAATAGCATATACAGAATGAATCTGTACCCCGTATGCATTTTTTTGAGGTTCATTGAAAAAAAAATTAGTAAACCGTCATTTGCCTCAACTGACGCGCTCCAACCTCCTTAAATACGTTCAACTTGATTTTTGATTGGCATAACAAACGTTTTGTTAATCTAACTGATAGTTTTAGTGGTGTGAACTGTAGCTTATTTAGCATGAGCAACTGTTAAAATAACAAAATTTCGAGACAACAAAATGCATTTTGCACATTCAACGATTTCTTTTTCTCAGTGTATGAACACTGAGCATGCACAGACCGTTTAACCTCGCGTCTCCCATCTTTGACCGATTCCACGTCTTGACACGTCGCAACATACTAAATGAACGTTCGATGTTACATATTGTCGCTGGAATAGTTAGGCCAATCTTGATTGCTTCGCATACCGCAGGGCAAAACGGGGTGGCTTGAGCAATCAAATCCTCAACAAGGGATTAACATAAGGGGTCTTCTCACTTTAGACGCTAAAAAGGCTATTTTCATGATTTCTTAAAATAGGTTTATATTATAGATATTGATATAAAAGTTGTTACACTTAAGGGGCTATACCAGTGTGACACTTTCAAAAAATCAATTTTTTTTCCCTTTTTCGACAGTTTATACTTTCAACAATATCATTATCATTTATATCATTTATATCAATATCATTTTAACTTGCAACAGTTAAATCTTTAAACGCGTTTTTCTCGAAATGAGATTTTTTTAATTTGCTGACATTGTAACTTAAAAAGCAATTATCCGCTTGACTTGAAATTTGAACTGAGTAGTCTTGAGTATATTTATTCTACAATGACGTAGGATATTTTTGGTCGGATGAAAATTGATGATTTGGCATTGAAAAAACGACGTTTTTATAGGCTAGAAAACAGACTTTTTTTTTCATAACTACGCCATTTTGTTAGATTTTGATATTTTTCGAAAATCCTACGTCATTGTACAGGAAATACCTTCCAGTTTAACGACATTTTTTCCTTTTTCGGTTTCAGCTACTCAATCGGCCGGAATCATGTCAGCAGTGGAGGAACTTTTTTTTGGCGCCTTCGAAGTCAGCGCATAAGTCGCTTGGATCTCAATATTTCTATATGAAAAAAATATGTAATATAGGTAAAAAATAGTCAAACGTATTCTTAATTTTCCGAAACATTTAATTGAGTACTTTTCTTCCAAAAAATTGCCGAAAATCACCCGAATTTCCAGCGTTCACACTCGTATAGCCTCTTAATAAATGCACTCCCGAAATGCATTAAATTTTTTGAAAATTTTATTTAAGTCACTGTCTACAGACAAAAATGGTAGTTAAAAAAATGACCAAACAAATTGTAGGTCTGTGCTGTTGATGAAATCTCGGAGATGGATCATCCGAAACAAAAAAAATCAAACGGTTTTAGATTCAGTATGTTAATGCCTATAGCGCATATCAGACGATTTTTGATATATGCAAAAATAACAATATGGCGGACATTTTTCGAAAAACCAACAAAATGTGTTTTTTCACCATTTTTGGCAAAGAAGTAAATATAAAAATTTAAAAAATCCTTAATATGCGCTATAGCTATAGTTGTAAAGAATATGTGGTTAAAATTTCATAAGGATCGGTTCAGTAGTTTCGAAGATTTTATCAACAAGCCGTCGAAAAACGATGTTTCGAGAAAAACGCGTTTAAAATTTGTTTGAGTTATATAAATACATTACATTTTTTAAAAATGTATTTCGAAAGTGTATTTATTAAGTGTAACAACTTTTATATCAATATCTATATTATAAACCTATAAAAAAAATACATGAAAATAGCCTTTTTTTACCGTCTAAAGTTAGAAAACCCCTTCATTACTCACTTCATCTGCCTTAAACATCTCGTACCACGTGGTAACCTCGGCAATAAAATTCTGTAGGAAACCTCCGTAAAGGTTCTCCATATCTTCTACCATGGCTAAAAATGAAAATTTGTCTAATTTTCTGCTTTTTTCTGTGTAGAAGAAAAGCGATTCCTCAGAGAAGAAATGTTTGATTCTAAATATGGGATGAATATAGCTATTCTGAAGAAGTCTTCTGCAATTTCAGATTGTTGATTTGATCTATAGGTCTCCACTCGAGGACGTTTAAATTAATGTCAAATAAAATTTGACATCAATTTAATTGACATAACGTAAACGCCTGATTTTATATACCTACCTATAATTATAATGATTCACTGTTATAAATTATATCTTATCAGTTGATAGTACAATGTGTAGATGCAGATAGACCTCCCTGAAAGTAATCCTGCCAGCGTCAATGTAACCTCCCGTTAAGGGGTACCCCCACTTGCGATTTTGAAAAAATCGATTTTTTTTATTGCATTTTTTTTGAAGTATAAGTATCTGAGATTATGTCCTGAAAATTTCAAGTCGATCCGAACAAAATTGACTGAGATATGAGCGTTGAAAGAGAAGAATCCGTTGTGTAAACGACCGGCTAGTCTGCCGTCTGGCGCGCTTTTCTCAAAATGGCATTTCTGAAGTCGGTGACCAAGATTACTCGAGCACTAATGAACCGATCTTCTTGAAATTTTGCAGGCTTATTTAATACATAAAAATGTAGTCTTTAATCGTTCGATTTTTTTTTTCGAAAAACAAAATGGCCGTTTTATAGCCAAAAAACGGCCGTTTTTTTCGTTAAAATCGAACCATTAACTTTGACTGTCCGCCATTTTGTGAAAAATGAATATTTTTTAAAATCCTTCGATTAAAGACTAGTTTATACTTATATTTGACTAAATCCATCCGCATTTTTTTTTTCGGATGATCCACTTCGCCGCAATGTTGGTCACCGCAAACCGTGTATATAAAAACATTATTTCATTGACGGCCATTTGCCACTAAACAATGTAATATTTTTCAATAAAAAAATTACCGAAAGTTCTTCAAGATGTGTTCTTTAAGATGGTATATTGATCGATTAAAAAAGTTTTGTAGTTTTCTTTAAAAAAATTCATGAAAAAGGCCTCTTTTTTGCGCTACAAGTGGGGGTAACGCCTTAATGAGATTAGTACTGCAAGGACGAAATATTACAGCGCGATAGGATTGACCGCGGACGAAGGACTAACAGGTAGGAAGAAGCAATCGGTAAGTAGAAACGGCAATGGCGGCGGTCCGGAAACGGTTGTAGGTAAGAGACGTATAGTTTTGCCGCGTTATTGGCGATTCGCAGTCGCGAGTGGTGATCGGAGGGACGAGAGGGAGAGCCGCGCTCCAGAAGCTCGTGTGTAAGTGTAATTCAGTAATGAATACAGGGACGTGCCACGTGAAGTGGTACCTGCTGATATGTTGGTACGCAACATCTGGCGGCCTATGAAATGCAGGCTCGCGAACAGTCTGCCGTTGAACGTTACGAGCGACGAGAGTTACGAGCCTCGACTCAATCTCCGCGCCTGCTGAGCCAGGCTGGCTCTCGGGCCTCCCACGACCACCGCCCAGTTTCGATATAATTGCGATACCAAATTTTGACCAACTTCCTAGGCCGTCGTAACTCCTGATAACTATTGGCGAGCCGCCCTGCAACATATTAGTGCGAGCGTGCAGGGGGTGGCGGACAAAAAGCTACAACGACAAATCCTCCATCGTTCTTTGGAAGGATGATTTTAGGCGTGGAGAGCTCAGGTCCGAGGGCGGTAGCGCTGGATAATTTTTTTTCTCCCTTGACCGATACGCGAAATTCGCTCTTGAAGGCCTTAGGCCACTTAGAGGCCGAAAAAATAGGCTTTTTGGCAAGGAGGTGCGGGTAGCAGAATTAGTCGGGTCGGGTCGGGTCGGGTAATTAGACTATGACCCGATCGGGTACCCGAATTTTTTCGGGTACTCTTCTCACATCGGGTATTCGATAAGTCGTGTTGCCGGAATAAAATTTTGTTTCATAGTATAAATAGCGCCACGGAAACGTACCAAAACGAACGAAATAAACTCCAGCTTTATGTTCTCTACCCTTCGCCGATAGGTTGGACTTCATAAGGAATACAAATAATTTATTTAATAATTTTTGTATTTTTGTTATATATATATATATATATATTCACAATTTTTTTCGGCAAACTTCTTTTAAAACACTCGCATGTCAGGAAATATCGAGATATTTGAGTGTCAAAAAACTGAATAAAAGCAAGATTCTTTGTTGAATTTTCATTAATTCTTTCTAGTGCTAACTGGTAATTTCGGCGATTCATTCTTCTTAATTTAATTTTTTGTCATTTTTTAATTTTTTTCCAGGTAAAGCGTGTTTTTCAAACGCTTATATCTCTGAAACTAATTAAGATATTTTCAATTTTTAAACGTCAAATGGAAGCTACATTCTTCTCGCTTCGAATAAACGCAAGGCGTTGAATCTTGGTCTTTTTGGGTTTTTTCTCCATTTAAAACCCACGTTAAAAAAATCAAAACTTTAAGGCGTTCGCCGGAACAGAAGATATTTATTGTACATTTTTTCCTTTCGGAAACTTTTTAGTGATGCCAAAACGCAACTTTCCCGCGCTATTACGATACGACCCGCCAAAAGTTACCGTTTTTCACTCCATCCTAACAGACACAGACACTCGCACGTACGTACTCACACACACACAGGATAGAAAAGTGAGGCGAAAAAAGATTTTTTAGAGTACTATCATTTATTTGTTTTATCGCCTTCTTCGAGTTTTCGTTTTCTCCTATTATTTCAGTCGTTCACGAATATTCGAAGTTTAAGAGTACTCGACGTTTACGAGTACCAAAATTTTGAGAGTACCCGATTACCACATTCGGGTACCCGATAGTGGCGGGTAATGCAAAAACGTAACCCGTCGGGTACCCGACCCGACCCGAACATCGGGTACCCGAGTGAATCGGGTACCCGCACACCCTTACTTTTTGGGGATTTTTTTTTCAGAAAAACTACAAAATAAATCGAGATTACAAAAAAGGGTGTTTATCATACATATCAGTGACTGTATACAATAATTTTTTTGAAGCGATTAATTTCAAAATGGCGGCTGTGCAGCGTTTATCTCAAAACTGCATGTTTTAGGTTGGCCGGAAACATAACTCAGACAATTTTCAACCGATTCACTTGAAATTTTGAATATATCCTGAAAAATACATTATCTGTGGAAGGACGTAGGATTTTTTTTTATATTGCATAGTTTATTCGTTATTAACAATTATCTGACGATTTTTTAGGCAAATTTTGAGAAAGTTAAAAATTTCGTCAGATAATTGTTAATAACAATAGAACTATGCAATGTAACAAAAACCTATGTACTTCCACAGACAATGTATTTTTCAAGATATATTCAAAATTTCAAGTGATTTGGTTGAAAATTGTCTCAGTTATGTTTAAAGGCAACTTAAAAAATGCAGTTTTGAGATTAACGCTGAACAGGTGCCATTTTGAAATTAATCGCTTCAAAAAAATTATTGTATACAGTCACTGATATGTATGATAAGCACCCTTTTTTGTAATCTCGATTTATTTTGTAGTTTTTCTCAAAAAGAAATCCCCAAAAAGCCTATTTTTCGGCCTCTAGAGTGCCCTAACCCCTTAAGAGGGAGAGACTTTCAGGCGAGGAAGAAAGGTGCTGATTTTCATGATTTTTTTTAAAGGAAGTATTCCTTTACCGTAGAGTCGTGGTGTATATTGGAATTGGAAAAAATTGGAAGAAGGCTAGTTTTTTGACAGGTGATTTTGTAGGTGCCGCGGGAGCTTAATCCAAGTTTGCCTCAACATCAGGGTGTAGGGTTTTTTCAAGGGGTTGAAGGGTGGATGGGGGTGGATTAATGCCAAAGTACAACCCCTACGAGGTCGCCGCCGGGAGATAAACTGTTCAGAAAAATCCGGGCTTTATTTTTGTCCACAGTCCCAAAGTCGTGGAAGTTCATTTTGGGGGTGAAAAAGTGGGGTGTAATTTTGAAAAATCCGTTTTAACTCGATAACTCTTTAGGAAAAATTCATACAATTTTTATTCAAATGGGAACGTTGTAGCCCTTGAAAAGACGCATCGATCGAGTATTTGATCATCCCTCTCCGATAATATCTTCACCGCCCAAAAAATTAAAGAAATATCACAAAAAATTGTTTATTGAATAACTAAAAAACGATTAATTTTCCGGGGATGGTTTAAATGTACAAAGTGTAGAGAATAATTTTCTCTATAATTTCGTTTCTATGGACATCCCTTGAATTTTGTTTTCAACCCCTCTCGGGGGTTGAAAATTCAAAATGACTTTCTGGGAAAACTATTCACCATTTCATTGATTTTTAATATTTTTAACTTTTTCTTCGTTCATATTCTGCGCATAAGTGTTAATGAAAGATAAATCGTCATTGGTATTTTTTCATTAATCCCGCCGACGCTACGTGTCACGCCGTCACGATAAAATGACTTTTACGATAATTGCAGCTATTTGAAATATTCCTCCAGAGCAAGAAAAGTTTCTTTTCAAATGGCTGCGATTGGCGTAAAAATAGCGATATTGCGCTTTTCAAAAGACCTTTCTGAAGCTGTGAGTGCGTGCCTTAAGAATCTCCAGTCAGATATGAGAAAATATCGATTCGGTGTCGAGTTATTCATGTTTAAACGTGAAGAGCGAATTTTCTGAACTCGAGTTCGAGAGCTGAAGCATTCCATGCATTTCTCTGACACCTTATAACATTGTACGAAAAGCTACGAGGTGAAATAATTTAAAAAACCAATAAAATAAACAAAAAATAAAAAGTCGACTAACATTTACCCGCTCCTGGATATTTTCTGAGTTGATTTACGAAGTAGACTCTGGATTAAGATGCTGACAGACAGAGAGATAGAGAGAGCAAGAGAAAGGGAGAGCCAGCACTTGCAGCGTCCCGGACAATGAAGACCTCCGTTGGACCGAATAGCCTTGTACTTACGAGCCAGTCAAAATGAAGTTACCGAGTAATAATGCGATAAAAAAATCGTAGGAAGAAGCAACCGAGAGTCGTTTTATTTCATCGCGGGCGACTCATCGTTCTCATACGTACGTGGAGTACGGACGCAGCCCCACTCGATCTCGCGACATCGATATATCGAACGAGATCAGAACTCGAGGCAATTGCGCACTGATACAACAAAGGGCAATGGGTAACGCGGTTATGCGCGCAGGAAGAGGGAAACTCCATTGGTACAATATCCCATCTCGCGAGACTGTATCGCCGTGAGATACGGCCCCCTCTTCGCCTATTCCTCAAGAGGACAGGACTTCTCCATGTCGAAGGATCTTCGCTCCTCTCTCTCTCTCCCTCCCTCTCTCTCTCTCTCTCTCTCTCTCTCTCTCTCTCTCTCTCTCTCTCTCTCTCTCCCTCTCCCTCTCCCTCTCCCTCTCTCTCTCTCCCTCTCTCTCTCTCTCTCTCTCTCTCTCTCTCTCTCTCTCTCTCTCTCTCTCTCTCTCTCTCTCTCTCTCTCTCTCTCTCCCCCTCCCTCCCACCTCGTATATGACTTCGTATCGATGCTCTCCCGCCCGTAATCTACTTCACCCTCAAATATAGTGTGCTCGCACAGTCTCGGACCAAGCTCCTCCATTCTCTTGTTTCCATCCAGCCAAATCTGATTTCTGCACTTACGATGCTGTCCCCTTCGCTCTTTTATCCTTCTTCTTGATCGGCCCCGGCTCATCGTCGTTGTTAACCTTTCCTCATCGCGGCGGTCGATGCTACCGCTGCGTATGCGGACGGCCCTTGGAAACTTTCCTCAAGAGAATACAGCGTGGCGTTTTTGATATCGTAGCACGCGCACTTCACGGTCACCTACTTTTGTTTCAACCGCGGACACAATGGAGGAGCTGCTTCGGTAGATTGGTAGATTTTTAGGTAGTCAAAACGCAGTGGGGAATGATGAAATAGATACTGATGTCTTAGGCCCGTCATGACGATTTTAAAAACAAGTAAATTGTAGTATCAGGATATTTGTAGATTTTTAGTTAACAAAAAAGTCATTGGGAACATTGGAATCAATACTGATGTCTTGGGCGCATTATGGCTAACTTAAAAAATCAGTAGATCGTAGTATTAGGGAATTAGTAGATTTTCCGTTAACAAAAGCGTTATTGGGGATATTGACATGGATAATAATATTTTAGGTGCTTCATAGCCGGTTGAAAAATGAGCAGATTATACTATTAGAAGATTACTAGATGTTTCATTAACAGGAGAGTCATTGGGAACATTGTAATATATACGGATGTCTTGAGCGCGTCATGGCCGATGTTAAAAATTAGTAGGTGGTAGTATTAGGAAATTAGTACACTGAGAGAAATGTATGGTTTTCTCAATCACATTTTAACTATATTTTAGATTTCCCTAAGGGGACAATAATATTTTATAGCCATAGTTACCGCCAAAAGTATAGTACTGCTTATCGATATTTTAGCAGTTGCATGAATTATGCACATATGTTAACCGCAGCCATCAATCTTACAAACATACCTTTATTGTCCAATGCTATATGATATAGTAGGTTTTCATAAAATGGATATTCCCTGATACTATAAAAAATGTACTTCCCCAAGATTCTCATAGTGGACTGAAATATACAGGGTGTCCCTCTTATCTCTGCCACCCGAAATAACTCGGTAATTATCGACGTCACAAAAACATGTTCCAGACAAAAGTTGTACGGTGTGAATTTTTTTTATTTCGGTTGAGGCGCTGACGCACAGTGAAGGTCACCTCCACTTTTTAAAATGACATGGTACGTTTTTTTCAACCATCTTGTGGAGCACTTCGAGCCGCATAAAAATCATTAGGGGGTCAAAGTCGTTCAATGTCATTCAAGGCTACATACTAAAATGAAATACAAACCTAAATGTCTCGGATCACTACGAAATATATGGCAGTGATCCGAAATATTTAGATTTGTATCATCGATACTGACCTTGAATGACCTTGAACGACATTGAACCCCGAATGTTTTTTACGCGGCTTGAGGTGCTCCACAAGATGGTTGAAAAAAATGTACCATTCCATTTTAAAAAGTGGAGGTGACCTTCACTGTGTTCGATTTTTTTCGAATAATCACTTTTCATAAGGTCTTCTAACAAATTATACTCGAAAAACGTTAATGTTAACCATATGAATTGTACAAACTTGAAAAGAATAGTAGAAGTTTGACCGAGCAATATCTAACGTACAGTATACAACATCAGCATTAGCAAGCCGATTTTGTTATAGCACTGAATTAACCATATCTATATTGTCGAGCCTTCTTGAATAGTGAATAATCATTTCGGGGATAATAAATAGTCAAACACGCCACCCAAATCGCATGTTTAGGTATACTTTTCGCTTATAGTCGTGTTGATCATATTATGATTGCGGTGTCAATAAACTATAACGAATTTTACCATCCCCTCTTTTACCATGGGCGTTTGTTGTAAATGCCATGGACTTTTCTCTCAGTGTGTAAATGAGTTTACACCAGTTCGAAATTTAGCTTCATTTCGCGGTACCGAAAGCGGTAGATATTCATCCCTTTTAATTAAAATCCTCCACCCCTTTTTTGGAAATAGGGACTGCCCTTGTTTCGAATAGGCTGTGCTCGATAAAGTGGACAGCATCAAAATAGCTGCTAATTCCGTAGAGATGATTAGCGGCGTTAATGTTCCCGTTTACAAATGATTGTAGAGTACATGAAATACGCAATGATGCTTATTATGAATAATTGAGCATTCGCTTTCAAGTCCGAATCCCAAAGCTTCGCGATAACGTTGCGCAATATACGAAAAATTTACATATCAATATTTCATGCAAATATATAAAGCCTCGTTGTTGGAAATAACATTGAGGTGTTAATTGCACTGTGCAAAATAATGTTTGCAATAAATTTGCGATTTATTAAAGCAATTCTTTTTACCGGTTCACTCGATGAGCATTTACGTTGCGTACACACGGCGAATCTTACATCGGTGGCGAAAGTAGCTGCGCGATGTCTCTGCTTCTCGCCGGAAATGGCATCGCCAGAATCTTTTATAGACATCATTAAGGTTAGGTACACTGTGTCGTGAATCGTTTAATGGTCTCGATACGTGCGTAGCTATCGGAGAGTAACTTCCGGCGAAGGAACGAATAGGGAAATGCTTTACTCGAATGTACAAAATTATTATTATTATCGCCACACGTAAGTAATGTAGTCTGAACATTGATAGATTCGATGAAAGAATGATGCTGGTTCGTCGCGCAGTAAAATTGAGAAAAAAAAGAAATCGAAGAAGGTAGAAATGTAGAAGTTGTTCATTTTTATCGCGTTTTACGTGTGAATAATCCAATTTCCTTATAGAATGTTAATGTACTTGGACAAAATGAATTCTATGTAAAAGAACCGTACAATTATTCTCGAATGTTACTAGTACGATTAAGGACAACTCTACACTTGTAAAAAAGATTGATTGAAATCAACTACATGCGTTTAGTTGGTTCTTTTTATTAGAATTCACTAAAATTTTGGTGAAATCATTTTTCAAATTTGACTCTTTTATTCTGGCGATTTATTTCAATTGTATTTATTTATTTAAATCAAAATCGATTCAACACCGGTGAGTTATAAAAAATGTATATGCAATCAATAATTGTTGTATTACTAACTGAGCAAAATAGTTAGTCTTATAGTCCGAATGTGTCTGTTTAGATTTGTTTATTTGTATTAAGGGGTTACATACAGTCAGGAGGCCCAAAAAGATCGATTTTTCAATAATTTTTCTTGAGAAGCCCTTTAAGGCGTACCCCCACTTGTAGCGCAAAAAAGGCCTTTTTCATGAATTTTTTAAAAGAAAACTACAAAACTTTTTTAATCGATCAATATACCATCTTAAAGAACACATCTTGAAGAACTTTCAGTAATTTTTTTATTGAAAAATATTACATTGTTTAGTGGCAAATGGCCGTCAATGAAGTAATGTTTTTATATACACGGTTTGCGGTGACCAACATTGCGGCGAAGTGGATCATCTGAAAAAAAATGCGGATGGATTTAGTCAAATATAAGTATAAACTAGTCTTTAATCGAAGGATTTTAAAAAAATATTCATTTTTCACAAACTGGCGGACAGTCAAAGTTAATGGTTCGATTTTAACGAAAAAAGCGGCCGTTTTTTGGCTATAAAACGGCCATTTTTTTTCGAAAAAAAATCGAACGATTAAAGACTACATTTTTATGTATTAAATAAGCCTGCAAAATTTCAAGAAGATCGGTTCATTAGTGTTCGAGTAATCTTGGTCACCGACCTCAGAAATGCCATTTTGAGAAAAACGCGTTTAAAGTTTCAATTTCAGTTTACACGAAGAAAATATTTTTTTTTGTAAACTTACATAGAGTCATCTATTCCGGGCCCATACAGAAGTATGGGCCCGGATCCTTATACTTCAAAAAAATGCAATAAAAAAATCGATTTTTTCAAAATCGCAAGTGGGGGTGACCCCTTAAATCTATTAACGTAAAAATTTGTACACATATTATGGTAACTTTTAACTGTATTTTAACATGTTTTATTTGTGAAAATAATTATTTTGAAAGCTGCTATAGCTGATCACCGGGAGCACCTAAAAAAAGGCGTCTTGCAGTGAGCACGATATCTGGACAGGATCATCTAAAATGAAAAAACCAAAAATATTTCGTTAATATAATGGATTGTCTTGTAATTGATCGAAGGAATAAGCAAAATAATAACTTTTGACAAAATGGCGGTTTCTCAACAAAAACAAATTGTTTATAAAATGGAAAATATATATCGGTGAGAAAAAACCTTCGATTAATTACTAAAAAATATACTTGAAAAGATTATGTTAAAATTTCAGACTGATTGGTTCAACCGTTTCCGATAAATCTTGCTCACCGTCTTTAAAAACACAGTTTTGAGAAAAACACGTTTCAAGTTTCAAAAGCACTTTTGAACTCTCTGACACATAATTACAAATGTGCGTGTAACTTCGAGAATATTCTCGCCGGCTCGCCAAGAAATTTTCTGTGCGTGTACTTAAATATATGTACATTACGAAAATAAAATTTTAAAAATCGACTTTTCGAAAATTTTAACTGCATATAACCCCATAAGTAGCAAATTCATAGATGCAGTAGTACGCTTTGTGGCCGGAGTGTGGCGCAGCGCCCGAAGCTTCTCCCGCAAGCCGTTGTTATCTCTGAGCCTGCATATGACCGAGTCCGCGAAACGTATCGACGCATCACGAATTTTGGGCTTTGTGCAGAAATCGTCGTAGGGGTCTAATCGGATTCCCATACTAGTCCCTACTTCCTGATTAAAACTTCCTATATTAAAACGTCCCACTCGTACATTGGGTTCTAATCAGGATCTCCCATTGGAATCCAAAATGAACCATGAACGATTCCCCATTGGAATCCGAAATAAAACCTAAAGGATTCCCCATTGGAATCCAAAATAAACCCTAAAGGATTCCTCATTGGAATCCAAAATGAACCCTAAAGGATTCCCACATTATCGAACATAATCCGATACGATTCTTGATGGTTCCCATCGCATTCTGTACGTTGAATTTTTCAAACAAAGTATACAGGTATACAAAATGAGTGGATCTTCAACAAGTACAAATCTTATCCTAAAAAAGTATAAATCGCTTAAAAAAGTACATCTTAAAAATCAATTTAAATCTCACAACTGAAAATTCACCGTAGTTATCGTTATTTAGGTATTTTGCTGCAGTTTGACCCTAATAGAGATGAGGGTGCATCTTGGGACTCCCCAAAAAATTTGTGCACGGGATCACGAAAGGTTATTCCTTCTGGGTGATCCGACAAATTCCGGTTGTGAATTTCAAATAAAAAATTCTCACACGACGTCAATCGGGAAATAGCGCGGAATCCACTTGGGTTGCAATGTGGTCTCCCTAAGTGCAGCGTCCCTATCAAATCCTGATATATATGGTATATAAATATAGGGATGTGGTAGGATCTGGGGACTCCACAAAAAATTTCTGCACGGGACGGCCAAGCGTGTTCCGAAAGGCGTGAAAATTACACACATCTTGTGACCCCCACGCAAGAGGAACATTCTCTCCCATATACCGAAATGGTGCTAGTAACTATTTTAGTAGATTTTATAGAATCAGTAGAACAATATAATAGATTTTTAGTTAATAAAATACTCATTCGGTAAACTAAAAATCGGCAATGATGCGCGAAAGACATTAGTATCCATTCCAATATTCCTAATGACTCTTTCGTTAACTAAAAATCTCCTAATCCTCCTAATATTCCCGAGTAGAAATATTGTCAGGCTGGCCTGATATTTGATCTGCGCCTGATCAGCTTGTAGTACGAAGGCCTTACTTAAGTTTGCCTTAATTTGCCTGATCAAGCTGGGGTCAGGCGGTGGTCGAGCAACCGGACTTACGGCTTACTTCAATTCGCCTGACCCGGCTAGCTTCAGGCGATGTCAAGCAACTGGACTTACGGCTTACTTCAATTCGCCTGATCCAGCTAACTTCAAGCAATCATCATGTAACTGGACTTCTACAGTTTGGCACTAAAAACGTGCCTAACCTCATCTTGTCAAATGATACACAGACACGAGAGAAGCACGAGACATATTATTAATCACTTTATACATTTTTACATATAACGTGTACGTTGTGAATAAGATGAACAAACTCAATCGGAAGATTGCGCAACAACTGTGTGTGCGTGAATAGCGGGCTCTAAATAAGGGAAAAAACGAAGAAATAATACAGCAGCAGGTTAGTATAACAATTAATTTTTTTCAAAGACTTACAATTCTTAAATCTATAAATATAAATTGGATTAAATCTGACTGTAAATTAACCATACGCCAAATTATATATGCATTGGTTGAAATATTTATTATGATACATTTGACAGATCCGGAACAGATCCTCTCAGCGAGGAACAACTCGAAATTCCTGAGGATTGGCATGTGTTGGCGCTACCACTATGTAAGTAGATTTATATTTGTTTTGTGTATCGCTTTTATTTTTCTTTACTTGGTCCGTCTCCTTTGTCAGAGGAGAAAAAGAGACAGCATAGGCCAACCAAATTATGGTAAGCTGACAGCGTAGTTCAATCTGGTAAATGTTTTGCCATCTGTGCTGATTAGCCCGGACAGCGTAGGCTAACCTAATAATGATAAGTTAACTGCGCAGTTCGCTTAAGTGAAAGTAATTCCATCGGTGCAAGTTAGCCCATAAAAAATGCACTTCGGATGGACATTACATTCACTGAACTGACTACGCTGTCAACTTACCATTATTTGGTTGGTCTTCGCTGTACGGGCCCAGACAGCGTAGGCTAACCGAATAATGACAAGTTGACTGCGTAGTTCCGTTAAGTGAAAGTAAGTCCATCGGTGCAAGTTAGCCCATTAGAAATGCACTTCGGATGGACATTACATTCACTGAACTGCACTACGCTGTCAACTTACCATTATTTGGTTAGCCTTTGCTACGGGCCCGGACAGCGTAGGCTAACCGAATAATGATAAGTTGACTGCGTAGTTCAGTTAAGTGAAAGTATTTCCATCGGTGCAAGTGAGCCCATAAGAAATGCACTTCGGGTGGACATTACATTCACTGAACTGCACTACGCTGACAACCCACCATTACTTGGTTGGTCTTCGCTGTACGGGCTCTCCTGCTTCAATTCTAATTTTCGTTAAAAAATGACCGCTCGCAGCTTTCACAACAATTTTTTTTCTTCTTTAAAGTAGATAATTGGATGGTGAGAAAAAGGAAAAAAAATAGAGCTCAAATTTGTGCCACTCTAATAAAATAATGTGCATACCTTATATAGATATATATGTAGACATTGAATTCTAAGTGGGATACACATTTTCGTATTTTTCAGTGGCTGTCATTTCGAAATATAGGGAACACGGAATAGAAGTTCTGTCGAAGCAAATTGGACAAGCTGTTGGAGCGGTATCAAGGCCTGATTAATTCAGCAAAAGACTGGGACAAGTTTCGAGCGTCGCGTAAAAAAACGAACAGAACGCCCAATGTAACGTTTCCTAGAAACGTCTGGTCATAAAAACGTTGAGCTCTGTTTACTTTATTCACGAATTTTCTTAAGTTTTTGTTTAAAAAATATATTAGTTAATTTCGGGATGATAAGTGGAATATAATACAGTGATATATCTTAGTTTATTTCGAGTTTTTGTTCTATTACAAATACAAGAAAAATGATGTTTGTTTTCCACATAGATATATGTGAAAAATATATGTGATAAATTTTATATTAAGATTAAAAAATAAACGATCAGCGTTATTTATAAAGTGGTACCTTTTTCTCTTTTGTGTATGCGTTGTATTTTTTATTTCAGGAAAAAATCGGTCATCCTGAGCCGTGAAAAAACATGATTTTTCATTTTGATCAAGCCGTGAAAAATTAAGCTCTTATCAGGCCTTAATTTTTTACGCTGATCAGGCCTTGATCTTTTACACTGACCAGGCCTTGATTTTTTACCCTGATCAGGCCTTGATAGTTTACCCTGATCAGGCCTTGATAGTTTACCCTGATCAGGCCTTGATTTTTTACCCTGATCAGACGGAAGTCAGGGATTGTGTTTCAAAAATGATCAGGGCTTGATAAAAAATTCTGATCAAGGCTGGAAAAAGAAGTCAGGATGCCTGATCAGGTGTTTATTGTAGCTGGAGCAAGATTTCTACTCGGGTTATAGATTACTAATTTTTAAAATCGGCCATGACGCGTGTAACATGTCAGCAGCTGTATTCCAATATTCCCAATGACTCTTTTGTTAACTAGAAATGTACTAACCTCTGAATACTACAGTTCATTAATTTTTAAAATCCGTCATGACGCGCCTAAGATATCAGTATCTATTCAAATCACCCCAATGACTCCTTTTTAAACTAAAAATCCACTAATTTCCTAATACCACAAACTACTCATTTTTTAAATCTGTCATGACGCCTATTCCAGTATTCCCAATCACTTTTTTGCTAACTAAAAATCTACTAAACCTCTAGTACTACACTCAACTAATTTTGACAATTAGACATGCCGTGCCTACGATATCAGTATCCACTCCAATATTCCTAATTGCACCTTCGTTAACTTAGAATCTACCAAATTGTTCTACTAAATCTACTAAACTGACTTTTTGTTAACTAAATGACTAATTAAATCAATTTAAATTCATAGCCATAGCGAGGAGCCATTAATGGATCTCTACTAACATCTTAAAACCTCGTACCAATTAAGCCATTGGTACCAATATTTTTTATAACTTTTCACCATTGAGGATTGTTAGCAGCACTGATAAATGTGTATTGTAAATGATAAAATAGCTATTGGGAGTACAGGTAAGTCTCCGCCGTTTGACAAAAGATGGCGCGACCAGGAAGTTATAGTTGAAATTGTCAGATGTAAAACGTCATATCGTAGGGTTGGACATCTGGCAAGACCATAACCTTGAAATATTAGCGATTTTGTATCAGCATCACATAATTTTTTTCGTGCGAAATTGTCGAGTTTTGAGCCGAATAAGCGTCATTTGCGGGAACTTTTGATTCACTTCCTTAATTTGAAGAAATTTGCAGCTGAGGCGCATCGGTTGCTTGTAGAAGCATATGGCGAGGCTGCTTTAAGTGAGAGAAGTTGTCGTGAGTGGTTTCAAAAGTTTAAGAACGGTGAGTTTGACGTCGAAGACAAAGAACGTGGCGGAAGGCCGAAAGTGTACGAAGACGCGGAATTGGAAGCCTCCTTGGAGGGAGATACGTGCCAAACGCAAGAAGAACTTGCACTTACATTAGGAGTGATTCAACAAGCAATTTTACGTCGTTTAAAATCGCTGGGAATGATTCAAAGGCAAGGAAATTGGGTTCCGTATGAAGCCGAGAAACGTTGAACGCCGAACGCAAAAGGGTCACCCATAACACTCAATTGGGAAGTTTTACCCCACCCGCCGTATCCACCAGACATTGCCCCTCTGACTATCATTTATTTCGATCGATGACGCACGCCTGTCTGAGCAGCACTTCACATCATATAAAGATACCAAAAATTGGGTCGATTTGTGGATAGCTCCTCAAAAGATGAAGCGTTCGTCCGACGCGGTTTCCATATGCTGCCAGAAAGATGGGAAAAAGTAGTGGCTGCACTCAGAAAAAAGATTTATTAAGGCGTTACCCCCACTTGTAGCGCAAAAAAGGCCTTTTTCATGAATTTTTTTAAAGAAAACTACAAAACTTTTTTAATCGATCAATATACCATCTTAGAGAACACATCTTGAAGAACTTTCAGTAATTTTTTTATTGAAAAATATTACATTGTTTAGTGGCAAATGGCCGTCAATGAAATAATGTTTTTATATACACGGTTTGCGGTGACCAACATTGCGGCGAAGTGGATCATCTGAAAAAAATGCGGATGGATTTAGTCAAATATAAGTATAAACTAGTCTTTAATCGAAGGATTTTAAAAAATATTCATTTTTCACAAAATGGCGGACAGTCAAAGTTAATGGTTCGATTTTAACGAAAAAAAAACGGCCGTTTTTTGGCTATAAAACGGCCTTTTTTTCGAAAAAAAAAATCGAACGATTAAAGACTACATTTTTATGTATTAAATAAGCCTGCAAAATTTCAAGAAGATCGGTTCATTAGTGTTCGAGTAATCTTGGTCACCGACTTCAGAAATGCCATTTTGAGAAAAACGCGTTTAAAGTTTCAATTTCAGTTTACACGAAGAAAATATTTTTTTTTGTAAACTTACATAGAGTCATCTATTCCGGGCCCATACAGAAGTATGGGCCCGGATACTTATACTTCAAAAAAATGCAATAAAAAAATCGATTTTTTCAAAATCGCAAGTGGGCGTAACCCCTTAAGGACAAAGAAGTTTGTTTCCCGGCGAATAAGTTTTCTTATTCGTATGTTAGCCTACTACGATTTTATTAACAGCAAGAAAAAAAATTAAGTTTATGTTTAAAATATACTAAGAATTTTTCTTAACATCTAATAGGATATATAAGTTAGAAGAAATAGCTGTTTTATATCCGACAAATAGTGTTTTTTTAACATCTAATAGGATTCTTCATAATTCCCCAGCTGTTTTTTTTTCGAGAAATTGTGTCATTTCGTCCGTCATTATTTTCTCGCTTGAACGTTTTTTTCTCACTTTATATTCTTACTTACACTTAAATCATTCCTCACTTTCGAGTTTCTCACTTCCGAAACGCAACACTGACACTTGTACCAAAAGCATTGCCATAGGAAGAAGCTACATGGTAAGCCTATGCGTGAGCTACATCTGACGAGCGGCTGTCGGGCCCGTCTCGTTGAAGGGCAAAGTGCGCCTTCGCGCATTAGTATCATAGTCGCGAAATAAGAGGTTTTTGTGATTGAAAAGTAGTATTTATTTGATTTGAGGAAATATTTATTCAATTTTTCTATTTAAAATATGGCTTTTAATTGATGTGAAAAATCGGCACGTAAAAAAACATATTTAGCGACGTTGAATAAACGCCGTAGTTACAATCGCATAAAAACTGTCTCCATACGAGTAAACATTTATTAGTTTCTAATAAATTATGTTCTAATGTGCCAATTTATTAGAACACGATACATCTTTTTTTTTCTAAATGTAGCGATGGACAATACATGGAATAAAACATAAAGTACCGTTCTTCCACAATAAATGCCAAATTTTTGATAAAAAACGACGGACACTTATTTGTACTCTCAATAAATTTGCTAGCTGCAAATAAAAGCGTCCAACACATCCGACCGATAGTTCCACTTACCCCACATTCCCCGGGTCCGCACTACGCGGTTCTACCGGAGCGTTTTTGCCGGATCTACACCCAGGTAGGAAATTAAAAGGCTGACGATGGAAACAAGCTTGTGCGAGCCTTGTTTCACCGAGCCTGAGGGAGACAGACCTGGCCCAGGTTTCATTGCATCGTTTGGAGCAGCCTGGAACCAAGACTGGCTGCTTAGCCTAAACTCAGGGTTATTTCAAGCTTTATTCAGCCGGTGAATTTTGAGGCTGAACAATCAAGGCTGGATGCAGACTTGTTTCAGGTTGTGATAAAATAAAATAAGTTTAAAATAATATTTTTTCTGTACTTTTATGAAAAAAAATTTAGCAATGAATTTGTCGGGTGCGAAGGCACGAAAAACGAAAGCGAAGGAGGCAGCTCAGAACATTTAAACATATGCTCTTATCGATATTTATGAGGCACACAAAAAAGTATATGCGAAAATAAAAGTACGCAATAAAATAAAGTATTGTTTTTTAAAATATTTTTTATATATATTTTGTAACAAATAATATAACAAATAATAAATATATATAACAAATCAAATGAATTCTTTACAAATTTATTAAATTTACCCCAATGTAGAATATAGAAAACTAAAAACAGGCCTCATATAGCCTCGGGAAGAGTTTGGGAAAAGCCTGGTCATAAATGCTCGTGAAGGCTTCATTAAGGCTCGTTTTGAGCCTTGTTGTTTCGTCATTTCATGCTTAGTACAGGCTTTTCTACCAGACTTTGGTCAAGCCTGTATGCAAGAGCCTGAAACCGCGTTATCATTCAGAGGTTCAGCTAGGCCTGAAATCAGGCTGGTGCTCAGCCTGAATTAAAAAATGTGAGCCTTGTTTCAGAGCTTGGCGAGCCCTTTTTTCATGGTCAATTCCTACCTGGGCATATGCATAGTTTGAGACTTACATTCCACTATAGTCCCGGAAAAATCGCTCCGTTAGAACCGCATAGTGTGGACCGGGCCTTACGCACCTGCGAACTACGATCCCGGTTTCGGGGTCGCTGCAGCGGCCGCGAGAAGACGCCAGGCCTGCGCCACCTCGCGTACGATTCGCGAACTCTCAGTCTCTCGCCGCGCACGGTGAACGAGCCTGATCAATCTCGCATAAGCAGCGTCTTGCACCCTCGAGCTGGAGAACCGCATCCATGTTGCGCCTAGTCCGACCTGGTGCTCCGGCACATTGACTTCCGTCACTGGTATGGGCGGAAGTCGGTATGTGTGCCGTTATGGCACGTGCCGATGCGCACGATCGCGACCCTAGGAGGCGTCGGATGAGCAACTGTTGCATCCTTTGCTACAACGCCACCCGACCTGCTACCGTATACCACCCTCTCGACTCGCCCCGTCCTCGTGATCCTTCCGCAGCTTCTCACCCTCGTCCACCCCCAATTCCTCTCGTTCTCTCTTCCTCGCGCATATCTCCGGGCTCTGCCAACCTCCGGAGGCTCCTCTCACCCTCTTTCCTCAACTCGGAACTTGTTCGTCCGTGGAAAAGTCACCCCGTTCCTGTTTTCACTCTTCGCCCTCTTCACCCTACCCCGTCTGTCCCTCGACGTCTCGGAGATATTACCGCAACGGCCACCGCGCGTCCGTTATTTCGAATCCCTTTTGTGCATCCTTTATCCGTTCGAAAGGGTGCAAACAGCGAACCGAGGGAAGACGGGATATTCGGGATTAACGTCAGCGGAGAAGCCTGGTGAAAAGATGGGGTGACGCCGGAGGGTGGGGTGAGGAGGGCTACGTATTCACACACAGCCACGCGTATGTTCGTGAGCATCGCACGGGGGTGGACGCGATGTTCGGATATCAGAGGGATGATGTGCGCGGGCCAAGCGACGCAATGCCCGAAGAATCGCGAGAAAAGGCGAACGCGCGCTCTCTCCTGGTGGTCGTCGGGACGTCCGCGATGCGTCGGAGCGATCCGCGGTCATAGGAGAGAGAGAGAGAGAGGGGGAGAGAGAGAGAGGTGAGCGTAGCGGCTATACCACACCGTCAATGAAGTCAGTCTGCGTCCGCCAGTCGTCGCGACGCCGGTACCGAGCCGGGACCATTTTTCAACTCGTTCAGCTGATCGGTGCATCCTCATCATCGTTGTTCCCTGCATAGATAAAAGCGCAGAGATTTTCCCGCTGGTTGCCTCATTTGAAGATAGAAACAACGTAGCAAAACAGTCGTCAATTGACATCGCTTCCGGTTCACGATTAATTTCATCGAGAAACCAACCCCCGCGATATCGCTTTCGGCTTTGGGTCTGAGTACGCTGAGGGTCCATTCAGTGTTCTCAGGACGTTTATCTGAGGCACCGAAACTTTTGTCAACTGTGCGAACATTTTGAAGATTCGGAGACGATTCACGTTGTCACAGTGCTTCGATATCGCACGGGGAGTTTTTTTATCAACGGAGTTTCGGAGGTAGTTACGTTCTTGGGACGTTGACTTTTGGCGATCTTTAGTCTTTTTTTCGAATATATATATATATCTATATATCGATATATTCGAATTGAAAAGGCAGTCGTTGAGCAGCGAGGTGACCCGACGCGAAGCAGCTAACCCGTTGCACTTGGACAGGGTGAGTAATTGTTGAAAGTTGGTTAGTTTTTATTTATTGTTGGTATTGTCATCTATGTGGTTGTCGATACGCGGAGATACGAGCCGCAACGAGAACTTCCTTTCGTTTTGCCCGCGGTCTGGCATTTTGGTAGCGACAAGTTTTGCGGAGATGGCGAGGGGTAGATCGAGGACATGCAACAGGACAATCGACGGTGCGCGTCAACTGTCCTTGCCGAAACTTCGATACCCGACGACGTCTCTTTCCCACTCGCGAACCTTTGAAACTTTAACAATGCAGTGTGATTCTGGATTCTGTGCAAACGGTGATACACGACCCCTCGGGCGATACGGACCCGAATAGCTGCTTGGATCCAAAGTTGCCAAAAATTTTAGTTATCACCTCAGCATTGCATTGCAATTCTGACAACTCACGTCTAGTTGGCCGCAGGGCAAACAGGTGATATTCGACCATTTTTTTTGACAACTTCGATGGATTTTTTTGGACGAATAAAATTTTATTCGAAAGTGACGGTATTTAACTTAAGGGGTTAGGCCACTCTAGAGGCCGAAAAATAGGCTTTTTGGAGATTTTTTTTTTCAGAAAAACTACGAAATAAATCGGGATTACAAAAAGGGTGTTTATCATACATATCAGTGACTGTATATAATAATTTTTTTGAAGCGAATAATTTCAAAATGGCGGCTGTTCAGCGTTTATCTCAAAACTGCATTTTTTAAGTTGGCCGGAAACATAACTCAGACAATTTTCAACCGATTCGCTTGAAATGTTGAATATATCTCGAAAAATGCATTGTCTATGGAAGTACGTAGGATTTTTTTATTTTGCATAGACCATTTGTTATTAACAATTATCTGACGCAAATTTTTGGAAAGTAAAAAAATTGTCTAAAAGATCGTCAGATTATTGGTAATAACAAATGAACTATGCAATTAAAAAAAAATCCTACGTACTTCCATAGACAATGTATTTTTCAAGATATATTCATCATTTCAAGTGAATCGGTTGAAAATTGTCTGAGTTATGTTTCCGGCCAACCTAAAAAGTGCAGTTTTGAGATAAACGCCGCACAGCCGCCATTTTGCAATTAATTGCTTTAAAAAAATAATTGTATACAGTCACTGATATGTATGATAAACACCCTTTTTGTAATCTCGATTTATTTTGTAGTTTTTTTGAAAAAAATCCCCAAAAGCCTATTTTTTCGGCCTCTAGAGTGCCCTAAGACTTTAATTTACAAATTTTTTCGTTGAATAATATTGGGAAATCATGGAAACGCAGCTGAAAAGATTCTGTTGGTAGATGACAATACGAAGTTTGTGATCGAAGGATTTGTGGGAGTTTCATTTTTTGACGAAATGGCAGTAGATTAAGTAAAAAGACTTTTCGACGTTGCAGATTTTTGTTTTTCTTCAATAGAATTGAAAGTTTTCTATATTGACATCTGATATTTTATTGACATCTCATGTATGGATAATTGAGATCTTGGGATGAGCCCAAAGCGCTTGGGAACGCCCCTTCAAATCCCTTATCTATTAATTGGGAGCTGAGGTATGGTCGATCAACATGGCAGATCTGGCGAAATCCCTGATCGATGTAGACATTTCGAATATTCGTTTTTTTTTCGGACGCCCTATCCAGTACGAAATCCATTGCTGATTCCAAAAAACCGAGTCCCACCCGCGAAAAGATAATTTTTTCAGAAAAAAACTGCGTAAAACCCTATTTGGGGCCAAACCATGATAGTATTCCATTGTGATTTCCATTATCAGGGCTTTTTTTAATAGAAAATATTTAGATGATCGGATGAGGTCAACGGAGATCTCAAAGTCGATCAAAATCCATTTCGGGAGCCTGATTCCAAGTCTGAATCGGTTGATTAGCAGCCAAGCTATGCCCGATCAAAGAATAGCCGTTGTGCAAAGTCGGCCTTCCGGACTTTTGGAAATGCATCATTTCGCGTTGCGGCTTCTCCAGAATCGTCCCTTTGACTTAGAGACTTCTACCTGGGCTCATTTTGTGCGGAATTGATCCAGCTTGCGACCGCTTTTTGGCCCGTCCGGCTGGGACCATTTGCCTATCCACTGGATCGCCCCAAAGTCGGCCTGCCGGGTTGTCTTCGACCTGCCCCTTCGTATGACGATCATCGCGACATTCGGATGGCGTTTTCGGGCACAAGGAATTGAGATATCGGATCGCACCCAACGGCATTCTCCGAGTCAACCGAAATCCTTTTCAGAAGTCTGGTTACAAGCCTCAATCGGTCAATTAGCTTCTGAGATATGTCGTATAATGTCCAACAAGTTGGAAAAAGTTAGCCTAATTTAGGGCTGATTATTGGAATAGTTCGTTTAATTTGCCAACAGCAACGAGTAGAAGCACGCGATGAGAGAAACTAACAAAATATTACATTTATTCTTCCACAAAGGAAGAGCTTTGTCGTCTGAAAACTATTACTCCCGGCAAATGCATGCTCCAGTTGTAACGTCGTGTGTAGCACATTTGTCTCGTTAATTTTGCACGACTCGGCGAAATGTAGCCGTTCGGTTGGGGTCGCGTAGCAGGCTTGATGAGAATTTTGCAGTTACCGCGCGGCGAAACAGTCAGGCGATTTCCACTGACGCGCTTCTCTCGTGGAAAGTTCACTTCTTGTCGAGCGGGAGCTCGAAGCGTCGATTCCATCGTTGTTGGAAAGTTTGTCCCCAACTATCGCGCGCATTTGCTCCAGCTACACCGCGCCTCGAGTCTTTCCTGCCATTCTCGTCCTCGTCGGGATCTCGTTTGGAAACGTTGTTATCGAACCTTTGCTCGGGCGCACGAGACGTCGTCAGTGTGTATGGAGCAACTTTTCCGACGTCTCGCATCCCCCCAACTGCTCTTTGCGCCCACCCTCGCGCTTTTCACCACGCACCGGCAGTGTCCGGTCACTTAGATTTTACTTTTGCCGGACTCTTTCGCAATCGCCAATGGGAAATGTTAAGGGGAGATATACACCTAGGAGTCGGAAAAAAGGTCATTTTTGTGAATTTTTTCAAGGAAAACTATTTGAAATTTCGGATTGGGGTTTTAATTATCTAAAAGTATATACGTTAAAAAATATGTTCAATTTTCTTTATTTAAAAATATCAAAAATATACAAGGATATTGTATGATCCTTGGAGCGCCGTAAAAAAATCTGCGTATACGGTACCCACTGGCGTTTCTTCAAAAATCATCTGAAAAAAAAAAACCAAAAAGATTATTAAATTAGATACTATAATCTAGTACTTGTCATAGCCCATTTTGAAAATATCGATTTATGACAAAATGGCGGACGTTTGAACATAAATAGTGATTTTTGGGCCAAAAATTAGTTATTATTTTGCCTATAAAACAAAAACTAAGTAACGGAAAAAAAAATCCTATGACAAGTACTAGATAATGGTGTATAGAATAACCACAAAAAACCTCAAGGCAATCGGTTCATTGGTTTTCGAGAAATTTTGGGTGCCGATTTGAAAAACGTGGTTTTGAGAAAAACGCGTTTGAAAATTTGGGAATGAATAAATCATGAAATTTGTTAACTTACATGGAATCATCGATACCAGGCCCATTCTGTAGGTCTCCTACGGTCGACGGAATGTTCATAGCTTCTAAATCGTCGACCTCAACCATCTAGGTGTATATCTCTCCTTAACTTCCCAAAAGTACGTCTCGGACGTTAAGTGAGTCACAAGTGGCAGAATACGAGGACCAAGCCTCAAATCTCCAGGGACAAGTGAATTGGCAATATATAAGTTTTATTGGTCATACTTCACTGCAAAAGGGGAAGAGAGAGGGAGTGAGAAAATAGCCGGAATTTTGCTACGGTACAATTGAGACAGTATTGTTGTCTAGAAATTTAAAAAATCTTTTTTTTAATATAATTTAATTATTCTACGGACCTTTCTGAATACCCCTGTGAAAGCTGTATAAAGAGGGAGATGCATTTAGGCGACAAAAAATTGCTGTTTTTCAGTAGGTTTTTTTTTTAAGAAAAGATTTATTCACCATTTTTGAGACTTAGGGTATGTTTTTTTACTACTTTTGGCTGTTACGTGGTATTTTTTATTTCACTAATCTTTAAAAATGGCATGGTTTTCCAAACGGGTTGCGGCGGATGTTGTTAAACTGCGTAACACGTAGCGTCGGTTGGATCAATCTGAAAAAGAACCAACGAAAATTTTTCTTTTGTTAACACTCATACGCAGAATATGAACCAAGAAAAAGTGAGAATTGTTGAAAATTGATGGAATGGTACGCTTTGAAACAAAAAGATTGAATTTTCCGAAAAAATGGCTGCATCTTGCAATAGAAAATACTTTTTTCAATTTTCGAAAACATTTCGGGCCATATTCTAGACAATAAGGTTAGGAAGATTTATACAAAATTTCAGCAGAATCGGACGATTCGTTTTTTAGCTATACGCCACACTAGTTTTGAAAATGCAGTTTGGACGATCGTGCTATACCCCCGCAATTTTTAATAAAAGAAATACCATGTAATGGCCAAAAGTAGTAATAAAACATGCCATAAGTAAAAAATGCTGAAGAAATCTTTCGTTTAAAAAAAAATCATGATAATCAGCAAATTTTTTCCTCGCTTAAAGGTACCTCCCCCCTTAAGCGCCTTTTTTTCGAAATTATGCTTTTCAAATCAGCAACCTCTATATCTCGATACCCAATTGGCCGACTGGGATCAGATTTGGCATACACCTTCAGTAGACAGTTTTCCAACGTTCGTAGCAGAATGTAGTAGAGATAATTATTTTTTAAGATATAATTCGTCGTATGGTCAGAAAAATATGAAAAATTGATAATTGAAGTTTAGCACGCCATCATCGTGTCAATCTTTTTTTGCTGAATCTGGTACGAAACAGCACACGCTCATACAGATTCAGAATATGTTTGGTTTTCTTGTCGGATTCATACGACATCTACAACACTGGTTGCCAATTTGGTTGCTATTACCGCGTACCGTTGTAATCAAACGTACTTAAACTACATGACAATACATTTTTTTAAAATTCGTACATATTCTTGGAGGATCAACTAACAAGTGTATTTTTGAAAGTTATTTCTTTGGTTATTCCATCCTCAAATCACCCCCAAAAAAGCTCTCTGGATAACAATACTGCCGCAATGACACCACAATTATGTAGCGATTCATTGTGAAATTTTCCAAAAAAATTAACGGTACATTTTCGATTTTTTATTTCCTGAGTTGCAACGTATCTGAGAGTGGAGCAAAATCGCGTAAGAATGCGTGCACAATAGCTGCGAATGAAGATTGCTATAATTCTTAACCGGTCAGTGCTTCGATCCCAAACCTTGCGTACTTAGCAAAAA